>VWZL01000050.1:0-32133 GCA_013396915.1 Stercorarius parasiticus | reverse complement strand
GGGGGGCAAAAGCTCAGGGCACAGAGAATTTGGGGTACCAACTGCCCTGGGGATGGGGGGCACCTAAATTCCATCAGGCTCCTGGGTCTCCCCCCGCACCCCTCCGAGCTGTGGCTCTCAAATATGGGGACGTGAGGGGCCGGCTGACGGCCTTTGGCTGAAAGCTTGGGAAAGAGGAAGAGGAGCGGGGGTAGGCAACGGGTTAATGGGAAGGAGGTGACACTGTCATCTGTGTCTCTCATCACAGGGCACCTCTTCGGCAGCCCCCAGGCTCATCCAGTCCCATGCCAGGCCCGGTGTTATCCCACTGCTTCCTGTTGTAAATTATTTCCAGAGCAAGTGTGAAACAATTAAACAAACCGAAGGGCAGAGTCTGCTCGTCAGATCAAAGGAGCAAGCCCTGCAGCGGTACCTCGCTCCCGCGCTCTCCCCTCCTTCCCTGCTCCTCCTGCATTCGGCACTTTGGGCTCTAAAGCGGTGCCGTGGTCCGGGTGGGGGGGTCAGGACTCTGAGCAGAGCACGGTGCCGCTCAGGTTTGGGTGCCACTGGGAGCTCGAGCCCCCTCTGAAACCTTAAATCACCCCAGGAAGGTGCCACTTGCCTCGCTCCATCGCGGCAGAGTAGGGGCAAGGCTGGGCCACCGGCCCGTTTCAAAAGCAAATAACCGATGCCAAAGGACGCGAGGCTGCAGTGGCTCTTCACCCTCATTTCGGCCCTTGTCAGGGAAGTGGGTGCTCCCTCCGTGTTCTCCTCCCTGCGGGCAGGAGGAAGATGGCAGCGGCTGGGCAGTGGGATGCGTCCCCTGCAGCTGCCCTGGCTGAGTGATGTCCCTGTGCCACCACGATGTTGCCACTGCCTTCAGCCTCGGCCCACAGACGAGGCAGCTGTGAGGGCGGCTGGAGGCTTCCACCGCTCGGGCTTCCTTGGAGATGGAGCCTTCTGCTCTCTTCCTCTCCATCTTCTCCCCTTCTCCCTCCCCGTCGGCGCCCAGCAAGCAGGGAGCATCTCGGCTCTACCTGCCTGGAAATACCGGCTGTAGCTTTGCCCGGGCTTGTTCTCCACGTGCAGAAAAGCACCGCGCGTTCAGCTTAGCTGTGCTCGGGGGCTTGCTCCCCGAAACTGGAGAGAGCCCCCCCAGCCCCGCCGGACCATCGTGGTCATGCTGGGGTACACGGGGCCATTGGGGTACCCCCTGTGCCCACACTGACTGGGGACGGAGGGGTGGTGACGCACGGCGTGGCGGGATGCGGTGACAGGAGCGGGTGGCTGGGGACACCCAGCCCTGCCTGCTGCCCTGGCACTGCCGGGCAACCGGGTGTCCCTGGCACCGGCTGCTCTTGGGTGCTGGACACCCAGGAGCCCGGGGCCGAAAGAGCCCATGGGAAGCCATGTGTATGCCCTGGCCCTGTCCTTCCTCGGCGGTGGGGAGGGTCTGCCCGCGGCGACCGGTGGCAAGGCTGCCGATAAATGCACACACACCCGTGCGTGCGGCCGCGCAGCCGTGCCGCCTCGCCCCCCAAACACGAAAGGTCAAATACATCTATTTATTGCCATCACCCTGCGGCAGCGGGGCGGCTCTGCACCAGGGAGGGCTTTGCCACGGGGGAGGTAAAAGGCTCCGCTGTGGTTTCCCACGGGCAGGACGGGGGCACGAGCACCGGCGTGAGGACGACTCCGCCAGCCAGGCACTGCCGTGGGATGCCCCGCTTTCATCTGGTGCCATCCCTCCCCTGGTACAGGGGGGATCTGGTGCAAGATCCTCGCAGGGAACCTCCTCGAGTTTCCTTCTCCCAGATGCCTTCCCCCAGGAAAAACAAAAGGGAGGAAGGGAAAAGCCAGCGTTCAGCATAAATCTTTTTGCAATAGGAGGTGAATATGACATAAATCCAAAGAAAATTTTTATTTTGAGTGGTCTTCAGGGGTTAAAAATAATGGGATTTTAGGTACTCTTAAAAATAGCGTTCATAAAAGGCTTTAATAGAAACCTTGGCAACTGTCCATGTGATTAGTGATTTAAAAACATGAAACCTCCACACATGTTTAAAAGTTTTAATAAGTTAAAATTAAATGAGTGAAACTCTGGGAATATTTTTTTGTTACTGCAAGCTAAGAAAATTATGTCCGTTAAGCAAAACTTAATACAAATATAAACAGGTAATGCACATCTGTAAATTATTTTCATGTCTCCAGGGGCTGGAAAAAAACCTAAGTGAGACCAGCATTCTTATATATATTTTGCCTTGACAGCTCAGGAAAAAATTTGCCAAAAACCAGAGTTAGAGCACTGGGCTGGCGTGGGAAAGTTGGTTTAGTGAGAAATTTGCCCTAGGCTATTTAAATAAAAACAGGCGTTTTTTTAATGGCAAATGCCTGTTAAATACAACCAACGCGGCTTCCAATCGCTTGAGTAACTAGTGTGCCTATTCCTTCTTGACACTTTCATCTCTTTATCATCACAATCAATATTTTGCTCTTATACTTTCAGCGCAATAAAAATAGGACCGATAAGGCAGACATCAAACTGGATTTCTCCTGCTTTCCCCACTGTGCTTGGCTTGGCATCGCTCTGCCGGCTGGTTTTTGGAGCAGCTCGCAGGGTGAGCCCTCCTTGCGCCAGTACACGCACCCGCACCTTCGCTCGCGCTCTCAAAAAAAGCCATTTTTAGTAATTAAGCATAAAGCAAAGTGGGCAGAGCATCCTGGAAAGTCTGAGCAGATAAAAATACAGCCGGTCGGGGAGCCTGCGATGTAAAACTATCCCAGCCAAAGCTGCCCCATAATGGGATTAAACTGCGATTCCCTGGGGCACCGGAGAAATGAGGCTGGATTTGCAAGAATGGTCTAAATCCTGACTTTTTTCTTTTTTTTTTTTTCTTAAATAGCTGAGTGGAGGGTTGTGAATGGGCGTCCATAGGATAAATCACACCGATCGCGCCATCCCTCCGGCACGGCGGTGACGGCAGCGCCTCCGGCAGCACGTGCCCATGGAGGATGACTCTGCTCCCCGCAGCGCTGCGGGGATCAGTCCCACCAGGGTGTCCGGGTTTGGGATGGCACGGAGGACAGCCAGCCCTGCCATGGGCACAGGTCGATGCCATGCCTGTCCCTGCCCTGCCACGGCTGCTGAGCCCATGCTCGGCGCCTGCAGGGTTTTCCTCCTCGCAGGCTGCTGAAACTGGTTTTAATTGCAAGGTTGCTTCTGGCCATCATTTCTCGGCGTGTAAAGTCAGTTTAGTAACTCTCACCCACGGGATTAGCGACAGGAGATGTCCCGGAGGAGCAGATTTCCGCACTGTTTGTACCTGGGTGAAAGGTGCTGCTGCGCTATTGCTCTATAAAATGTGTCACATTTAAAATAAAACACCTTTATGGGCTGCGGAGGGAGAGCAGGTGCTGGGCAGGCGTCTCTCAGCCTGGCCCCGGCCTCGCCGGCCCCCGCGCTGCTCTTATCCACCTCCATAAACCAACCGAAACATTCTCTGTTGTGTAAACAGAGGCCGATGGGGTTTATGGAGCTGCGGGTGACAATGTGCTTGTCCCCAAGCCCGTCCCATCCCCGCGCTGCTCCCTTGCGGCTGCCGGGATGTGGGTGCACCGACCCGCACGGGCTGGCTTGGGATGCGTGTCCCTCCGGTCCCTCGGTGGGTGTCCTTGTCCCCTCCAGGCTTGCTTGTACCCTCGCCTGCACCCGGGGGCTGCAAACCTGCGTGGCCCCATCCCCTCCCCTCCCTCGTCGGGGCAACGACTCTGGGAGCATCGTGGGCACCCAACACGGGGCAGGGGGTGGCTCTGCCCAGGGGAGGTGGGCACTGACCCGGTTCTCTCAAAGCGTAGACCCCAGCCCAGCCTTGTCCCCAGCCCTGGGGATGTGTGGGATGTGTTTGCACCCCACATTTTACAAGCATCTTCTTTCAAGAATGTCCATTTCTTTGCTTTTTCTTCCATTCTTCCTTTTCCCGCTGAGGCAAACGGAACTTTTCATCATCTCAGCAAAGAAATTGCTCACCCGAGTGTGCGGAGGGGCCAGGATCGGGCCTCCTCTGATATTTACATTAAATAATTGAAAACCGTCGCTCGCAGCAGTGAAAACCCAAGTGTGATTCTCTGCGCACAAGCCCGGGCATGAACCTGATACTGGATTTCTGGACCGTCGGGCGATGCCAAGCACATCCGAGTTAGGCTGGCATCCCCGCAGTTTCACCCGGCTGCGCGCCGCTGGGATTCGCCTCTCCCAGGGCAAGCGCTCAAGAAAGACGTCATGCCACACGGACACTCGCTCCTTGCAGGTTTTTGGGCAGGTTTTTTTGGGAGTCATCACTCCCGGATACTCGGGCATGCCCCTTCTCGCTGCGCTGGCCCCGGGGGGGCTGGTTTGCAGGGTCTGGGGGTGCCACCGGTGCCGGCAGGGAGTTCCAGGGACGGTTCAGTGCCAGCTCTGTTCTCACAGCAATGGGATTCGGGACTTGGGAGCTCCTGCGCCAGGCTGAAGCCAGCTGAAATTCTTAAGCGATTACAAAAAGAGGGCGAAAAAGCACTTTCTGCATCCCAGCCCTTGCTGCTGTCTCTGTTCGCGGGCGCTCCCACCCACCGCCCCCTCTTTCCTTCCGTGTGGAAACAGGAAGATTTGGAGATGTTAAATTTCACAGAGCAGCTGCAAAGCAGCTCTTTCGCCCCCGTCAAAAAAAACAACACATGCAGAGGGGACGACGCATCTTCTGCGCCGATGGAGGCTGATTTGGGCTGTGGGCAGCTGGGATGGCAGCCCCACTGCTGGGGCGGTGCGGGGACTCCTGCGTCCCCCCAGCCATGGCCGGGGCACATGTGTGAGGGCTGCTGTCGGGGAACGCTTCCCACCCAGCTCTGACCTTGGTGCCTCCCAGCAAAAACACCTCCTGGAGAGGGGCCAAGCATAATAGCCAGTTCCTTCTACTCCCTTCCTTCCCAGGCAGCCACATTATCACAGGGCTCGGCCGCGAATCAAAGCCAGGCACACGAAGACGGGGACTGGGAGAAATCGGCTGCAAGATGCCGTTTCCTCTCAGAGGGGAGAGGCTGCGGGGCACCGGCTGCCTCCTTGGAGCCGCCGGCTTTATCACGGGGTGCCCCGTCACTGTGGGCTCCATTCCTGGAAGGGAGGGAGGGAAGACCCCTCCAAACCTCCCTTGGGTGCACCCAGGAGCCCCCGAAAACCCCCCGTCATGCCCAGTGCACCCCTCATGCCGGGGCACTGGGGGTCCCCTGCCCCGGTGGGGTGGTGGCTCCCATGGGGCTGGCTGCGCTCGGGGGCTTTTGTGGTGCTGCAACTGGTGGCAAAAGGGTTTGGTGAAGCCCCAGAGCCCATTCCCCGACCTCTGCCCCCTGGCAGCTGTACCTGAGCGATTTATTTCCTGGAAAATCATCGTGGACTTTCTTTAGAATTATGTTGAAAAACAAATTAACAAAAAACCCCTTGTGATGCCAGGACCCTTCGTCCCTTTGTGGGGTCCCCTCCGTGGGGAGGGATCGCTCCTTCTTGGAGCTGATGCTGGGATGGGGACTCTCACTCGGTCTGTCCCCACTGGGGTCCTGGCTGGCCCACGGGGATTCTCCCTGTCCCCACGTTTAGGGACGGTGCCGTGGCTCCCACGTCGCAGCAGAGGGCTGGTGGCACGGGCCGGGCCGTGTGCCATACCACCCACCAGCGGCACCTCTCCCCGCGGCACGGGCCGAGGCGGGTGGCGGGCTGGGAACCGGCTGGCAAAGAGATGCCATCAAGGTGTGAGCCCTCCCCTGCCACCCGGAGCCCTGACTTCAAAGCCCGGCGGCCTTTCAAATGCAGCGGCTCTTGCACAGAGTGGTGAGACTTACAGCCGGGGAGGAAGTGGGGAGCGGGGTGGGGCGGATCCGTGCATCCCTGGACTCAGCGGAGGGATGGGGTTGACCCCCCTGCTCTGGCACATGGGGACAGGGTGATGCTGCCCAGTGGGACCCCCATGCTCCCCACTCCCGGCAGGAGCCTGAGCCCCACCGGAGCAGCATCTGCCCTGAGCATGGCCGGGGAGGGCTCTCGCTTCCACCTGGACTTTGGAGCCCAGGCACTGCCGAGGGTGGTGACGTTCTCGCTCTCTCCTGCTCCGGCACCTCGCCGAGCTGTGCCCCTGCGGCACCGGGCTCTGCCGGGGCCCTGGCGCGGTTGGAGCTGCTGCATTGAGACCACTGCACCGCGCAGGGAGCTGCAGGCGCCTGCGAGATGATGCTCCCACGAACGTCCAGCAGCAAAAACACATCAAAGCCCGTCCTGATGGCAGCGAGTAAACAGGAAGGGAGAGAAAGACAAACACGGCTCCTTGCAACTGTCGGGGGAGAAAAACAACTTGCTCTCCAGGCGGGAGAAGGTTTGCTGCCCTCTCAGCTGCAATCCCCTGGAGAAATGTGGCAAATGAGCCAAATGAGCCAAATGGGCCAAAAGGGCTCGGGACCACCTGTCCCAAACGCTGCCGGGTGTGTGGCTGCGGGGGGCTGAGCCCCACCGGTGGGGGCTGCAGGGGCCGGGGGTGCCTGTGCGTCTCCTGCTGCCCACACTTACTGGGGCATCGTGCCCAGAGCTCTGCGGAGCAAAGTGGTTTTAGGAAAACCGGTGGAGACAGGGGTGAGTGGGCAGCAGGCTTCGCAGCAGCGGTGCAGCAAGTCATGGGCCGTTTCCTCGCCCGCTGCCCCGGTGCCTTGCAGCACGGCCGGTTCCCAGGGCTGCCTGACGGGGCTGCGCGAGGGTCCGGTAATAGGATTAGGGGCCTCCTTGCCTGGTCATCCCATCCTAATCCCGCCGGGAGGGGAAAAGTCAGGCTTGGGACAAAAGGCATTAGCCGTCTGCGCCTGGTCGTGGCCCTCTGACCTCTGCGCCGGCGGCGGAGACGGGGTACCAGCCGCAGACCCCTCGCTGCTGCCATGTGGGTGGTCGCAGCCGCCGGCCGGGTCCCTGCGCCGCAGGGGCTGCCCGGTGGGACAGTGTCACGTGCTGCCGCATCGGGGTGCTGAGCATGGGGGGCGTTGGGCACAGGAGCGCTGCGCGGCGCTGGCACCGCTCCGCTGGGCGTCAGCGGGACGGGCTGATTCACCGCCTCGGAGCAGCTGCTGTCCAGCAAAGTTCCTGTTTTTCAGTGAAAACCCCAACTCCGTGCCTGGAAAAAACAAATGGGATCGGAGCAGGTGCCTGGCCCTGTGCAGGGCGGCTGCGAGGGCTCAGCCGTGGGCCTCTGTTGAAAACACAAACTCCAGAGCTGGACCAGTCCCTACTCACAAACCGGTGAAAGCAACCTCAAAACACTATGCCCTTTGAAAAAACCCAACCCAAACTCAAGGGTTTGGGAGGGAGTCAAACCCTCCCGCTTTAGAGCGCGAGCCAAACTCAAAAGGTGGGAAAATCAAAAGGAAACTGTCCCTGGAGAGGGATTAGCCCCTGTGTACCTTCTGCCCTCTTCCCGGCACCCCTGCCACTTGCCACACCAGCCCGTGACTGCTCCTGTGCCCACCCAGGGTCCCCAGGGCAGCCCAGCAGGTCCCCGTCCCTGCGGAGCCCTGGGCAGCCCAGCCAAAACCACCCCTGGGAGCTCACACAAAGGGTCCGAGCTGGGCTGTCCCTGCCGCTGGGCTTTCAGGGGTTATTAACGTGTCCCTTTGCACGGCAGTGCGGGAGCAAAGCATGGTGCCTGGGGAAGGGGAGCACATCCCCTCCCCTCAGCAGCCCTGGGGAGAGCGCGGCGTGCCTTTAGGGTGCGCGAAGGGCCCAGCCGGGCTGTTCCCGCACCCCAAACCGCAGCCATCCTGGGGTGACACCCGGCACAGCAGCGCCGGGGCATTGGGGGAACAGCACCCGCGCGAGAGCGGGTTGGCTTTAGCTTGTGCGGCTTCGGTTTGCTGAGCGGGATGTTTTCAAACCTGCACTTAAGGGAGGAGGTTTGCCAACGGAAATATGTAACTGACTGTAAATAATAGCTTTTATCTGCAGCGGTACCCGTGAAATGAATAAGCTCCCCGGCAGTGGCGGGGCAGAGCCAGCAGATCTGCACAGGTGACAGAGGAGGGTGTTGGGTTACCGGCTCCCCATCACCGCCAGAGCCCCCCGATGACTTGTGACAGGTTCATAAGCTGAGAAATGTGATGCTTTGCAAGGTTCAGTAAATATTAGGACTACTCCTCCCTCTTTCTGGTGCAGGTTTAATTGCTAGGATAATTCATGAGAGCACAAGGAAAAAAAAACATCTGGGAAAATAGGACCTGTTAAATAGAATCCATTAATAATGAAATAATTGTTCCTCTGCATGTGATTCAGACAGCTGCCTAATTGTTAATTACCTCAATATGAGAATAACAGGTAATTATGAGGCTACATCACGAGGACCTGACTTTTTTTTCTTCCTGCCTCTTTTCTTTTGCTGAATGCCGGAGACGGAGCGTGCCCCGGCAGGTCACACCGGGACTCGGAGGAGAGACGCTCCCCGGGCAGGTTTCCTCCTGCGGGGCTGAGGTGGGGGCTCCAGGTCCCAGCCACGTCCTGAAACTATTGCTGCCCTTGGACACAGACCCCCAAACACACAGCTGTCCTCAGCTGGGGACCTGGGGACCCGGGGACCTGCCACCTTCCTCCTCTGTGGGACCCTGCCCATGTGGAGCCCAGAGCCAGCTCTGCACTGAGCAAACAAGGAGCAAAAGTTATTGGTGACCTTGGCTGTCAAATTCCCCAAGATTACTTTATTCAAGAGACATTCTTGAAATATTTTATTCCCGTTCGTCTGTTGCAAAATGTGCTTTATCTACAAGTGCACACACACATAAACACACACACGCTCAAACCCACAGGCACGTCTGTGCAGCACACACACATATGGGCACTAAGCAAATATCTCGCAGAGACAGGACTCTGCCATAGGTTTTTTTGGACCAGGAAATGTTGCTGGGTTCCATTTTCTAGAGGTGCGAGGATGCAGAGATAGACAGGCACTGCTGACGGTGGAGATAACATCTCTGCAATTAGTGACGCTGCTGCTGGTGATTTGCCATCACTGGTTTCGTGCAATTCTTGCCTTTGGCTTCTTCCAAGGAAGAGATGCCGGCCAAGAGATAGCCGAGCAACGAGGAAGTCGGGACAGGTGAGTGTGGATGGAGAGAGACCTGAGCAGGGGAGGAGGCAGCCCCAAGCGTGGTCCTGTTCCTGCTCTCCCCTCTCAGGGCCAAGTGCCTTTAATCCCCTCCATGTGGTTTGCATTTCGGTGTGCTCCAACGAGACACGGGAGTGACGGTGACCCCACGGCAACGCAGCCCAGAGAGCCGAAAGTGGGATCAGAAAACAGATCAGGAGCTGAAGCTGCTCAGGAGTTGTCTTCAGTGCCGCCAGCGAGGAAGAGGAGGGAGGAGCATGGTGGAGCCCTCGCTGCCTCCCGTACCGGCTGTGCACGCTCCGCGGGCCTGATCCGGTGCCTGTAACGCCGATGCGATTTCCCACGTTCAAGGGGAACAGGCCATCGGTCAGCAGAGATCTCTGCAGGATGTGGAGCTGATATCAGCCCCGGAGAAGGCAAGGTGTCTTTTCCTTTCGCCGCCCGGCCAGGCGGTCCTGGGGAGCACCAGATGCTGCGGGGTCCAGCGGCTCTGGGGTTACCTGATGCCAGGTCCTACCCTGGCCATCTCCACTGCCCTGAGACACGACGCTTGCAGCAGCCTGGCAGAGGGACCACGCACCCTGATGAGGGACGGCAGCTCTCTGGAAACCGCTCTTTGCCCCGTGAGGGTGAGGGCGATGGGGCAGCCCGTTCTTGCCTGTCTTAGCATTGGTGGCATGCAACCAAAGCGCTCGGAGCCAGCATGAGGCAGGACGTGCCCAGCCCATCACCGCTGGCCCGGGGCACGTCCCACTGCCAGCAACGTGCTGGGGAGGGAGGGATGCTCTCCTTCTCATCCTGGCTTCCTGCAGGCAAAAATAGCTACAGGCCCCGGGTTCCTGTGTATCGTGTGTATTTATAGTGTGAATGGCTCTGTAATGCTCTGCCCTTCTGGCTCTCACCTGCGTTTCGGGGAGGAAACACCACCTCCCTCCCATGCGTTCGTGAGCGTCTTTCACACCAGAGAGGCCTCAGCGCTTCCCACAGGCACTGCGCAAATGAGGTCCCCGCGGTGGGACCTACGTGACTGCATCCCTCCGCGCTGGCCACCGGTCCCAGGGATGGTGCCGGTGCCGGGTGGGATACCCCAAGGGGTGCCCGGTGCTGCCCTCCAAAACCTGCATTTGCACTGCAAGGGCAAAGTCTGCGGTGCAGATCCTTTCGAGAAACAAAAAAGAAGCCAGCCTGCAAGCCAGCTCCTGGCTCGGGGCTGCCCAAGCGAGCCGGGGCCACAGCCACCAGCGGTGCGGCAGGGCGACGTCTCCCGGCTTCGCT
Source organism: Stercorarius parasiticus (assembly GCA_013396915.1). Taxonomy (NCBI): domain Eukaryota; kingdom Metazoa; phylum Chordata; class Aves; order Charadriiformes; family Stercorariidae; genus Stercorarius; species Stercorarius parasiticus. The sequence continues at coordinate 21,724 of VWZL01000050.1, read as the reverse complement.
CGGCTGCCCGGGGGCCCAGTGGCTCTGGCGAGGGCAGGCCTGGCACAAATCACCACCTGCAGCGGTGACAGGAGCTTATTTTTCTAAGCAAATCACCAGAGAGGCTAAATATACATTTTCCATTCAGTTCCCCAAAGCAGCGATAGCCCGGAGCCTAAAAATAAATCCCTTTTGATTGTGCCTGGGCCAGAATTAGTCTGCCTCCGGACCAGCCCCGTTCAACTTCATCCCAACCTGAGCCCGCTCTCTCCCTCTGGGTTCCTGGTGGCATGGGACAGGGTGGCCCCGTGTCCCCCCACCTTCCTCAGCTCCAGCCCGGGAATGTAGGGGACCGGGCTGAACCGTGGCTGCCCAGGGGCGGTGAGTCCTTGACCACCCCATCCAGCCCCAGCTCCTCCTTCCCTCTGCTGTGTAAGTCGTAACCGCTGTTACATCTCAGTGAAATAACACATTTGAAAGAAAGGGGGTGGGGGGGAAAAATACCCTAAACCCTGTAAAACTGAAATTGTAGTTCTCCCGGGATGCAGCGTCTGCAATATTCCCACAACCTTTGCATAATGCATTGCTCATGTCAGACCTCGGGAGACAGAAATTAATAGCTAACAGCAAGCAGGCATGGCACACACGTGGGCTTTCCTTCGCTCCACGCTCCCAGGGGCTCCGTGCTCCGGGGATACTTTTCCTTTACATTCAGCTCAAATCATTCTCGTTTAAAGACAGGAGAAGAAAAAGACTATAGAGGAGTCAAAGAGTATTTGTGCCAAACAGGAAATATTCAATAAATGTTTATCCTCTAACACAATGGTGAGGTTTCGAAAGTTTTCTATGGATGTGATATAAGGTTGAGGGGGCGGAGGGGGCTTTTCCTCCCCCTCCAGCCTCTGGATAAGCGAGAGCCAAGTTTGGGTTCTGCCTGCAGCACCGAACTCCCCGTCCGGGCAGCTTCTCCCCACTGATGGAGGTGTGATCTGGCCCATGCCGTCCCCCCACTTACATCCACATGAGGATGGGGCAGGAGTTAAAGACTTCACGGTCAGCCAGGACACTGCCCTGGGTGGGGTGCTCTGTGCCTCAGTTTCCCCACCGAGCCCCCCCTGCTCCCGGGAACACCCCGCAGAAATGGGGCCGTGCTAACCAGCCCCCTTGTAAATCTGCTCCTTCTCTCTGTTTTCCTGGTCCCGGCGGCTTTTTCCCAAACCTTCCTCCCCTCCCCCCCAAAAATGTGAAAAAATAGCTCCATCTGGATGCTGTTTCCACCCAGGCGCAGGCCCCGGGGCCGGGAGCCAAGAGAGCAGCGCCTGTGAACGGCAGACGTGGGAGCCGGAGAGGATGTGACGGGGAAGCTGTGAGAAAAGCCTGAGGTCGGCAAACCTTCGGCCTCGCCGTGGGAGCCGCTCTCCCTCGCAGGAGAGGACTCGGACGCCGCAGACACGGGAAGATGCCAGCCCTGAGCCCGAGAGACGGTGGCAGTCCAGGCTGGGGGATGGCGGGGAGAAGCGCAGAGGGATGGGGAGAGGAGGGGGAAATCCTACCCAGCAGCTCTGCGCTGAGCCAGTGCTGCATCGGGGACCCATTTCCATCCCATTTCGGAGCGGGACATCCCTCGGGGCCATGGCGGTGGCCGCTTTGGGCTGTTGGTGTGGAGCAGCCCCAGGGATGCTGCGCTGCTCCTCCAGCAGCAGCTCCAGCCCTAAAGCCCCAGCTGCGAGAAGGGACGCGCTGGCTTCCCACTTCCCAGACTTCCCACGCCAGCACGTGTTATTTATGACTCCCAGATTTTGAAATTAAACATAAATTAGCGGAGGCGGGGAGGGGAAACGGGGGTCCTGCCGCATGGTGACCACCACGCGAGGAGCGAATCTTGCTGCAGGAAGGGGGACAGTCACAGCTGGCACGGGAGGAGTTAAGCTGCCCGGCGCGGGGAAGCCACCTCCATCCTCCAAAATACAATCAACCAGGAAATAAACAGGAGCTTGTGTTTGTTTCAGTTCACAAGTGAAAAATAAAAGGATTTCCTGCGGGCCGGGGCGCCCGGGGTCCCGCAGCCCAGCCGCCGAGCCGCCCGCTGCCCCGCGCCCATTGTTCACCCCAGCTCTGCCATGGGGGACATTGTTCCCTCAAAATGTCCCATCAGATAAAGGAGCTGAAAATGGCTCCCTGGGCTGTGCCGTCCATGAGTATTGCATGGCTACTAGCACCGGCGAGAGCAAGCCCATGGGTTTTACCCAGGCTTTGGGGGTCCCGGCTGCAGCCCCCAGCCTGGGTCCCCCAGGCACCCTGTGGTGGCAGCGAGGGGGTCGTACCCTGCTGCTGCCCCAGGGCTGGGGTGACGCCAGGCAGTGATGCCCCAGCATGTTTGCGGGTGACCCCCAGCACGTCCCCCCACCCCAAGTGGGGCTGCAGCTGTGGGTTGGACCCAGACCAGGGGGTCTGAGCGGGCAAGGGATGTGGGGAGGTCTGGGGGTGGCACGATGGGACTTCGCACCCTCTCAAAGAGGATTTCTCTCTTCCTCTTTTTATCAGACGAATCTCACTGAAGCAGTAAAACCTCACGTTTCCTACTGTTCAATGATATTTGCTGACTGTAGTGTCACAACAACCGTACCGGATGAGTGGAAAGAAAGTAAATGCTAGAAAAATAACCCTGCGTGGAGGCACGTGGGAGTGCTGAGCCCTGACAGCTGCGGGGCTCCCAGCCGGCAGAAACCCCGCGCTGCCGCTGATGCTCCTGGAAAGCAGCAGAGAGTCAAAGGGAAACCTTTCTGCAGCCGTCGGCCGGCCCCACTGCCCAGCCCTGGGCTGGGGAGACCCATGGGTTGGTTGGTGGTGCTGCTGGTGCCGGTGGTGTCGGTGGTGTCGGTGGTGGTGTCGGTGGTGTTGGCAGTGGTATCGGTGGTGTTGGCAGTGGTGTTGGTGGTGGCGGTGGTGGCAGTGGGCTGCACAGCTTGGTGTGAAGTGCTCGACAGGGCTGCAGCACGCTTTCACTGCCAGTTTGATTGATGTGTTAAGAGCGTCAAAAAGCAAGGGAGAGTTTGCATTTCAAGTCATTCCCCACCTGCTGCCCTCAAAGTGGGGTGAAAGCACTGCCAGCGACCTGCCTGGGGTCTGTGAGAAACCCCTGAGCCTGGGTAGGAGGCATTTTGGCAAAAAATAATAATAAGAAAATGAAAAATAACGTGGGGGCAGCCGTCAGCCTTCGCTCCCATCCCACTTTCAGGAGCAGCCTGGCCACGCTGGTTGGGCAGAGCTCTGGGGCTGGCGCGGTGGGTCCGATCGCTCTGCTTGCCTTGTAAAACTGGAGCGGGCTGGACTCGGGGCTCAGCCCAGCCGGGAGCCCGCTCTGGGGCACAGGGTGTGATTTGGGGCTGGCAGAAAGGCTGGTCCCTCATGGAGGGACGTCCTGGAGGTCTCCTGTCCTTGCCACAGCTGATGCTGGTAACCAGCATCACCTTTCCTTGGTGCTGGGAAAGGAAACGTGCTTGAAGGGCTTCCTCCACTTTTATTCCATTTTGAGCTTGGACAGTCCATGCTCTGGTGGCCTCATGGTCGCTCCAAGGGCTGCAATTTATGGACACCTCTAGTGCATCCATTACCCTACTGGTAAATCGCAGCGTGGACAAGAAACCAACTCCTGCCGTTGGGTGGCATTGACCCTGCGACTCCCTCAGGGGCAGCTCTGCTCGCTGTGGGACCTGACCCAGTCCCCTGCCCCAGCTGCGGGGGACAACACACCTCGCTCGGCTCTAGCAGGAGCTGGGATGGTCTATGGGTGCCCAGCCAGCTCCTCCCCAAAATTTGGGCTCAGGGTACCACGGGACAGCAGCTCCCACTTGACTAAAACCCAACCTGCTCTGCAGAAACACTGGTGGGGGCGGCAGCTTGTGATGCTCATGCTGGTTTTGTGTTGGGAGTGTCAATAAGAATCCAGAAAAGCTGGAAACCATCACCTGGGGATAACGCAGTGGGGATCAACCATGAGGATCCGCTCGTGTGGGGGTCGACGGTTTGCAGCCGCCGGGGAACGCCGGGCTCTCCCAGCCACACCGCAGGCGTCGGATTGTGGCGGGAGATGGTCCCCAGGGTGCGTGGCAGCGTGGCCAGGTGGGTGGGGGATGCGGGGGGCAGGATTGCCACGGTGGCCACGGTGGCCACAGTGACTTGCCAGGAGCTGTGAGCGCTTCCTGCGATTTGGCCCTCGGTGAATAAATAACTGCACACAGAAGCGAAGGCAGTGAAGGATCTCGGGCAGAGTAAATATAGTTCATAACTTCTCTTTTTTTTTGTCCTTCAGTCTGATCCCAAGCCCTGTCTGTTTGTACTCTTGCCTTTGTTTTGTTTTGTGTTGATTTTTTTTTTTCTGCTGTGTTTTTTTAACCAGCATTTGATGGCAACCTCCCAAAGACACGTTCAGGCTGCTGAAAGCGCCTCATTTTGCTGTGGCCGGGGCAGCAGCTTTCATTGATGGTTCGAATCACTAGGCAGCCTCTGGCTTGGAAAAAGACAACAATACTACGACACTCAGAGGTTTTTCAGAGCAAAACTTGCCAAAAAGGGGATAAAAATAATGGTTTGGGTTTCGTTCTGTTTTTTGCTGTTTTTTTTTTGCCTTTCGCAACTGTAAACTAAAAATTTTCTGGGTCAGAATCACTTCTGGGCTGATGGGAGCGTGGCTCTGTGGCCGAGCCCACAGCCGGCAGTGCCGGTAGATCTCTGCTCGAGCACCCCGCTGCTGCGGCTGCCATGGGCCCCTCTGGTTTCCAACTCGCTAAATCAAGTGCCAAACCCAGTGCCTTGTAAACCAGCGCTCAGCTGGCATCTCGGGAGGTTTCGCTTCGCAGAGGCAGCTAATTGCCATGTTGGAGCCGACGGTGCAATGCACGCCGGGGTCTTACCAGCACCACCGGCTGCAAACTGCAGTGTCGATCCTGGGTTGATTGCCTTATAGGTGTTTCCCCCTCCCCACAGCTCCTTTGGGGATGTTTGTTGGTTTTCCTCATCAGCAAAGTTAAAAATGGAGAGGCAAAAATGCCTCCCAGGTGGTGGCCAGGCGATGGGACACCCCGACCCTTCCCATTGCTCCTGCTCCAATGCCCTGACACCGCTCGCTGCTGCCGCTCCTCGGTGGCTCATCCTGGGGACACTGCAGGCTTTCGGGGGTGATAGGGTGCGCAGCTCCCAGCACAGCCCTGGCGCCAGGCCTCGGTCTCCTCTTGCTCATGTTTGAGTAGAAACGGGGTGTCCCCGGGGTGGTGGGGCTGGAGCTGTTGGGCACATGGGCTGTGCCAGCACCGGGACACCGGGGGAATGGGGATGGGGGCCATCCCGGCTGCTCTTCACAGACAGACGAGAGATTTCACACCCATCGGCAAAGCAAGACCTCTGGGTGGGGGAATAAAAATACCCGGAGAGGTGTTGCCTGTGGGAACACTCATCCTGGGAGCTGGAGCAGCCCTGCTGCCCTCTTCTGCCACCCCTTGCTCCCCTGCCCGGCCCCTGCGCCCCGCGGGACCCCAGCGTGCCATTCCCCTGGGGCCACCAAAGCAGTCAGGTGGGCAACAGCCCCTCTCGCCTCGGAGGAGCCATCCCTGGGGAGGAACAGAAACCTGCCCCATAATGGCAGGGAAATGGTCCCCATTGGGGTGGCAGAGCTGCCACCAGCCCGCTCGTCCCTCGCCCTTCCCACAGCTGGTTGGCTTCCCAGAAAAGTCCCAGGAGTTGGATTTTGCCCAGTGCAGCTTTGCAAACAAATCTGGGAATGATGACAATGAAGTGCACAGCCCTGCTTTGGTGTCCTTTCGCTTTATTTTTCTTGCACGTTGGAGCTTTCTACCATGGTCTGGAGGTGGCTGGGGGGGGCTGCATCACCCACAGCCCCTCTGACCCCCCAACAGGAGCAGAGAGAAGGGTCTCCACATCGGGGCGGGAGCCCTTGGCACGGAGGAGCCCCAGAGAGTTGCATCATGTACCGGTGAGGCTGAGCCTCTGCTCCTGTCCTCCTGGAGATGCTGGGGCAGATCTGCTAGCCTAGACGTCCAGCAGCCCATCACCCAGGCCTTGAGCCTGCACGTCCTCTCCTGCTAATGCCGGCCCATCACCTGGACCTCGAGCCTGCAGGTCCCATCCCACCGTGTCCATGCTGCACCACCTGCCAGGCGAGGAAATACTTAAAGAGAGGCAACATGGCAGGGAAAGGGAGAAGTGGCTCCAGCCGTTACTCCAGCACGTCACACAGATAAGGCAGCAAATCTCCCAGGACAAACCTGGGGGAGCAGGGGGAGAGGAAGCGAGGGGCATCCCCATGGGAAAACACATACATGTGCAGGCAGCAAGAACAGAAGTGCTCATTACTCATGAAAAAAAAAACAACCCACAGAAGTTCTTTTCAGGCATCAGCTTCCAGTAACAAAGCCAGATTGATGGAAAAAAGTGCTTTTATTTTTCATTCGCCAATGGAGAAGCTAAAAAAAGGATGCAAAGAATAACTGGGGGAATGTAAAGAGTCAGCTGAGGGAGCTGGGTCCCAGGGGTGTTCAGACAATGCCTCCTGCCCCCGGGCTTTTAATTATTGTGCTCAGGAAATCAAACAAGCGTGCTATTATTTATTCAGAGGCGGCATCGGTTTCCGTGTGTTTTACAGGGATTTGCCCGGGCAGCCCACGGGCACGGAGGGATGATTCCTGCTGAGGCTGCTTAGTTCATGAGGAGGGCCCGGCCGAACTGCTCTTGAGTTGCCACCAGGCAGGGGGTGCCTAGGAAAGGATCCACGGCCCCATCGGTCTCCCCAGGAAGGTGGTACTGCCCGTTTTGGGGTGCCGAGGGGGTGAGACGAGCCATGGCTCAGCCTCGGTGAAGCCCTGTTTCCTGGCGGCTCACTCACTGCTGGAGGTTGGCCATGGACCGCTGGGTCTGAGCCGGAGCTGGGAGGATGCTCCCCGGCCCATCGCCGCATCCCGGCGCCTGGCGGATTGTCCTCCCCTCACCGTCCCCTCCTGCTCCCCGTCCTCCCTTCCTCCCGCTCCCCCTCCTCCTGCCCTGCCGAGCCCCGAAAGGAGCCCTTGGTATGTTGTGTGAGTTGCAGCTCAAGTGAGTTTTATTCAGCTCCACTAACCTTGGCAGACAGACCCCAGGGAAAGGGACAAAAGGACAATTGTTTGCAGCAATTTTGCCCTCAATTGGTTTCCCCATCAGCTTGCAGAGCGGCACAGCCAGCCAGGCACTGCCTGACTAACAGCATTAAATTCAACTCGCGCTGCTGCGAGCGGGAAGGGGAGGGCGGAGGAAATTAAACTTTTGGGGGCCACTCCTTCCCTTTCCATGCACAAAATCCTAAATTGCGGTAGGGAAAAGAGGTGGGGAGCCGAGCTGTCCCTGTGGCCCTGCTCCATGGGGGGGCTGTGGGATGGCAGCCGGGGTGCTGGTGTCTCTGTCCCCGTCCCCACCGCTGCTCCCAGCCATGCTGAATGCACCCCCCGGCCGGAGCCCGCTGCCCTGGGCAGGGGCCGGCTGCCCGCATGCCTGTGCTCGTGCTCCAGCTGGAGCCAGCCCAGCGCCAGGGCAGCGAGCCGGGCACTGCTCGTGCCGCTGTGGCCACCACTGGTTCTGCTGCTCCCCCGTCACCGTGTCCTCACCCCACGCCAGGCTGGCCGCAGCGGTGCTTCTGCGAGAACCCCAAAAGGAGAGTGTCTGTGCTCCAAAGCGTCACTGACGTGAGATCAAGCCTGGCAGACACTCTTCCCAGGCTCCGGAGAGTCTTTTCAAAGTCTTGGCTATGGAGAGGCGGTTGGGGTAATTTAAGCTGCCGTCCTGCACGCCCACGGCTCGTTGCCGGCTCCCCCGAGCCTCCTCACAGCCGGGGAGTCACTTGAGCAACCCACACGTCTCTGCCAAAGATGTTCAGTTTTAACCATAAGGATCCCAGCGGAGGGGGAATTCAAGATGTCTTTCCCTACTGCTCTCCCTCCCAATTCCAGCCCAGACTTTTTCCGATCTCTCCCTGCCGCCACCATGCCTGGCTGGGGTTTGGCCCCTCAGGGTCCCCATGGGAGGAGGGACACCCACCGTGCCTCCCCCACAAAGCTTTCCTGGGAGCAGCTCGGCCCTTCGGAGCAGGGAATCGTCTCACAGACACCAGCTAAACCATTCACCATCATGCCCAAGACCGTGCCAGCAAAGTCATCCCAGGGCCAGAACCGCAGCCCCCCGGCTGCCCTACTGACATGCTCCCCCAGGGAGAGTGGGTCCCATGGGGCGAGCTCGCCAGCCCCAAACCCCCTGGTGCCGGTGCTTTGCCGGGCAGGGTCCAGCTGGCTGTGCCTGCTGGGCTCTCCCACCAGAGCTCTGGCACCAGGGCATCGGAGGTGGTTGGCGCCGGAGGGACAGGGGCGATGGGTGGCCAGGGAGGGCAGGAGCCACGGGGTGGCTGGGCTCAGGCACCTCTTCCCCCCACCCCGGAACCGCGGTGGCTGTAAAGCCCAGTCTGAGATCCGGACTGTAACGAATGGGTTGGTTTTGGCCAGGCCCCAGCTGGAAACCTGCCCGCACTGTGAAATCAGCCTGTCTGCGGCAACGCCGTGCTCAGCCCGGCTCGGGGACATCCAGCACTGGACCACCCCTTCCCATGCACCTCCGGGGACGGCAGGGGGTGGTTTGGGCAAGATGGGGAGGCCTGGCTGTACTGGGGGGGCTGCTGGGATTAGCTCAGCTGGGACCCTTCCTTTCCAAACCAAGAGGGTTCCAGTGCTCCCAAGGGAGGCGCGAGGACCCCACGTGCAGGCGACATGTCTGCACAGGCGGCATGGTCCCCCTCTCCACGCGCCCTGGGGACATCTCTGCACGTTTGAACTCTGGGAAAGCGAGTTTTCGGTGGCTGCATTTTAGCAATGGGGAATATGCCCGGGCACATCCCTGTGGCGGGAGGGCGCGGGGAAGAAGCGCTGTTTCCCAGCCACCCTTCGCCGTGCCGTGTCTCGGCGCTGCGGGACGAGGCGGCAGGTGGATGCGGGAGCACCTGAGGCACTGGGACAGCGTGTCCCAGCCCCCACAGTCCCGCGCTGGGGAGATGGGTGTTTGCAAGGGGAACATCATCCACTAGCTGCAGCAGCAGCAGCAAGGAGCAATCTTAATTAACATGGCCCCGAAGGCCAAATTCCTTTTCCTGGCTCTGGTGGGTCGGCGCTGGGTGGGAGTCGAGCCGGGGGGGGGGTGGTCCCAGCTCAGGGCAGTGCCTGGAGCAGGAGGGAGCCCTTGCATGAGGCACCCCAAAATTGATCTGCTGAGGCATGGCTGGGCTGGAGGTACCTGACATCCAACAGACGGAGAGGGCCCAGGAGACGGTCTGTGTTGTTTATCTCCAGTGTAATTAGGTAATTAACAAAGCAAATGAATTTCGGTTTCTGTCTTCAGGGTTGGATTTGGCATTGTGTTTGCCCTCATTTTGGGGTGCTGTGAGGAGCACAGGGTGAACCGGGGTGTGCAAAGTCTCCCAGCCATCCCCACTGTCCCTCTGTCACCTCCCTGCCCCGCAGCAGGCGCTGCCCACGGCTGGAGGGGAGCCCTGGGCGGGCTGTGCAGGGCTGCAGGGGGGCTCAGCATCCACTGAAAGCCCCAGATTTTCCACGAGGTCTTTGGTCCCAACACACTGGCTGCAGGAGGGACAGGTCCGTGGGACAGGGCAGTGTCTCCTACCAGCCTATGTGCTTGTACAAGACCTGGGACTGGGGGCTTTCTCAGGTCATCAAGGCTTCCAGCACCGAGCCTTTGAACCGTTTGCTCCCGTGCCTTGGGAGGCAGGCGTTCTTCTGGCTCTGCCACAGTGGAGTCTGCAAAAATGCATGCCTGAAATCTTTTGCAAACTTGTCTCTGAATTCCTACAGAACAGACTTCTTGCTTCCCTGCTCAGTCCCTCTTCCCTTGGCCCCTGCGGAAGGGGAGAGGTGGGAAGCGGAGCCTTGTGCCATCCCAAGCCCATCGCTGATGGAGATTTTGGGGAGAGACAGGATCTTTCCTGCCAAACCACTTTGCATCAACAGTCAGCCCAGACTGCTTTTGCTGCAGGGACTGGCAAAGGGAGAGGCTGCGGAACAAAGAAGGAACTTCTCCACACATACCGCACACAAATATTTGCCATAGCAGCAGGAACAAAATAGCAAATTAGCAGCAAATGAGGTGATCCTGCGCTTGGTCCAAGTTACCTGGGTAGGAAAGTCCCACTTTAACGTTGCACTGGGCAGGTGAAACGCATCCTTGGAGCAGCTCCAGCCGTGCCAGCGCAGCTGACACCGGGTCAATGTATTCCTCCCTGCCGCTTCCTTCCCCAACGGCTGCTCGTCCACCGGCCCAGCAGAAAGGCAGGAGGGGAGGGAAGCAGCCCCCGGCGCGGGCAGGAGCTCGGCTGTGCTCAGGCGGCAGCAGGCACGGAGGGGCCAGGCAGCGGGGCAGCCGCCGGCTGGTGTTGGCAGGGAAATGCCATGGTAACCCGCCGGCGTGATGCTGAGCACCGCGCGTCCTCCCCGCACTGGGGCTCGGGGAAGAAAAGGGGACAATGGGGCCGTAGAGGCAGAGCTGCCTCCCCAAGCTGTCCTACTTTGCTGCTCTGCCCCATCTGTGAGCTGTCAGGCACTTGCCTGGCTTCGCCCTCCGGCTGGCTGGAAACCCCCCTGCAGGCAGCATGTCACTGAGGGGGCTGCCCTGGGGGAGCCCCACGCAGTAAAAGGCAGCTGGGATGCTCAGGGAAGGAACCTCGGATGAGCGTGGATGGCCTTTCGCCTGTCTAAGGGTGTGCAAACAAGCCTGCAATGAGCCAGCGCGTCTTCCTGGGACTGATGTTTCTCTTTTATTTTCTTTTTAAGCAGAGGCACGGATGTGTAGCCAAGTGCATGGCTGGCCAGGTGGATGCCAACCCAGGTGGAGAACCCCAGAAGGAAAAGGCACCTCCGACCAGCCTCCCAGTCACCAGCCCTCAAGAGTCGAGAAGGCAAAGATTTTCCCATCACGGGTCCCCGCTTTGCCACGCGTGGGCAGACGTGGCGTGGCTCACACCTGCTCCGTGCGCTGCGCCGTGGCTTGAGTGGGCACCAGGACCCGCCGTCTCGGTGGGGTTTCTCCTACGGACGCCCCCAAGGTCTCTGGGTATGGGGTGCTCCCCCGAGCAGGAGGAGGGAGCCGGGGGCTGGGGGAGGCTTGCACGCCCCGGCAGGAGCCGCGCAGGGTGCAGGAGCACGCCCAAATCAAAGGGAGAATTTAATTAAGATTTCCGACGGAGCGAGATAGTGAAATGAGCAGATCTGGGCCCTCACCGACAGAGACGGGGAGACTCCCTCTGTCTGCATCGGCATGCCAGGGATCATTTGCATTTTTAAACAGAGCGGTTTTTAATTCATATTGTGCTCGGATAACACAAGGAAGGAAAATTGTAGAGGCCTTTTCATGTCTGGGCCCCAGCTCTCCTGCAGAGCCCCGGGTCCCCGGGGGGCTCCTGGCTCTCGGGTGCTGCCGGGGTCAGGGTGCCAGGGCAGGCAGGGTGCGATCCCACTGCCTGCAGGGATGGAGCGGGCCTTTGCTCTGCTTCTCCTTCTGCATGCCCAGAGCCCGCCATCGCACAAGGGGAGGATGTGGGCAGGTTTGGACTGTGCATTTTTTGAAGTATTTAGGGGTAAAGGTGGGCCTTGGGAGCAGGTCCCAGCAGCAATTCCCTCCTTGCACACACATCGTGCCCAGCATCTCCCCCAGGGGCTGGCAAACCATTTGCCCTCGCATTTAGCCGTTCTGCAGAAATGCTTAGGTGTCCCCTTCCCCAGACATCTGTGGGGGGGATCCGCAGAGGTGGGTGCAACCGTCTGCTCTGGAGGGACCCTCACCTGCTGCCCACGATCCCCACCACGAACACCCGCGCTGTGCCGGCGGCGGGAGGGGGGAGAAGCGGTGCGAACACGCTCGTTGGGGAAAGCCATTTGAGGAAATGACGCCAAATAAATCAGGCGGGTTCATTCAGCTCCGATTCTGTCCCGGAGAAAGGGGCGCCTTTGTGGGGAGTGAGGGGACCGAGCCAGCTGTCCACCTGCCCCGCAGCCCGCGCCGCCGGCTCCGGCGCCAGCGGCAGCAGCTGGCCCGGCCGCCCGCCCCGGCGCCTGCCGAGGGTGCCAGCACGGCCCTAAATGCTCCCTTTGACGGCGTCTGCCAAGGGCCAGGATGAGGGACGGGGCTCAGGGCTGCCGCCACGCAGCGCTCCCAAGCTGGGTTTGCAGCGTGCCAGCAAGGGTGCGGGGTGTTGCACCCCGATCCAGCTCGGCTCAGCCCTCCGCTGCCGACCGACTTCGAGCCAGGCGCTGCCGGTCGTGGGGCAGATGCTCCCGTCCCCTCCAGAGCTCTTTCTCCCCGTTGCTATCTTTAACCGCCCCACCAAGGGCAGTGGGACGCAGCCCCCCACCATTTGCTCTGATTCTTGGGATGCTCCACGTGCCGCAGAGCCCGGACCCTGGCGCGTGCTCCCCAGGGGGGCTGGGAGAGGGGCTCTTGGGCCTTTGATCCGCCCCACATCACCCCCCAGTTGCCAGCCTGGATTATGTCCCCAACTCGCCCGCACCCCAGGCACAGCTGAGCCCACGGGTCCGGCATGGCCCCGACACAACTGCGGCCGCATCCTGCCCCTGGGGTGGAGGGGAGAGGGATCGCTGCTCATTTTCCTTCATCCTCTGGCCGCTCCTGTTGTTCTCCTGGCGGTTTGGGGACCTGGGGAAGTCGGGGAGTTGGGACGTGCCGGGGAGAGAGCCTCCCCCTCCGCCCCGCCAGCTGTGACACCCGGGAGCATGCGCCGTTTCCGGAGAGGAAAATGACATAATTCATACCCAGAATAATTCCCTCCTCAGAGCAAACCCGGCCCTATCTCCCGACTGATGGCGAGGCCCCAAACCCCTCTCTTGTTCCCTAATCTCCAGCTCAAGCCGTGAGAGACAGCAGGAGGCGGAGGAGAGGTCCAGGAGGGTGGTATTTAAGACGTGGATATTGCAAATCAGCATCGGGTAGGGGGGGTAACGGCTCCAAAGATGACAGAGTCCCTAATTACATGTGCTTAGCCAAGATTTTTGGCAACAGCATCAGAAAGGAGCTGAAGCTGCCTAATTCCTTCTTGCCCCTAAAACAGCCCCAAGCAGACATGGGGACGTGGCCTGGAGCTGCCCCGGGGACATCAGCCGTGGGGGTGTCAATGCCAGGGGACCCTGCAGCTCTCACAGTCCCCCTCCCCAAGTCACTCCGGCTCCGAGGGTGGTGGGGTTTGGGGCCAGAGCCCCCTGGCCCCCCCGCAGCTGCCCGGCTGCCACGGGACGTTTCCCACTGGGGCCGGGCTGGGGCTCGCCGCCGCAGAGGGGCTGCGCCTGGTTATCTCCCCAACGAGGGGCCTGGAGCCATCAAGATCTGCTCCAAACAATCGCTTCCTTTCCCAGGCACCTTCCAAAAAAAAAAAAAAAAGAAAAAAAAAAAAAGAAAAAAAAAAAAACCCCCAAAAAAAAAAAAAGAAAAAAAAAAAAAGCAGACTTTTCCCAGTGCTGCCGCATTTCCCTGCCTTGTGTTTTCCTGCCCCCACACATCTTCCTCGCCCAGGGATTGTCCCCAGCTGGCTCTAGCGGGGCTCTGCACCGCTCCAGGCTCATCCTGGGGCTCGGCGAGGATTTATCCTGCTGTGAGCTGGCATGGGAGCATCCATGCTCAGACCTGCGGGAGTGGGCGAGCAGAACCCCAACAGGCCGCCCCGGCAGAGATGAATCCTGCACGATGGGGCTGAATCCTGCACGATGGGGCTGAATCCTGCATGCAGCAATGGGGCTGCACCTTTCTGCTGTTGGTGTCTCGGGAGCCCTAGTGCAGCTCCGTTTTCATCTCGCCCCATGCCTCCACCCAGCTGAGCCCAGCACTCAGGTGACTTTAATAACGACATCCCCTTTCCAGACGTTTTCCCGGTAAAAAGGGAAAGGTTGATGGATTTATGGGGTGGATTGCTCTTTCCCAGTTGCAGGACTCCCATGGGCTCTGATGGGAGCACAAGCAGCTCCGGGACGGCTCTGCAGCACGGCATGGCTGCTGCGCTTCACTGCGGAGCATGAAAGCAGGGCTGCCAGGGCAGAGCAGAGGATGCGGGTCCCATCCTGGCATGGCTGCGCTTTGCCCTGTGAAGTGCTGGTTCCCAGGGCCAGCCATCCCCAGGGAGCCCCGGGGAGGCAGATGCGGGGGCTGAACCCAAGCAGTGCCTTCTGCTGTGGGGACCGGCCGCGTCGGCCACAGGGAGGTGTCCATAATTCACGGCAGCACAACCCGAGCTGCTGGCGATTGTTCCCAGGGCTGGGTCTGTCACTGGGGACGACGCCAGCATCAGTCCCCTGCCCCTTCCTGGCCCCTCGACTTCATGACCTGCGCAAGGCAGGGCTCGACCCAGGTGATGACCTGCTGCCAGCCGTGTCCTGAGGTGTGCGCACACTGTGGGATTTTTTGTGATTTTGGGGCCAAACTCTCTCTCCAGCAGGACACGAGGCACCTGTAATGGGTGTTTACGGTATTCAGGCAGTGGTTTGCTTCGTCCCGAATCACTCGGCTTTGCGGTGCCCATGAGAAGTGTGCTTATGAGCACATCTAAACATGGCTTTACAGGAGGTCCTGAGGCTGCCCCGACCCCCAGCTGTGCCACCCTCCGTCGGGGGCTGGCCTCCAGGAGGTTGCCTGCAACTGAAATGAGACGAGGCCACCGGCGCTGCCCCTTTTTGGGGGCTAATGCCAGCCTGGGAGAAGCATCGCCTCATCTTGTCCCTGCACAGACCAGGCTTTGCTCCTGATCTATCACTATGTGAAGTCCTGGTGCTAATCGGGCTCACTGGTGCCAGGCGAGGAGATGACTTGTGGGCCAGAGGAGCTCTGGGGTCGGCGAACTGCAGCTTCCCCTGGCCGGCACGGGGCGGAGGGCTGTGTGCTGCCCACAGGAAGCCAGGGTGATATCTCCCCTTGGCCTCTATCTTTCTCTCTCGCACTCACAGTTTCCCATGTGCAGAGCAGCTGGCTCTGTGTGATAGGGCCGGGGCGAGCCAGGGGGAAAATACCCCATTTCCCAGCCTGGGGGCTTTGTATGGACCACCCCCTGCACCCAGGTGCTGGGCTGGACCCTGCTCCTCTCCTTATGTCTGGTGGCTGCACGGGTTCTGTTCTCCTTTCGGGGCATCCCTCTGACTCAGCTCTGCTCCACGTTTTGCCCTCGGTGCCCAGGGATGAGTCCTTGGGCTGTAAAGCTCTATCTACCCCCTGCGTTAGCTCGTGCCCCTTGATAAGCATCCTGGGATGCAGGAGGGCTGTGCCCGGCCCTGGCGTCTCCCACTGGCGAAGATTCATCTCCCAGTGATTCATCTTCCCTGGTGTGGGGAAGTGGTGGTGTGTGTTCCTGTTTGGTTGTGGCTTTGGTTCGCTTCGTGTGTTTTTTCTGCAGTGGCAGAACCTCCCTCCCCCCCCTTCGCGGGCACTGGGAAGATGTTTATTTCGGACGATGGGCTGGGTGAGCGGTCGAGGGACCCAGCACTGGGGCCGAACCTCCAATTATTTTAGTTTCCCTGCAGTAACAACTAGTCCTTGGTGGGAACAGAAGAGCCTGAGTCCATTTCTGGCACTCGCTCAGGGCAGCTCGGGCTGTCACAAGGGGAGGTGACCGAGCGGGGACAGATGTGTGCTCCCGGCGCTGTCGCAGCACACCCCATCCCGGCCGAGCTGTGGCAGCAATCCTGCGTGGGATGGCCACCGCTGAGCCGTGTCCGCCAGGAAGCGTGGGCAAGGCTTTGCGTAGGAGCTTTTTTCCCCTGTCTGCTGTGCACGGGATTGCACAAACAAATGTGTTTCCCCTTCGGGCTTTCGCCGCCAGCTAATTATAAGCAGGGTTCTCCCAGCTCCCCGAGGCTGCAGCACGGGTCTGGGTCACTGCCGTCTCTCCCCAGGCTGGGCAGCCCCTTGCCTGTCCTACTGCGGTGAGTTGGGCTCCCAGGGACCACAGCAAGGCTTTTCCTACATTTTTGGGGATCCTCAGGGATCTGGACTGTAGCTGTGCCAGGCAATGGGGTGTTTGTCCAGCTGCAGCGGGCTGGGATGGACCCACCGAGCTGAGCCGGGGATGCTCCAGCTGCCCGCTGCCGCAGTCGGTGCTTTCCAAGGATGCAGGGTCAGAATCGGCCTTGTCTGACCGGCCGCCTCATTTGTCAGTAATAAAAATCAGCGTTTTGAACCTGCAGCGCACGGTGGGGAGGGAGGGTTTTTCCGAGCCCCCGGGCCAGGGCCGGGTGCCAACGCGGGAGCAGGAGCACGTCCGGGAGCCTGCCGGGGGGAGCCCCGCGGCACCGGCTGCTCCCCCAGCACCTGCCCCGCTCCTCGGCAGGGGAAACTGTGGCACAGGCTGCCCTCACTGCTGGCATGGTGGGGAAACCAGAGCCAGGTGCTCACTTCCATTGCAAGCTTGATACCTTAAGTTTGGGGTTTTTTTCTTTACAAATTGTTTGTTTTGCGTGTTCCAAAACCCCCGCTGTTTTGCAAGCTGAGGGTCTTTCGTAAGAGGAGGGAGGGGGAAGTTTTGCAAGCGCAGAAAACCTGCATGTGCCTTTTGAAACTGAGCCTGACCTCGGGGCCCGGTGACTGCGCCTCTCGCCGCTGCCTTCCCCTTTCTGCCTGGAAAGTGGGGGCTGAAATGTCACTCGGGCTGGCCTGGCCGTAGGATGGGTCACCCCTGCCATGAGTTTGCTTGGGCTCAGCTGAGCTCTGCAGGAAGGGGACACGCACCCAGCTGGGAGCAGAGCAACAGGGAGCTGGGTCATCATGGGGGGCTGAATGCAAAACTCCAGTGCTTTGTACCATCTCCCTTTGCTCTGCCGGAGCGTCTTTGTGCTCCTGGGCTGGGCAGGGAGGGTGTGATGGATGCGACGGTGCTGCTGATCCATCCAAGCCTCCCTGGCTTGGAGCCAGAGCCAGGAATCTCCCCATTCCCCATGGTCATGGCTCTTGCAGAACCATGGAACGCCCTGAGGACCTCTCTGGAGCAGCATTTGAATCTGATTTGAATTTCAGAGCAGCGGGATCCGGCCTTGTCCACTGACCTGGTGGGGAGGCAGCAAATGTGCACCCTCCTGGGCGCTGATGTGCGCCTCGATGGCGCGAGGCTGGTTCCCGCACCGAGGTCCCCGTCCCACGTCCCATCCTCCTCCCGCCTGCGCGCGGCACCGGGGAGCAGAGCGGTCTGGAAGGACTCAGTTACCGAATAGGAAGGGGTGGGTGTGGGTGTGGGTGTGATAAATACGCACAGATAATTTAACTTCAGGGTAAGTCAATAAATTACTAAAGAGCCTTTGATTGTGCTCTCAGTGGTGCATGTTGATTCAAAAACCTAAGACATTTAGCCTCAATTATGTCTATTTGTGTGTCTTTCCTGCCTTGCTTCTCCGCGGTGCAGGGGAAATAACCCTGCCTTGTCTGCGTTCCCACACCTCTCCCACTTCGGCCCCGCTCCAGATTTCACTCCTGTCCTGATAACCCTTCCAGTGGCGAGTGGGAGAGGATCAGCTCTTGGCACGGCTCCTCCCCAGCTTTGTCCAGCTTTCTGTGCTCGCTCTGGACAAAAGCACGAGGAGCAAATGCTCCCTGTGCAGGAGGCTGGATGCTGCTGGCCCAATGGGCCAGTGGGATGTTTCGGGGCCGGCCAGGGTTGTGGTTTCCCCCGTCGCCCCTCTGGTATGGTGCTGGGATGATGGGGAGCTAGCCTTGCTTTGCAAAAATAGCTCCACGCTGCAGGAGTGCAAACCACATTTCCCCGCATCTGCCTGGAGGAGACCTTGGCCAGGCAAAGAGCCCTAAAGCTGGATCCCGTCTCCATCTCCAGCCCGGCCAGGAATGCTCCCCACGGGCTCTGGCACGGCACCGCTCGCCCCATGCAGGCTCTCAGCCGCGTGTTCTGGTGCTGGGAGTGAGCCCCTGCGGGGGCGGATTGAAGTGATGCTCAGACCACACAGGTCCCTTAAGCCGCCGAGGATTCGGCTTTAAATACAAGTTGGCACCAGCGCTGCTGCTGCTCGGTGGCTCGGCTGGGGACGTGTAGCCACGCGAGGGAACAACTTGCTGTGCGGGAGGGCGGGTGCCATCAAAGGAGAGAAAGACTGTGCCGGGGATCAGCTCTGCTCTGCTCCGGGGCGGTGCACCGAGCTGCTCCAGCATCCTGAGTAGCTCTGGGGCAGGGCCGGCAGCCGGAGGAATGGGCTCGCAAGGGCATCGCTGCTTTTCCTAAATCAGGAATGCAAAGTCAGCCTCCAGAGTGGGAGTTCATGGTCAAAGCCCCTTTTGCAATGGATGGTGGGAGCTGTTATGGCTGCGTTATAAGAAACGAGCTCCTTCCCTTGGAAAGGTGCTTGCTTCTGTCTGGGAAATCTCAGCGGAGGGTCATTAACCAGCAGGCGGGGCAGAGCTGCTCCGTGATGGGATATGGGCTTAGCTGTTGGTTGCCATACTGCTTTCACCGACTGCTCTGGGAGCCCAGGCCGGCGCTGCTCCGTGGGTATGCAAGCCATGTATGCAATAGGAAGCAGGGACTGCTCTGGAAACCAGAGGGCATCGCTTCTGGTTCTGGACTGACTACGTACATGTTTGTGCATGCAAATTTGACAGTGGCTTTTCAAGTGCAAATCTCCTGTGAAAACAAAAAGGAGTCCCGAAACTGGAGTGCATGTTGCATTGAATTAAGCTGTTCTTGCAACATCTACCCAGAAGCTGTCAAGATCCTCCTTCCCCCGTGCCCTGAGCCTGCAGAGGTGCACCCAGCACCTTGTTTCTTTGCGCTCTGCCATCTATTTTTAGCTTGCACGGAGGAAGCACACATTACCCTGTGGTCACCACCCACCCTCAGCAGACACTTCTGCTCAGCCGAGTTGACACACAACTCAGCCGAGTGTGCCTGACTGCTCGGGGCTTCGCATCAGCGAAGGTCGTTACCTGATGGGATTAGACAGAGAAAGGGAACGGTATGGGGACATGGCAGGGACGTGCTGCAGTGCTGCGCCGGCACGAAGGGTCTGGCCCCCCTCCAGTCCCAGCCTGCGGGCAGGGAGGGACGGGGCTGCTGGGGTGCAGGTTTTTACACCGGAAGGTAAAGCGCAGTTCCTAAATGTTCCCAACGTCCCACCCGGCTTCTCCCAGGCACTCGCTGCTGCCGTGCCTTCTCCCGGCAGGGTGCGAGGCTCTATGGAGAGCAGCCCCCGTCCCATGGCTGCCCCTGGACTGACTCTGCCGGCTGCTGGAAGATGTCAAAAGGCAAACACAGCAATATGGCCATGCTCAGGGATGAACACCAGCTCCCTCAGGGCACGTGGAAACCTGCAATGGGGCATCAGCTCCAGAGAGCCGGGTCGCCGCTGGAGCACCCCATCATGCAAACTGCCCCGGCTAGGCTCTGCTCGATGCCCCTGGCACCTTCCCACATGGCTAATCAGTGGGACGCAGAGAGTTCCTGACGCGTCTGCAGGACAGGACCACACAGGGCGGGTGACACAGGGCTGTGGCAGCATCACCAGCCTGGAGCGTGTCCCCAGCCTTGGGGCTCTGCACACCACAAGATGTTGAGTCACCACCCAGGGCTATTTTTACCTGCCTGGGGCAGGCTTGCTGGGTCATTCCCAGTTCCTAATTGCCGTGATCAGACATTCATAAATCTCACCCAAAAGAGGAAGTGTGGGAAATAGAAATCTCCCGCTGCGAGCGAGGCGGGCTGAGCTGCGGCCAGGCACCAGCGGTACAGGGGACGGCGTTTGCTGGAGGATGGCGAGAGGGACTGAAAGTGCCACACCCTGACTTGCTGCTGTTCAGACCTGGCATTTCAGAGCTCCCCACAGGGATGTTTTGTCTGACATTTTACTAAGGCCACTGCCAGGACAGCCTTCTTCCACCTCCTCCTCCATTCCCAGACTCTGCCTGCTTGCATTAGTGCTCCCAAGCTCCCTGGCGCAGCCAAGCTGAGACGAGCCAGTGCAGGGGAGCAGTGCCGGATGGAAAAAGCCAACCCCTGAACTCTTGCCCAAACGTCACACCACACCCAAGCGTCTGAAAAGCCTTCATTGAACAGTTTGTTGGCTATTTTTGTCATTGCCTCTGCCCTTCCTGGCCACGGCTGAGAGCAGAAACAGTAACGCCACAACGGAGAGGATGAGACAGCCATGTCCTGGGCATGGTTGGAGGAGAAATGCTGGGAGACCTTGCTACCAGGGTGCTGGAGGTGTTTGGGCATGTTAACATCATTGGACCATGGTGCTCTGGACTTTCTGGGTTGGGTCCTGGTTGGATCCCACAGGGAGGTCCTGCTGTTGCTGCTGGAGTTTGGTAGCGGGCTGCGGGATGAGAAGGAGAGATCTGTGGAGGTATGCAGAGCACAGAAACATTGCCATCTGCTGACACGTCCAGGCACGCAGCATTGGACCCTGCCACGCTGCTGGTCACCATTTGGAAATGGCCTGGGCGCAGGACACCGTCTGATGGCTAGTGGCAGGGCAAGAGCGTGGTGGGACGGCCCTGCTGAGGCATGTTCACGGCAGGGCCAGGCGGTTGGCAGTGATGTCAAATCATGGCCGCAGCGGTGGAGGCCGAGCTCCGACCATGGTGCTGCAGGTGGTCTCACCGCTCACCAGCCAGGAGACGATGGACGTCGCCCTGCTCTTCCCAAAAGAGTTAATGAACCTCTACCCTGCTGCAAAGAGCGACTTCAAAGTGTCGGGGCAGCATCCAGCAGCCTGGCGCAGAGAGACAGGGCAAGTCTTGGTAATTACAGCCTCTGATGCAAGAGCTGCAAAGGATTTGGGAAAACATGCACTTGGCTGCAAAAAAAAGTTTTGATTCCCCTCATCTTTTCTCCCCCTGAGCTCCCGCCGGTGCCCTCCAGCTACAGAGCTTGGAGATGCGTGTCTTGGACTGGATTTGCTTCGTTTCATGTTCCCTGGGAATCTGGCACTGGCATTACCCGGAGGAAGGGTGCTTCCAGCTTCCCAAGCACCAGGGCTGGGAGCTCCCCGCTGCTCTGGCCTGGGTCTGCTGCGCCTGCTGCGAGCGTTGTGGTTTGGGCCAGGCTGGCCACTGAAACGAAGACAGATGCTCTCTCCCACCTCTCTCTCCAAGGTTCATATTTTACCTCAAACCAGGATGGAGAGCAACCCTAAGAGTTGAGATGTAAGCCCACCGCCTCACTGGGGGCAAGCCAGCAGCCCTGCACGCCCAAGACATTTTTTTTTTTTAAATTTATCCTTATTTGTCATTAATTTATCCTTATTTATTTAGCCAGGCACCTCCATGCAAAGCGCTGGCAGGAATGCAGGAGCAAACCACTGCCCATGGGCTGCGGGCTGTGTGCTTCACCCATCCCCGCGGGATGTGAGCACCCAGTGCTGGCGGCAGCGGGCAGGAGACAGGGAGGCTGATGCAGCTCCCGGTTTCTTGCAGAAGGAAACACCGACGCAGGCGGGCATGCGGGGACATGCTGGAGAGGCCCGCAGCCTCCCGCCGGCACCTGTCTCCCAGCAGGATTCAGTCTCGGTGCAGGGACAGTGTCAGACGGGCACCCAGTGGCCCATCCTCCCCATACCTTGGTGCCCTGGCCCAAGGACCAAGAAATGAGTTTGCCCGGCCTTTTCCCCCAGCTTGTCCTTGCTCCAGTCAGAGGATGCTGCTCCCCTAGCCCACCCCTGCC
>VWZL01000041.1:130062-148214 GCA_013396915.1 Stercorarius parasiticus | reverse complement strand
CCTTCGTGTCTAGTTTAAAGCCCCGTCCATTGAGCCTTGCTAACTCTTGGCCTAGTACCCTTTTCCCCTTTTGGGATAGGGTTTTCCCATTCCTAGCAAGCAGACCCGGTGCTTACCATCTTTATGCCTTCAAGCTTGTCTGCTGTTTTTCTTTTCACAAGCCAGTCTAAAATATTATCATTCTAAGAAACAAGACTATATGCAAGCTACATTCATTTGGATAAGACTGAAGAAGGAAAGTATAAGGGATTACCAGGTTCAGACTAGCTTACCACCACAGTTCAGTAACCTAAATTCTCCTGAATACCAACTGGATAGGAATTAATTGCTTTCTTTTCTGAACACTTGTGGCTCTGTACTGCTAAGGTTTTTCAGCACCTCTGTTGGCAGTGACCTCATGGGCCCAATCTTTAGTTTGTAAAAAAAATTTTTTTTAAAGCCTTTTTAAAACAAAACAAAAAACAAATAAAAAACCCAAACAAACCAACAACTACCATGAGGGCACTTGTACAACTGTGACTTTCACTGAACTCAATCAAATGCATCAAGCTGTTTGGTCACTCATGAGCTATGACTTAACTATTTTAGTTGCTGTTGCAGATAAAAACTATTGAAAATTTTGCACTGGGTAGTACAATATTACTAGTAACAGTGAAATGCTTTGAAACATCCTCTGATTCACAAATGGTAGAATCAAGCAGAACTCAGTTTTAGGATGAGGTCAGAGTTAAGAAGAGCTCACGTGGCACCTGCTAATAGAGACAACAATCCAGTCTGTTCCAGTCCCATACTCCTACACTTTCATCAGGCTCACGATACATATTCAAAACTGCGTTCCAAACATATTTAGGTCAAACACGGAAGTTAACATATTGCTGCACTTCATTACCTCTCCCCATCTACAAAGAGAGTTGTGGTCACACCTTGCACACCACCTGTAATTTCTGCAGCAATACGTTTACAGATTGGATGGCAGAAGGGCCATTTGGTACGATCCACAATATAACGCTAAGGAATTTCACCTAGTCCCCACTTCTGTTATGCAAAACAAGCACCAACTGCAACCATGCAGACCAAGCTACTCACTCTGAAAAATCATTTTGCACACCAAAAAGGAGAGATGAGACAGCCTCCCTTTACTTTCAGCTAGCAAATATTTGCTTTCCATATTCTGCAGTTAACAACCATCCTGCTCGAGGTTGAAAGCAGAGGAGACAAAAGAAGTTGAGGAAAAAAGTTAAAAAATAATAATAATAAAAAATCAGTAATCCAAAAATCAAGTACAGCCTATTGCCGGTGCCTATAATAGCTTTCAGAAAGTCAAACAAACACGGATTACTAGCAAGGAAATCTGAAGTCTATGTAATACACAAAATCTTGAGACTATTAGCGAAAGTTATAAAGTGCTCCAAAGACTACAAATGGCCCCCAAGGAAATAATTCTAAAATAATAATAATAATAAATTAACCAGAAATCACAAATCGCATTTATTCTGGCATAAGACCTGTATATTTCTTGGAATTAAATATCTGTCTTTTTATTAAAAACATCCATGTGTTTTCATGCTGGGTTTAAAACATGATCAGAAGACATTTGCTAGATTAACACCCTTGCTATCATGTTTTAACTCTTTAAAGAATCACACAATAAAAAGTTAGCATCTGATTCTCATCAACTCACTATACAGTCCAAATTTTTTTTTCATAAAAAAATACTAACTTTATTCCTCACTCATAATATAAACCAAGACAGACAGTAAAGAGTTAAAGCTGTTTGGCAGCTGTTACTTTAAACTCCTTTGGGTTTTATTATTTGCAGAGCATGTCAGTTCCTCCACCCTGGAACTTTTTTAAAACACTCAAGCAGAGGAATGTCACAGCACAATCATCTGCCATCAGTACAACAGTCAGAGATATGACACAGCAGAGGACCTCCTCCTCCAGATCTGTCACTTGTAATAAATTATGGTGTAGCCATAAGCTGACTGAGAACAGACAGACAGAGAAATCAACATTAAAAGAGTATGTAGAATGGAACATGACCTATATAGAAGCGATGGGTAAGACAGAAGAGAGCAGTGTGGTTTCTTAGAGGGAGAAGATATGCAGAGAGGAGAGACAAGGACAGAGCCAAATGGCACTCTACAGTGAAAGGGACAAACAAGAGCATAAAACCTTGAGCACTCATTAAAAAGGAGCAGTTTAAGGCAGTATTCAAGCACAAACCATGCCAGTTTCTTGTTAATGGTGCTGAGAAAGTGAAGACCAACATATAGCACTAAAACCCAGCCATAGTGAAATCAGATGAAAGATGAGGTCAGCATTGCAAGACCTGAACAGCAAGCACCACATAGCTACCAGAGACTGTCTCTAAAGAGAATACCTTGGACAGAAGCTTTTGCACAATTGAGTAAGAAAAAGAAATGCTTGTTTATAAATCTTCAAATAAATGCTCTTTTTTCCATAAGCTCCTCTTTTCTGCACCTATGGAGAAAGGTTGTTCCACCATACAAACATCACGCATCACTACATCAAGCCCCTATATCAGGGCAATAAGAACTCCCTTAAAGCAGAGAAACCCAACCCGGATAGAGAAGCTAACATCTAAAGATAAACTGCTACCCCATCATTTCACAACCTCGCACTAAATTTACTTCTTCCAGAAGTATCCACTTCCATCAAGCCCAAGCTGTCAGCAAGAACTAATGAACAGTAAACTACCCTCCGGCTCCTCCTCAGTATTGCAGGATAGTGGCTCTGAAGCAGTCCTGGGCATGTCAGCCTTTGGCAAATAAGGGTGGACACATTCTTCTCTTACCCATTTAGAACAAGCAGCCAAAGCCAGTAAGTCACAGATGAGTACCTTTCATGTACCCTCTTCTATTTTGTTTGCCTCTTCCAACTACTTGCATTTTCACAGGAACTTTTTTCTGCTGTTTCTACCCTATTTGCCTTTCCCTGCTGCACAGCTTACAGCATTAGAAGGGGTCACAAAGCAGAACTTCTGCAATTTAGCTCCCTGGCAATGTAAAAAGGAGAAAAATGCAACAGCTTGACAGGTTACAGCCCACCAGAACCCCAGCCACAAGCTGGGGCCCTTATGCACTACTGCTATTTACAGATACAACAGCCAAGCAAGAAGTTACAGCAGGGGTAGGCAGTGTAAGCCCAGCATATGCCTCCTGCAAGTACTGAGAGCAAAACAATGAGATATTTGTTCCAAGCTCACACAGCAAGGCAAAAACAACTGCACAGCAGCCACCATTCTTCTGAACGGAAGCCAGTAAGATGATTTTGGTGTTTGTTTTTTTTTTCCTTCATTTTCCCCAATGAGCTCACAAAATGTTCATAAGAATCATCTTTTTATTTCATTTATTGCACAGATCCATGCAATTTGGATGCAGTTACCAAAAAAGAAGCAGCAGTGGGGATGGGATGAGTGTGAAGAGCAGGAGCGCAGCCTGCTCACGGCTCGATGTTCTGCCACACCAGCCCACGCCAAAGAAGCTGCAGTTATAGGATTCTTGGTTGGCAGAAAGCCAAGATGACAGACCTTCGAAGTATGGATGCAATGTGTCAAAAAGAATACAAAGGACTGGCCAATGTCACAACAGTTAGTAGCCATGAGATACTACCATGGCTATCAAGCTAACCAAGCTTCCTTCAAGTAGGAAAAACACACACAGAAACACACTGTTCTAGGTACAACCCCATCTATGCACATTTCTGCGTGGCAGAAAAGGCCAGCAAAATGCCTTATTCCACCCACACATTCAGCATCTCTCTCCAGGAACCAGCAAGCAATCAAATCCTTCTCAATCACTTCTGATGGGGATTAAGAATCTGGGAGAAGAACAAGACACATGGATGAGAGTATTTCAGAAGCTGAAATGCAGATGTATTTAAAGCAAGCGGAAGGACAGGTTGAAACTTTGCCAAGCAGGGACAACTCATGAGTAAACACCCAGGTAATACAAATTTTATAGCTCACAGTTAGAAACACTCATCAAGAGACAACTTCCAAGTGAATCTGACAAAGCATAAAATGTCACCAGAACCACCACAAGGATGGACAGCCTCCAGAACCAAGAATCAGGAAACAACTAAGTCTTAGCACAACTCCCTGATGAACTATTCATCTCCTTCATACTTTGGCCTGAGCATGCTCCCTTCTCTAAGGGAACCATAGGAGCACGCTGAGGAGGACACATGTTCATCTCCTCTGAAAGTCAAGGTGGTCATGACTGCATGAAGAAGTTACTGGTGACTCCACCAAGGCCAATTTCTATACCATAGGTTCTGGCAACAGAAGCCCTCTTGTCAAAAACAAGAAGTGTCACAGAAGATTCAGCCACCAGACATATTCTGAAGAGATGGGTCAGCGTTTACAAACTGTACAAAAAGACCAATGTAGAAGACACATCCTGTTATCTAAATATGCATAATTTTATTTGATACTTTATATTTCTGATAAAGAAAAATGACAGCATATCAGTTCCAAACAGGTATGCTGGGAGTACAGGAATAGTTAGAAGCTAAGGACCTACTAGTATTGATTTTCACTCACGTAACTTGCAGAATAAGACATTATTCTGTACTAAGAAAATCCACAATTCCCATTCTCTTGTTACAAGGTATCATGGCTTTAATTGAATGCCTCACCTTACATTGGGATAATATAATCTCGGAAGTACAAGATTTTTTTTTTTCCTTTGGTCACACGCTTTAGCACAAAGCACCATTGAGTTGGTAAAAAAGAAAGAAATACATGGAATTCACCAGTTCTGAGTAAATACATATGAGTCAATATCTGGTCAGTTTTTAGAGTATCTTACCTACCTCTGGAACCCTACTTATCTTAATACAGATAAAAGCTATAAAGTAGGTCAGGTCTCCATTTTAATGCTAAGCATATTTGTGGTTTTAGAAAGGATGATTTCTAGTAGTATTGAAGGCACTATCACAGACTTAATGGCTGAATTGTCTTGAGCTACTAGTATGAGAGAAAAAAATTTCTAAGCGATATAGGTTTACATAAAAGATTTAAAAGTCTAGTAGTAAAATACACTTTTTCTGAGAAAGCTGGAAATTTGTAAGAACTCCTGGTAACAGTATGCAAATACCATGAAAACCGCAGGGAAAAAAAGATCAGAAGCCAGTGGTGCTTAATTAGAGGTCTCAACAGATTGTTTAAAAATGTTGAATGAGAAAGTACACATACTTAATACACTCAATTAATTCACATGCCTTCTATCTGCTAGCAAGAGTTTATTTCAAATCTATTGCCATGAGCAAAAAAGAACAAGCGCATCTGTATACGTTCGCAAGCCAAAGCTGCTTTGAACAAAGCAAGAGAGCAGAAAAGAAGACACAACTTCTGGTGTTATTGAAATAGCCACAGCAATCCAAGGACAAAACTGAAGCCAAGGATCCTGGATAACACGTTAATTTCATAGAATAATGACCATTTACAAAGGACAATTGCTGTAAGTTTTTCAAAGTACAGAATATCATGCCATGAATGCATAACTGAAAATGGTGGAAAATGCATTACAGTTTTACTACTGTGAGGTAAGCTTTGATTCATACCATATGGCTTTACAAGACAAGCATGTGTGCACATCTGCACATGTGTGCACAAATGCTGAGGTCTCCAACCCCCAATTGTATCCATCCCAGTTTTCTAGCAGAAGCAAGAAGACAGGAGGATTCCAGTGAACACTAAATTCATAGTTTTTCAGAGTCATTCAGGAAAGCTAAACATACTGACTCACTATTTTTGTCTCAGAAACCTGGTAATCAACACAAACTGAGATAAATTAAGGTGTGAAGATAATACCTAGCATCAATATATTACCTAGTTATGTTTGCATTTGTTCTCTTTACAAGGCTTAAATAAACCCCTAAAAACCTAACAAAACCAATCATACTACTATCCAAATAATTCATGACAAGGAAAGGGATCAATGGACGTATCGTTAAGTTCTTTTCTTCTCCCCTATTCTGTTTAATGTGGTATAAAACATACAATATTTGTATTTCCCAATAAGGCAAAATGATCCACGGAATGCAATACATGGCTACCTCATAAAATCATGGGTCATCAGTCTGGGTTTAAAATAATAAAAAAAGCTAAACCAAGTATTAGACCAGGAGCACACAGAACATTATTTACAAGTTCAATTAGTTATCAGAAAACTTCTCTGAAATCAACATTCATCTGCGTTTCTTCACTTTTTGAATTAAAATAATTGCTTCCTATGGTATTTTCTGCATTGGAACTACAGACAAGTACTGATTTTTTAACAGCACCTTGGATTTGAAGTGTTTTATCCTCCTGTTGCTTAAGAACATGAAATGAGATTCTGATGTTACTAGCAACATCAAGCTTGCTAGTATGTTTGAAATACCGATTTGTTTACATGACTACTTTTGAAAGCGTAGGTTGTCTTCTGGCAGACTGAAATAAAGTTAAAAATCAAGCTCAACTCAACAGGGAAGGGAAGGTGAGGGAAAGAGAAAGAGGAAGGGCAAAAGGAAGAAGCGTCTTAGTAACTTGTAGGTGGAACCCATTCAAACTTCATTTCCTGCACAGAACTTTAACATGCCATCCTGTCATCTTTATGCTTTTTTTTTCCCTTTTTTTCCTCTCCTTCATTACATATATATTAATGTAATATTTTATATATATATATACACACACACATATATTACAATCCATATATATATATATATATATATTTTCAGAAACCAAGCCTGCCATCCATTTTGGGGACAAGTGGCTGTGTATCTGCTTCCAAAACAATATCGGGTCTGGGCTGTCTGCCTTCCTCAAAGGCGGAAAACCAGCCTAGGCTGCTGATGCCCCACCATGCATCCCACTGCCAGGCAGCTTTCTGGCTTCACCCTTCACACTCACACAAGTGTGACACAGAAATGCATGGCATGGCAAGAAAAGGGTGAATCTGAAATCTAAATTTAAATCTGAAAAATATTCCACAAGGGTCCAAGAAGAAACCGTCATGACCAAGTATCAGTAAATTTGTTAAAAGCTCCCTAATCATTGAAGTAAAGATGGCAGGAATTAAGACCCTATTGTTGCGTGGCCTTGGTTTACTTCCAAGCCCTGACCTTGCCTGCTTGCCATCTTGGTCACTGCACTTTCTCTTTACTCCTGAACTTATCTTCTGCACAGTACAAGTACCTTCTTCACCCTGTGACTAGGAAGTAAGCCATGAGTGTTTCTTCTCCAAGGGAGATACACTATTTTATTAATACTAACTTTTATTACACACTCAAGATGCTATAAGAATAACTTACGAGATGCAACTCAGCAAAGAGAGATTTTCTTCAAAGCCTTTGGGCTGTTAAAGGCTCTTCTGAATTTTAACAAGATTTGGAGTAATGAAGGCTGCGCTTTACTACCTCCACAAAGACACACCAGAAAGTAAGCAATTATCAGCCCTGCAACCCGATACTGTCAGACACTATTTGTTTATAGCCAGCCCCCAGATGTACCGAAGTTCTTTCACGATGGACTACTTAAGAGTATATCCTTACTAGCTGTTACTCTGTATAGCAGTAGACAGAATGGCATAAAATAACAGCGAGGCAATGAAACTTCTGCCCCACATCAGCATCATGGTCAGGAAACATGCCTGTGCATTTGCTCTTCCTCCAATTCAATATATACCTTCTTGGAAATGCTAAAATCACCACAGTGTTGTAAGGCACAGGCACGCAGATTAAATACCTGGCTGAAGAAACACCTGAGAGAGTTTGGCCATAAGAATTTGAGCTTTAGTATCTTTCACCATGCAATCAGGCTAGGGATAAGGGAAGATGACACTTGATCATTCTGAGTGGCTAACTGATGCAAGACTTGAACGCATCAGATATTAAAAAGCATCCTTGTTTAGGTGCAATCATCCATGGGAAACAAAGATTCTCTACTGCTGTGAAGGACTCTACAGGGCTATCACTTTTAATAAATAAAAGTTTGATCTTGAGAGCTTATATACGCTCTTTTTTGATTCTTCTTCACCACAAAAGAATTCATGAAAGTATGGAGTATTCACTTAAAAGCATGCATTAACTTGCACATGGGAATAACCATTACCTTTCTAGGACACCACCATGAAAACTGCTCTACTGTCTGTTACCTAGCCACTCACCCCTCAAAACACAAGGATTTTTTCTGTGCAGAAAGTTAGCTTGTGACGTGACACTGCTTCGATCCCCTTTCTAATGACAACATCTGCTGAGAGGGCTCACTCAGCTCTTCCAGCAGCAATAGTAAACCATGCTTAAAAAAAAAACACCAAAACCTGTTACTGAAAGATTAACTACCTACTCACAGGTAAAATTACTAATTAAAACAAGATCTCCAGCAAGATTTTGAACATAGCTAAAGAGTGCCAAGTTGTTTTCGATGAGGTAAAGCTTCACAGAGCAGATAGCTATTCATATCTGATCTAAAGAAGGAAGTCCTTATCTAATCAAATGTCTGGAAAAACGAATAGTTTTCAACAGGAATTTTAGTACAGCAGGTTCTCTTCCTTCAACAACTGATTCTTTTTAAAGTGCTTTTACTAGTTTAATATTCCAAAGCCTGCTGCATTTATAACTCAATAGCTTGCAGCAATAAGAAAACTTGAAATTCATCCCATTAGAAGCTCTTGCTCCTACTGCTTCAGGCTGCTTGAAGCAAGTGTATTTTTAATTTTCAGGTAGACTGCTAACAACAATATTTACATTAAGTAAGTTTAACGCCACAGTTCCCTCTAAAAAGTTTTAACTAGCAGTATACTAAAGAATGAAATAACTATCCTGTAAGAACAAAGGAAATTTTAACTTTTTAAGAAAACTAGCTTCTTCATATTAAAGTTTTAATAGTAAGGGAAAAAGTAATAGTCCTCCCACACAGGCACCCTGCAAAACAATGAAAAAACAGCTCTCACTTCAAACATCTGTGTTCCTGGCTCCTGTAAATCATACATCATGAACCTAGAGACTGGCTCAAAGTTAAGTTATTTGCCAGGACCTCAACTGCAGCACCACACACTGAAATAAGCTGAGTTGCAAGAATACTCTGGGTACTAGCAGTAAAGCTAAAAGAGCAAGTATATTGCTGTGCTTCACTGTGTCTGTCAACATTATTACCACAAGTAGCTTTTTAAACTACTGTAATATTTGTCCAGGTCAGCATGCTACTCAGCAGGTTTTAGAACTTGCCAGGAGCACAATTCAGAGGCAAGCAGAGGGAGCAACTGTTGCTCCCATCTTGAGCTGATGCCACCCATTCTGCAAACACAATGTGGTGCCTGGACAAGTTTATCACCCTGCTGCCCAGCGGCGTGTTCCCGTCCTCGTCCGCCTCACCCCCTGCAGGCCATCAGTCCTCTCCAGAGCTCCTGGACTCATTTATTTCCCTAGCAATGCTTGCCCAACTCAAACAGAAATAAGAAACAGCCATGAACACTCCCTAGCAGGCTTTCCTGCCAGTCTGCAGCAAAAGCACTCCAAGCCTTTCAAGAGAGGGCCAACACAGGGACAGAAGGAGGAAGGGTAGGATAAGGAGCGAAAACTTCTTATCTCTCAGCAGACAGCCTAATCTAGGAGACATCAATGTAGAAGTGCAGTAACTAAGGAAAGCAAGGCAATTATCTGGAGGGAAGTGGGAATTGCTCTGGCTGACAGGCAGTTCAGAGAGGAGTGACCAGACACTATCAGACAACATGTGCTAATTACGCTAAATCATACATTCACAGCTAGCTGACAAAAGTTACTCTACCAGAATGCTATGCTAAGTGCCCAGTACTGCCCTCCACTTTCCTTCAACATTTAAACCAGCCAAAGCACATCACTTCCTCTGGAGCTGTTTGGGATATCCAAAAAGCAGAGAAAAGACGACTTGGGTACTAATCCGCCCGTTACCCTACAACTGTGAGAGACACTCATGAGCACTACATCTCACAGTTAACTTGAGCTGAAACTGTGCACGAAGGTCTGTTTAAACTACCATGCAAGGTACAAACTGGAGTATTTGGGACAAAAACCTGTCCTGATGGAGACAGACACAGCTGAAAGAGTCTCAAATTGTCTGCCAGTACCTAGGTCCAGGTCTGCCAGTATTCACTGCTCTAATGCAGTTTTTCCATCTACTGTAGGCAAATTAGTTTTCAAGAAATTCTTTATGCTTTTTCTTTGAGCAATGGGGTGGTATCACATTTTTCAGACAACAGCTATCTCCTTTGAGCAGTAACTTTTACAACAGTTAACTTGCTAGATGTTGTGTCCTACATCTTATGTTGTAATTCTACAAACAATTTAATCCTGCATCAACCAGCACTGCTGCCATGAAGCCCTTGTTTTCCCTTATGCGCTCCTCTCCGCCCTTTCCTCTGCACCAGCAACAGCATTTGTGTAATTCCCAATGAATCCAACTGGGGAAGTGATTCAGGTGAAGACTGAACTGGTGCATACAGGAGTTTTCAGTTGGATAACTTCCTCGATCTGGTTTAGCACATTGCTACACAAATGCCAGTAAGAGAAAACAGACAAAGGTGAGAGTAACAATGCAGCTTAATCCAAAATAAAGCAACTCTTGGGAACATAAAGCTAATTAAAAACATGGAAAAAAAAAAACATGTAGACAAGCCCAAACAACTCTGCAAGCCTCCTAACTTGTTTCCAAACTTTTCTTTTTATTTATTTACTTTTGGGAGTGAGACACTTAAGCTCATAAGCATAATGCTACAAAGACAAATGGTTTAGAAATGTAAATAGACAATAACTCTTAGTTTGAGTCTTGATAAACACAAGATAACCCACCAGCCAGGTAATCCAAGAGTGTGTGTTCCTTCACATAGTATATATTGTACATGGTATATATTCAGTAGCTCTAAGGCCAAGCCAGAGGGCAAAAACTGCACTGATGAAAATTCCAGTTACATTATTTGAGGGAGGATTCATCTGACTAAACAGGAATACAAACAGCGCTGTCTAGGCTGCCATGCTAGTCAGTGGAGATCCACACAGCACGATTCATCTGACCAAAAGTGCGTACTCCAGGTGACAGGAATGGCACTCTGCTCCACTAGCTGAAAAGATTAGACCTTAATGCTAAGATCTAGACACCTGCAGACACCTGAGTTAGGCAAGATGCCTCCTACCCTGGGTGACAATTGCATATCCCTTGCATTCTTACATCTTAGATTCACGTATCAAGCACAAACTGAGAGATGAGATGTTTGGATCTTAACCTTTCACTTTGCACAACTGTTCACAGTATGGCAGAGAGCGAGGGGGCTGGACAAAACTGACAATACATTAATTTCCAGCCATCAGCAGTCCAGATACAGCTTTAGCTTATTTTGTTGTTGCTTTGTTATCAAGCAAGTCTCACAACATCATTTGAGAAATGCTTGTTGCTGTATCAGTATACACCCTTACGTATAAAGGATGAAAGACGCCGTTTTTTCCAGTGATGACAATCACAAAGGAGGGATGAAACAAGAGGGGGCTCCCAAGACTGATATCACCTCTGTTAATTACTGCACGAAGAAGGCAGCCTCTTTGTGGTTCTTTTTTGTTTTGTTTTTTTAACAAAGCAGAAGGACCTTATGCCTCTACCTCTTATTTATCTCAGCATTTACTGACTGTCAAGGAAAGCTCCCCTCCACTGTTAAGCATTTCTATTTCTTTACTCACACCTACCACATAGTACAGTAGTTCTCAGCACTTCTGCAGCTAGAACTTCAGAAAACTGGAAGCGTTTTGCACCTTATTGGATTCAGCTCCTTTGCTGCCCTCAAGCCAAAAGGATGCCGCTACTTCCTTCCCCTTGGCTTCCCCCCGCACCCTGTTTCCTCCCTGCTAACTGCAGTTGCTGCCGTGTCTCCTCAAAGCCTGGTTCCCACGGGGCAGAGAGGCTGAGGGTGGCCCCTACAAGGGTCACCCCAAGTCCAGCAAGGCTTATGTGGGGTCCCCTCTACTGTTACGTGCTCTTGCCTCACCCATCTGAAAAACAACCATTCCAGCAGCATAGCAGGGTTTTCCACGGTGCAGGTTCCTACTCACAGTGACAGGGAGGCTTCACCTCCTGGTGCAGGAGGTGTACAGATAATGGATAAAGACAGGATTTCACTCCCTAGCATGCCTCCATGCTATGGCACAGGCAGTGACAGCTCGCAGAACTGCAAAAGCTAAGAGCAAGAACAATTAAAAAGATAGCTTCGGTGTTGGATTTCCAGGGACTTTTGTGCCCTGCCTGCAGAAACTGCTTCTATTCAAAACATGCTTTATATCCACAGCAGTTCTGTTTAAATATACCCAAATGCCCCAAGTAGCTAGTGGCAGAGTCAAATATACAGACTGTACTGTACATAAATGCTTTTTTTTCCCCTTCAGACCATCTCAAGATCTGTTGCTCTTTAAGCTAGCAAAAAGGAGGCACATGTATACCTGAACTAGAACACTGGCATTTTACATGAAATAAAAATGTTGCTCTATGCTGAAATATACTGAAATATTACTTTCAAGGGCTCAGACTCACCATTATGTCAAATATGATTGTGTCTTAATATTTTAAAGATTCAATGCATTTATTAAAAACAACAAGAAATTTCAGTATGTTCACATTCTTATGGCTCTGTATTAACAAATGTATACGTATCTTCCTGGTTTCCGATAAAACTAAAGATGGTGTTTGTAGAAAGCATGTGTGTAATGCTTATTACCCATGCACAAGAAGCCAAATATTACATTAACTGAAAACTTAATGTAAACCAGCTTACAGGAAAACGTTTCTGGAATTCCTGAAGGGAACAAAAAAAAAATAAGAAGAGCAGCACTCTTTGGTATTTCCCAAACAAAATGTTTTAGTATATATTATTAGCACGTACTATATTTAGTATTATTAAACTTATTTGTTCTAGTAAATACAACCCTTTACACAGGCTTCTTGCCTCCCTTACTTGTGCTTCCTGGCAGGTAAAACCACTGAGACCTGTGGGAGAGGCAGAATATCAACACTGTAGTTCTCTCAGAAGTTACCTTTCTTCATACCTAAAGGCAGAACAGATATATACTGGAGCAAAGGGAAATTAATCCTACAAAAAATGGAGCTTGCATAAGGTGATCAGCGTATAAGGTAACAGAAATACTGAAAGTGCACACTTTGATTTCAAGTTTCAGGTATTTTGGAGAGATTATTTAGTTTGCCTTTGGCTGACTGGAAAAATAACTATCTACCTAAATTTTAAGCTCAAGGTACACGATGCAGTTGTATTGATCAAATGTACTAGAAAAGAAACGTTATTCCTAACCATGCCGCTATCCAACAGCCAAACTTCAAGCAGGGTTGTTAAGAAATGACATTAAAGCTTAAACCACCAAGCTGGCAGGTACTGTGCATACCTATACTGGCACAACCTATACATCAAGCTTCCTTGCCACACATTTTCCTCTCCGTTTTCTTCACACACCAAGACTGTGGCTAGTCATTGTCCACAGAAAACAAGAGTGAAAAACCAATTTGAAGCTTGTACTAACAAGAGGCAGTGACATTTCTGCTCCTCCATGAACCAAAACCATTGGAGATTTCTGAAGTTCTCCAACAAACCTAAAAGTACAGTCCTCCTTCCTCCCCAGCACACAAATACATATACCCAGGCTTCTGTTAAATTAACAAGCATATGGTAAAACTGCATTTCATTGCTACCAGAAACCTCTCCTGTAGAGAGGGGACTGCTATTTGAAACCATTCACTTGGCCAGAAGTTGGCACAGAAAGCAGCCGTCCCTAAAAATTTCATGAACCAGGTTCTAGTCTCAAGCTGTAAGAGGTGTCAGCGTGAGGTTTAAAGAAAAAAAAAAAAGACAAGAGAGAGGGGGGAGGGAGAAGGTTGTTTTAACCTTTGTGTTAGGTAACACACGGCAATTAACGCTGTCTCAAGACAGAAGCGGACAAACGATCACAGGGAAAGCCAGCATGTGAATTTGCTGTCACTTGACAAGTGCACACACACATCATCTAAGGTAAGTTGAACAACTTACTGCAAGGTATCACAAGCAAAAAAGGCAAACGCAAGTGTTAGCAGAAAAAGACCGCAGTTTTAAACCCTCAGCTCACCTAGATAACTTATTCATCTGCCTGAGAGAAATCTGTTACTAGGCATTTACAGGCATTAGTAGTTCAAGGTAAACATGAAAGAAAAATAAATCTAGTGCTTACCTGGATCTGACAACCAATAAAACCAATGAATACCTCATCCTCATTAACATTTTACAATACCATCTAATACTAAGTAAACAATTTGCTCCTCCACTAAAATAAAACATCTTTTGTACTGCTTTAGAGCAATTTAGCTTCTACTCTTATGAGTACATTTGTGGTCTCAATGAAACAAATGTTTGCATTTGAAGGTCATTAGTAATTTGCAGCTGGCTGAGAAGAGATAGTATGGCAGCACAAGATGAGAGAAAGACTTTATTTTTGCATCATCTAAACTTTATCGTCATGGCTAAAACTGCAAGCTTGGAATAACTGGCTTTAAAAAAAAGAGCCAAGAACTTGAGGGTCTCCTCACAGCTGCTACTGTGCTGTCCAGAAAATAAGCCTTTACAAAACGTCCAGCTGAAATGGTTGTGAAATGAGCTTTCACAACATCCAGTCATGTAATAGCTGTTTGCAGGCAGGCAAGCAATTCCAAACAGCAGCACTCAAGCATCAACCCTCCTGTCCTCCATGCACACAGAGGGAGAAGATGCCGCAGATTCCGATTAAGCAGCAACAGCCGAACTTCTATTCACCATCACACCAGGGAAAAAAGTATCTGTCTGATCTCATTCTGGGATTACAGAAGTGGGATATCCTGAGCATATTCACCTACTAGTAGACTTGTCCTTGAACTGGGTGCGATTTATTACTCAAATATTATTTTATTATTCAGAACTTCTTCATTTTGAAGAACTAATGAAACATGAAGACCAATTAAAACCCATACCCACTGCAGCAGACAAAAGTCATACTGGACTTCTGCAATACAACACAATATTCTAGGACTTCTCTTAAAAAGAGCCCCCCTAGCATCTATGAATCAGTCACTCATCATCTACTGTGAAGCAAAATTTACAGGCGACAAAGAAATTTAACC
Organism: Stercorarius parasiticus; assembly: GCA_013396915.1. Classification (NCBI taxonomy): domain Eukaryota; kingdom Metazoa; phylum Chordata; class Aves; order Charadriiformes; family Stercorariidae; genus Stercorarius; species Stercorarius parasiticus. The sequence continues at coordinate 133,057 of VWZL01000041.1, read as the reverse complement.
CCTTCTCAAATTACAATGATTTTGCTTACATTCTCCCTGGGCTAGCGTTACCTCTTCACATAACTCTTAAATTCCTCTTTGCCAAGGCTCCCTAACTTTGTAAGGGATCTGTCCACATGAGGGAAACTCATTGTGTATTCTGTCTCATCAGATGAATCATCAATTCCCAATAGGAATGCAGCTTAAGGGGTGGCTTGGTTTTTTTGTTTTAATTAAAATTTTTTTTACACATTCATTTCAGTATTCAAACCAATTTAAGTTCTGGGATACCTGATAGAACAATTGAAAAACAAAAAACAAACAAACCACCAAAAAAACTCAAAACTCTAATTTAGTCCTCATCTAAAACAGTTGTCAGGTTTTAAGTTGAAGAGGTAAAGCCTTACCAATTCTAAAGTGTACCTTCATGGACTTCTAACAACTTCACTGCTAGAGCTCTAAGCATCAACACTGACAAAAACAAACAACTCATCCTTTTGGATTTTACCATATTAAAGAAAACAAGTTACTGAAACTTAGAGAGTACCTCTGTGACCTTCAGAGGCCCCAACAGATCTGCATAATGAATCAAGTAATGTAAAAGAGTGCCAAAGTCATCCAATTTTCTAAATAGGGTGCTAAATGCAGTGCTTAATTACCAGCACCATATTCAGAACTTACTTAATCAGTCTGGCCGAGCAGAATTTGACGCTGGGACTGTCTGAACATACGGCTGAGAGCAGGAGAAGAGAGAAACACTCAATGCAAAGCATCGCTCCTCATCCCTTCCTTAACCAGAACACTGACTACAAATCCCACCTTCAAACAGCTCCAAATCCAAGACCTATTTGGACCACGACATGGAATATCTTAACCAAGTCTCATCTAATCTGTCCCACCACAAGGAGAGCTCTCCACCCTAGTCTCTTGTAACCTGTCCAAGAATAAATAGTGCAGCTGAAGCAATTACTTCCTGATGGCATCCTCTGGGTTTCTCACCAGTCCCTCGGATTTTCACTAGTCTCTTCCCAGGCACAAGGGGAAAGTCAGTCATCTGCAAACATCCCATAACTTTGGCAATGGTCTTTCACCTGTAGCTACAACTATCACCATGGTGCTAAAAGGGCAGGAGGGAAAAACAGTTGGTTTAGGTTTTACAACCTTTTAGGCACTTACTGTGCTCAGTATACAAGCCAGGAACGTGCCTGGTACTAAAACTCTTTTCCCCAGAAGATATTGACACCTGATGATTAGGAACTTATTCAAGGCTACAAGCTGGCATCGCAAATACTTTCAAAAAAAGACTTATGGCAAGTAGCTGGTAACTAGTCAGCAGGATACACTTCTATAAGAGATTAGCTCTACATATCCACTTACCAATGTACATGCTTAAAGAGTAAAGACTGGGCTCGTAATTAGACTTTGGAAAATGATGCTATCCATGAAGACTCAGATGTTCTTACACGGAAGATAAAATTAGACCATTCTATTTAGATAGAAATGTTCTCTACTCACTGACATAGCTGCTATTACTTAAATAATCAGCTATCGGGCTTGATGTGGATGTAGCAGCTATAGAGACAAGTCTTTTCACATACCATGAACTGAGCTTGACAACAGAAGATGAAATTGACAGGGTACCTGAAAGGCACTGATTTTGCCAATAATCCACCACTTGGATCACATATATGAAAGATTTTCCCTATCATACAGAAATTACAACAGATTTTGATATTACCTTGATATCTGAAGTGCTAGCTTAAAGGGATGAACACAGTTCTGTTTTTCTGGCATGCTTATCGTAGAATCATAGAATGGTTTGGGTTGGAAGGGACCTTAAAGATCACCTAGTTCCAACCCCCCTGCCATGAGCAGGGACACCTCCCACTAGACCAGGTTGCTCAAAGCCCCATCCAGCCTGAGTTTATCAATAAACTCAGTATAGTCCCAAGTTTACTGGCCTTTGAGCTACAGTTTAGTACTTTTTATTCCAGAACTGCTATCGTTTTGTCCTTAAAAAGGCAGAATCTGACATTACATTTGATGTCAGATTACCTAGCATGGTAGGTTTTGCTACAAGATGCCAATACCTTTTGAATGCTCCGTATGAGAGCACAGGCCCACCTAGATCTTAGCATACCACAAATACAACCATGAAGAGAGACCAAAAAGGCTACTTTTAACGTTTTCCTTCTTGCAGCAAGCATCGCTTACTGAGTCTTACTGACATGCAAGACAGGAAAGCTTAGAGGAAATAGGACATAGCACACTCTTTGCGTGTTGTACTTCCACCCCATGGCAGCGGGAAGGACGCTGCCAACCCACAGCCAGGTACTACCTCTCACCCCAGATGACACATGCAGCCGCTTGACAACACACGCCATGAGGCTAACGCTAGCCATGGGGGAGGACACAACCCCTCCTCACACATTTCGTACCTTTTGAGAGACAAGTTTTTTGCTTTCTAACATAGCTGCGGTGCCAGCAGGAGCGATGCTGCCACAGGGTCCCTGTCAGAGCGTGGCGGGAGGAGGCCGATGGAACAGGGTACCCTCCTGCCACCAAACCCAAGGCCGAGGGCAAGCGGGGCACAGCGGGATTGTCTCCCCCGCCACATTTCCACACGGTGTGAGGCGGGAGGGCAGGTGCATCTCACCGCCGAGGGGAGGCCTCGCCACGGCACCTGTGAGGATGAAGGAAGGGACCCTGGCCCGGCCCAAGAGCTGCCCCAGGTGCCGGGGATGCCGCCGCGGCCTCCCGGGGTGCTCGGGCACTGCCCCTCTGTGGCTTCTGCTCCCGCCCGGGCGAGGGCGGAGGGGGAGGACGACCCAGCCCGCCCGGGGAAGCGTCTCCCCCCGGCTGCCGAGGGGCGCAGCGGCCGCCCGGCGCCGTGACAGGCCCCCGCCCGGCCGGCGGCAGCCCACCGCGCCGAACAAAAGGCCCGGCCGAGGCCCGGAAACGTCCCGGGGCGGCGGGCCGAGCCGCACCGCCAGCCCGGGGGGCGAACCCGCAGCCC
>VWZL01000041.1:0-128632 GCA_013396915.1 Stercorarius parasiticus | reverse complement strand
AAAAAAAAGACAACCAAAGAAGAACAGAAAATGCACCCGTATGCTGTTTTTTATACAAAATTGTTTAAAAAATGCTATTGCAAACTGCACAAGACGGGCAAACTTCGTGGCTGAAATGGTGGCGTTGAAGGCTGAGGTCAGCCGGGGCTCGCAGCACCCCCGGGGAGGTGGCAGCCTGGTGGCCTTCCACCGCTGTGTCCCGCAGGGGAGGTGGCAGCCTGGTGGCCTCCCACCGCAGGGCATGGCAGTGGCAGCGCTGTGGAAACCGTATCAAGGGCAGGGACAGCCTCCCTGGGGCCTTTCTCACCCGCGTGTTTTGCACCATCTGTAAGACCATCTCTCGGAGCGCCTTCCTCCGGGCCAGCGGAGACAGAACCCGAGGCCACGGCACTCCCTCCGCTCTCCCCGGGCCCTGCTGAGCATTGGGCCTCCTCGGGGAGGGAGAACAGCCGCTCCTCGTGTTTCCTCCGACACAAGGATTGCTGCTGCAGACAGCTATTATGGCAACTCTTTGCACAGCTGTGCAAAGCAAAGCCTCTGCCCCACCGGCTCACGGATTTCCCACGATCTGCTCCTAAACGCTGCCAATGCTTCAGTTTGCCTGCAAGAATGAGGTTTGTACACCTACAAGTTTAATCTCTCACTGAAGTATCTTAAAGCTTCAGGTTTTATTTGTAATGCCTATTTTTAAGTAAAATCGGTCATAAAAATGCAATGCATTATACATTTATTTTTTGAAAGCAGGACCGTTGTTGACTTTGTTGCTTCAGTATTTGCCCAGAGTAGCTATACCACAAGCTACAGGTCGTTCCTTTTATGAACTTTATGGAATTCTTGTGCCCCAGAAGTGTTTAAACTGATTTTCCACTTCCTTTTTAGAGACACTCCAGTTGACTACAATATATTTCACTCTGGTTTTACTGTTTAGTTGTTCAAATAAATTTCTTAAGAGTTGATAAATACACTGTAGACACTGCAACTTTTTATCCTGAGAATTTGAGGATTTATTTGTAAAGCTCAGTCCTAGAAGGTACAAAAAGGCTATTCAGTTCACAGAGGAGACCAAATAAGCAAATGCAGATCATCTGATCTTATTCCTGCTTATCATAAACCAAAGATTTCAATATTGTAAACTCAGGTCATATCTAAACAGTTATCATGTACCAATCACGGTCTGAAGAGCCCACTGGATTTATAACAAAACAGATCAAAGTTTAGGGCAGTTAGTGACTGTGAGGCAACTTCTTCCTAAAGAAAGGTTGGCCACATGGTAAATAATCACACATGATAAAGCATCTTTTTTGAGATCCCATTTCCCTTCCTCTGGATGTCCACGGATTTAAATTAGCATATATAAGATGAGCTCACAGCTAGAAACTTATGTAAAACCTATTTCTGTCCATAAGGAAAGCTAGAGCAATTTCTTACAAACAGGAATATCCATTTTCCTGAATATGGTTGTATTATTTTTACAGAAAATATAGCTCACCTGTATGGATTCCATGACTAAGAGGTGTCATCATAATGACACCTATCACTTCACAAAAGCTGAGGAAAGGATAAAAGCTTTTCTGGAAGTGGTCATTCACAAATCTCTTATTTTCAGATTATGGATAAGTTAATATCTAGATCCTGATATTACATTATCCCGTCTAACAGTAACGTGGCAGAGGATGGAAAGAAAACCCATATTTTTTCATCATAGTCCCATAAATATTTTGACCTACCGGAGTGAGATGTGAATACTTAATCCTAAATAGGCTATGCAGATTTTGAAAATACAAGCTATATATAATACCACACAGTCCCTGCATTAGCCCTCCTTATTGCGGCTCAGATACACTTATAGACTGTGCTGGGCACACAGGGCTTGTCTCCTTCCTGAATAAGCTAAATTAATATGTATAATTATATGGTAGCATTCTCCTAAATGCACCCATTCATGTCATGAACTGAGCTATTCCTCCAAATAGCTTCTCTTGAAATGATCTCTTCTCCCTTGCTTCAGTGAGCACGGAAGTATCTAACACTGACATATTGGTAATGCCATTGATTCCTGGATGAACACTCCCTGTGACACATGGGATGGTTCATGTCTTAGAGCTTGATTCAGATCCTCTTCAAACTTAAGCAAATATCAGTTATACTCCAGTCGCTTTTTCATGCCTTGTTTGCTGATACCCATTGGCTACATACATTTAAAGGAAAAAAAAAAGAGCTAATTTACTGCAGCCTGAGTAAACACCACAGGAAAGATTTCAGTAAATAATATTAATACAATGATATAGAATCATAGAATAGTCTAGGTTGGAAAAGACTTTTAAGATCATCGAGTCCAACCATCAACCTAACACTGCCAAAACCAACACTAAACCGTGACTTAAGTCAGGCTCTGGTGAGAGCTCAGCTCTAACTCTGATCATACATGAGCCAGCAGTGTGCCCTTGCAGCAAAGGCGGTGAATGGTATCCTAGGCTGCATTAGACAAAGTATTGCCAGCAGGTCAAGGGAGGTAATCCTTCCCCTGCACTTAGCACTGGTGAGGCCACACCTGGAGTGCTGGGTTCTGGGTTCCCCAGTACAAAAGTAACAAGGACATGCTGGAGAGAGTGCAACAAAGGGTCATGAAGACGATGAAGGGACTGGAGCATCTCTCCTATGAGGAAGGGCTGAGAGAGCTGGGACTGTTCAGCCTGGAGAAGAGAAGGCTTGGGGGGAATCTTATTAATGTATATGAACACCTGAAGGGCGAGTGCAAAGAAGATGGAGCCATGCTCTTTTCAGTGGTGCCCAGTGACAGGACCAGAGGCAATAGACATAAACAGAAACACAGGAGGTTCTTCTTGAACATCAGGAAACACTTTTTTACTGTGAGGATGACTGAGCATTAGCACAGGTTACCCAAAGATGTTGTGGAATCTCCATCCACGGAGTTACTCAAAAGCCATCTGGACATGGTCCTGGGTCACTGGCTCTAGGTGGCCTTGCTTGAGCTGGGGCATTGGACCAGGTGACCTCCAGAGGTTCCTGCCAACATCAACCCGTCTGTGATTCTGTGATTTCTATTCCGAAAGAATACTTTCTTTTTGAATACCCTAGCATTCAAGGTGCGGTGGAAACTAGATGGCTGGACCTATTCCTACCCCAAGGTGGGAACGGGAATTTTTACTTTATACAGCATTTCCCATTTGTCCAGTACACAGTGAGGCTACACACTGTACATTTTTACATTGTACGAACAATATAAATTACATCTTAAATTGTAGAAACAAATTTCCAAATACTTGACCATTCAAGTCATGTCTACTAGTATACTTACAACATGACTAATGAGGCTCTCTGTACCCATCATTAATAGACAGAAATGTTCAAAGAGTGCCTTGAAGAGTATACGCTTTACTTCAAAGTTAGGCTTATAGTTAAAATTTTCAGTTTTCTATGATGAGTAGTTTCACAGACACTTTTGAATGGTATGCTGAATATGCTCAAGCAAAAATTTGGGCTTATTGGTTCTTTTCTGTTCTCTCTCACAACTTCTACTACAGTTTTTCTTGTGGCATTATGTTCATGTACACAAGTGTAAATTATTAAAACAGTGCTCAGACAGCCAGTGACAAATCTATAAAGGATTAACAGTTAAATATTTTGTATACAGCAAGTGAATTCAGTGAACCAAGAGGTGCAAATATTTGTAATAAAGACATAACTCTAGCAAGATGTTATCTAGCCTCTCTGGTTGGTAGTACCGGTCTGTGCATTTGAGAATGGCTTTGAAGTACTTTTATCCTTTCCAGCACAGTCCTTGTTTACCAGTGCACAAGTTACTTTACATATGGAAGATCACACAAAACTAAATCTAAAAAAAAATAAATATGTGAATGTCAGAGTACAAAGCCCTGAAGATTATTTTGTGATGCTCCTGGTAAGCTGAGCTAGCTACTGATTATGTGGTATTCAACATTTCACATGAAAACTATCAAAGCTATTCAGTCCTGGATCTTTCAAAGAGAAAAGTTTAATGGTCAGGACAACAATAACTTCCTATCCTTACCAGAAATCTAGCAGTGTTGTTTTAGTTGTAGTCATGCTGAGTGTGGATACCAAAACATAATGCTATCTTTGGCATAAATGTCTTTTACCCTGAAGATCTCAGATCATTTCAATATTGACATACACATGCTGTGCTATTAATATGAAAGTCAACTAGTGCCTATACGTGCTTGTACGGTAAAGAAATGTTTGCCTAAGCAAGACCTAAGAACTTGTTTACATAGGGAAGTCAGTGTGGAACAGTTATATGTGAAATCCATCCCCGTACCTGACTGCACACTGAATCCCTTGGTAGACAGATGGATGTGGATCAGCTCAAGGCTTCAATAAATATTAGAGCCAAAAGTAGGTTTCACTGCCCTATTTCTATATTAAATAAAATAATATTTATTTTGTGGGAGCTACCACAATAGGACTAGGCTGAAAAAAAAAAACAGAAACGATCTGTAAGCATTGCCTAAAGGTTGCAGAGAAGAGGCTGGCAGGGAATCTTGAACTCAGGATGCGGGTTTTAGGAGGCTGGGCTCCAGCAGCTGAGAAAGGACTGGGAGACAGTGGTAGATCTGAAGCAGGGATGAAAGGATGACCGAGGAGTCAGTGGGCTTTGGATCAGGGGAAGGGAGGAAGGATGAAGGAAGGGCTGCATGGTAACTGTGGAGCTTTTGGGAGCTATGGGAGATATCAGCATCTGTGAGCTTGTGCCTCTCCCTCCAGCATGATCTGCGCAGAAGATGAACAGATCCCTGCTGTCTTCCTTCCCAGATACCTTCTCTCTCTTAGCAGAAAGAGCAGCCTCTGCCCCTGCTGAGGGAGACAGCACATGAAGGTGAAAAGCAGGCTCAGGGCTGGGAGGAATGGAAGGGGAGAGCGGCACCAGGGAAGAAGTGAGAGTAGCAACTGCTCTTACCAGTGGATCTCAGAAAAGTGTCCACTGTCCCTCCCACCCCGGCCCTTCCCTTAGCAGAAACAGCAACAATACTGTCCCTGTGTGTAGCTACAAAAACTAAAGCCCACTTGTGGGAGCTCTGCTTAACCCCGTTGGTAGGTGAGCTGTAAGGAAACATCTGTCCCTTACTGTGGTGAATGGCAGCTCCTGTAGATTGCTGCCCCGGGCAGCTGCCTACATCAAAAACTAGTTTTCTCTGTTGACACTCTTTGTGCAAAGCCTCCTTAGAATAGCCAAGGCACAGTGTTTGTATTTCCCTGAAGACTGAAACAACTAGCTGAATGATACTCAATCTATCTTGGAAGAAGAAAAGGTCTGGACTGACCCCCAAGGACTCCATGGATTCTAGGGCAGAGGGTTTTGTTTTGGTTTGTTTGTTGTGGGTTTTTTTTGTATTTTTTTCTTTTTTTAAAAAAGCTCCATATACTGCTGTTCAGCATTACCCAGAGGGGAGAATGCAAGTTCAGAAATACTGTTCAATAACCTATCACTTTTTTGAAGCAACCCATACTTCTGCTGGAAAAACATTTGGTGGAAGCATACGATGAAAAAGGCTTCTAGATGCTAGTCTGCCAGTCCAATGTAGAAATGCCAGTCCTAGTACCTAGACATTTCCCAGTGATAATTTGTCTCGGCAAGCCAGGCCTGGATACTTCAGTTTGCAGCCACTGAGTTAGGGCATAACTAACTAATGCAGTGTGCAGCTGCTGGAAGTCTCTCTTTAAAACATGGGGAGATGCTAAAATCCATACGTGGGGATATGATCAAATCATTATTTTATAAATGAAGAAGTTTTATAAGAGCAGAGGACAGGGCAGAGAGGGCATATAGCCTTGTGGACAGCTTACTAACAAACAAGCAAGAACCCACTCATGAGCACTAGGCTGACGGGATTTAATTTAATTGAAAGACGAAACTTTAAGGTAATCCAAAATGAGAACACTGACAAGCAAATCAAGGTCTCAGTACCTGGCCACAGATGCTCTAAAACAGAACTGTAGTTATGATTCTTTTTAACCTCTGCCAGTTCTCATAAAAACATACAAAACTTTAGTCTTGCTTAATGCTGAGAGGCTAAACACATCCTGGTCTTAAGGTTCAGTTCTTAAGATTCAGTATACCCAAGAACGTAGCACCACGTATAATCCATCAAGTACGCACACACAGAGAGTTGTTTTCCTTACCCTTTACTGCATTAATTTTAGATTTTCAGTATCAGTAATCCTAAATGTCCAATTAAAAACAAGACACCTCACCTCCTTCCATCCCCAAATGGAATTATTTAGCACATGTTGTGGCTGGCAAGGTTTTTTATAACCTGTAAGGTAGTTATGTTTTCCAGCTTTTTCCTGCATTTCTGAAAGCTTAATTTAAAACAAACAACAAATATCTGTGAGCCTCAGATGAGCCCCTGACTCTGAGAGCTAAGGATTTAGTAAGAACACCAACACAACAAAATTTTCAATAAAATAAGAAAAGGGGACAACATTCATACTAAGGATTGTTATTATGTTAACACAGTCTATAATTAAGAGGAAGCTCTTATTCAGCTCAAAAATCCTTTTCCCTTTTCTGTTATTTGTGGCTCCATTTAGCTCAAGGAATGGCTCTACCGTTCCGACATGAGCTAGGAGAACTTAAAACTTTTTCTGGAGAAGGCTTGATTTAAACTCTGCTGGACGCTACTTACATGATTGTCTGAACTGCCACAAAGCTCTTATGGTACAACAAAAAATATGTCAATTTTAAATAAACCAAACTCTCATCATGGTACAGCAAAGGACAACAAAAGCATACCAGCAAAATAGAAGCATTTGGTGTAATGCCTTACTAAAAACCCTCTCTTCCCTAAAGCTCTTAATGACTGAATTTAAGAGCCTCTGCTCTCTATTTAATTGCCTTGATGAAATACACTGAAAGTAGTTTAGATCTGAGCTCCTCACCACTGAGTCACACCGTTGCTCTCAGTTGTCTCCCCCCATGCCACCACAGCGGTTCAGCTCTTCTGGAAGCTGATGGAGACACACACACCCGTCCAGGCACAGCTCTGCTCAGGGGTTTGTGAGTGCCTGTGCTTCCCGGTGCCTCCTGATGACAGTTCCTTCTGTTCCTTCGAGTCAGCAAAAATAAAATGCAAGAGAGTCTTGCTTAATGGCCTTGAGCTGTCATTAAGAAGTTCTGTACAGATTTTAGTCTTTGGAAAAAAAAAAAAAAGAAACCACTTTATAAATCAATACAAAACTGGCATTGTTCTCAGAAGCCATAATCTTAGCAAGATTTTTAAAACTGAATTTCACTAAAGTTCTCCAGTCAATTGTGTCTTTCTGTGGCTGCCCTTCCTCCCATCTGCGTGTCACCTCTGCTGTCAGACATCTTCTCACTCAGGACACTTCACTTATTCTCATGGTTTCAGCTATTGCCTATGTTACCAAAATCTCACTTATCTTTCTGCTCCAATTTTTTCTTACTTCAACTGTTTAGTTTCAAACTAATAGTTTTACAATTGGAAATTATAACCTCCTCAAAAACTGTGTCCTTTTCATTTAAAACTTGCTTACTGTTCCCTCTCAGCCATACTTCTAAACAGCACTTCCATTTTTTTTCTTTCTTTTTCTTCCCATGTTTTATCTCACACATTTATCACAGTTTATCTTTTTAAACTTTACTTCATCCTAAACATGCGTACTGCCACAGTCTTGTTCAAGCAGTTTTACCTAATCTCTATTACTCCAGGTCCCTCCCTGTCCACTCCCACCTTCCTACTTCAGCCTTTTTCCTTCTTTAATCTAAATTGAGGAACTGTTGGTTTAGACTGATCAGAATTTACCCCCTGTTTTTGTTTGCTGTCAATACACCTGCTGACTCAGACAGACAATGCTGCATTGGTTTGATTCATTGTTTCTTCATAAGAACTGCAGACTTACCATTTTTAAAGCCAAAGCTCTTTTTTTTTTTTTTTCAAATGCAATTATGCAGCAGCTTAAAAATAATTCTCAGTTATTCACAGTAATTTGCAAAGACAAAGAATTATACTGTAATCCTGGAATGTCTGTAAAGTATAACTCTCCAGGCTCTGTCTAAGCTTGACTTTTAAAATATTTCAAGTATTCATTTCATCATATTATGCCACTAGTCCTTACTTGGAAATAATTTTTGGAATATTTTAATTTTATCTACCTAGTTAAAAACAAAATATTGAGGCAATTATTGATACAATTTTTCTGAAATGACTGGCCTGATGCATCTGATTGCCACTCACATCCCATCACGGCTTAGTAATCTCTTAGACAGCTACAGCTGTGCCAGCAAATGCAACTAGTTTCTTAGCTCCCAAGGGTCCAGCTTTGAATTAGCCAGTGCTAAACAGTGTTCCTCCCACCACAATTAACGTGATACACATTACAACATTATTTTTTTTCCTTCTCTCGCTAAACTGAAGCTCATTATCAATGTCTTGAGGCTCACAGAGTTTGCTACCAAGTTGTTCATGTGACACATAAGTATTAAATTCTAGAATATTAGTATGTGGAAACTGCTTAGTTTTTCACATGTATTTATGCTTATGTTTCTGATGCTTTACTTGCTGTTCTGAGTCTTATGATTTCTAGAGCTCATTGTCTCAGGAAGCATCTTGGTGTACTTGTGCCTTTCCCTTGTCCTGCCATCTCCCATTATGTTGGAAATAACCAGAACGCAAACCCATCAACCTTAAGATTTTGCCATTCCCCGCAACCTTTACGCATGGAAGTCAAGATAGCCACAGTCCTGCTGTTTCCAGGTTGCCCCTGAAGACCCTGAGAGCACCTGTTCCCTGCGCATGGCACAGAGGGAGGATGCGATGGAAATGAGAGAACACATGAAGCAAAGTGTCAAAGGTGCATCTGGCAGGGAAGGCAGGCAGGCAATGCCAGAAACCTGTTGGAGGAAGGTGACCAAAAGACTGATGAACAATGTAAGTGTTTTTGTCAGCTAGGGGGAGAAGAGATGACAGTGTTCTCTGTGCCAGAGTTTAGGAGAGAATTAACTTAGTCCCTGTATTAGTGAAAAGGAGATAGCAGCTCTTTCACCATGCATTTTAAATACAAATGATAGAATTGAAAATGAAGGGGGTTCACCTGAAGGCTAGAAAATGAAAAGGCAATTCATTATTATATTTAAATACTCTTCCTTTTTTGTGGTCCGCTGCTTTTCTTTTCCGAGTGCACTGAGACTGAACATTTTATGTAATCTAGATTCAGCCAAGAAGTTAATTACCATACTGGCAAATATTTATACACTTGTGCCAGGAGTTCTCCAGGTCAGATTTTGCATATCTTCCCCTGTATTTCCCTGTATCCTTATTAGAAATGCACAGAAGTCTGTCTGCACTGTTCTCCCTATATTTGCCCAGAGCACGTAGATATTGCTGAATAGTCTGTTCATTTGAACTGCGATACTTTTCACTCTAAGTTTGCATTATACTTGATATACAGTAGATCATATTGACTGAAGCACAAATACAGAACCCATCACTTACTGCTAATTAAACCTGTCATCTGTGCTGTTGATTACAAATGTACCAGAACTGAACATTTGCTGAAATCTTTATTAAATGACATTAAAAAGATAGGTGAGCGGTTATTGTCTCAGTTGCTATCTGAGAATCAGCTCTTCCCATTCTTTTGGAGAACTGTCTGTCTGAACAGATGCTGCCACAGATTTCCAAGGGAGGGGAGCATGAATGAGAGAAGGAGCACCTGCAGGTGGTTTTGCCTGAATTACTCATCATCTGGAAAAGACAGAGCTTAAGTAGTGTGCAAGATAAACACAGTGAAATGTCAAATACTGAAATGATGGGCAGGACTGTATTATTTGTCTCATGAGTGAATAGGACTAGGCGTCGTAATAAATATAACTGGCTGGGAGGGACTAGTTTCATGATTACTTAGGAAAACATCAAGGCTTCTCAAGAGGCACAAGTCTCAGGAGATGGGGGCTGAAGCATTGTGAAATTGCTTTTATGTCTGGCACTCCGAACCCTTTGAAGGCAGATGTGGGCAGGACTGGCTCTGAGAAAGGCAAAGTGGATAGTTGCCTGTTGGAGCAGGCTCCTGGGAGCAACAAACCACTGCTGTCACTGAAGCAGGGATCAGCTGCTTCTAGGAAAGGCAGCAAACTTCTGGCTTTCCCAGGCCCTTCCCCTTAGCTCTGCTCACAGCCTCTGCTTGATCTGTTGCTGTTTTCCACCATGCTGACAAACCATATGCCTGCTCTGGTTATGGATTACCCAGTTTAATCTTACACCAAACCCTGTGCTGCTTCCTGAGGAATATTCACAGCCCCTCACTGAGCACTCCTACACCTCATGCTGCTCCAGGAACAGTTCTCCATCTGAACGTATGCCTTCTGTAATGCAAAAAAAGAAAAAAGAAGTGTTATTATCAGCCCCTGTGTCCAACACAGAGAAAACTACCGAAGGCAAGACAGTTTGTGGCCATATGTTGGGAAGACAGGGTAGAGACTAATAAGAAATCTAAAAATCTCTCTTTTTTTTTTCCCCCAGGAGGGAAGAAACTTAAGGGTCTGCTGAGTGTGGGATTGTGGAATAATGCCCTTAGGTAAAAGCCAGGCTATCCCCGTAGAGCAGGGCTCAAGGACACAAGGACTACTCAGCTTCTCATACAACCCCTGTACACTGCAAAAGAACAATATAGGAGACAGGAACTGGGAAAATATATTGAGCTCACTCATTGGCAGAGATGGCATGGCCATCAAACACAGTACAGCGCCAGCGTGCCACAAAAACTGAGATGCAGTCTCTTTCTGCTTTCAACTGAAAACATTATGCCAACTAAAAGACATCCATTGCAATGTGTTTTCCTGAGCACAATGAATGTAACTTTTCTGGGCAAACCCAGAAAATGAGATGTGAATTCATTACATGTATCTTATGATGCTGTGATTTTATCTAGCTTGAGAAAATGAAGATAAAAATGAGTGTGTTTGGCCCAACAAAAGTAGACAGGCCCAAAATCTGGATCACATACTTGCAGAGAGTGAGAGGTGCTCCGGAAGCGCTGTATTTGTCCTGGTTGCGGGGACATTATTTCAGCATGAGAGTGACTCAGACTAGTCCCAAAAGCTATGCTGTCCAAACGTGCTCTGAATTTGTCTGCCTCTCTTTTGGACTGGCTTAGTGCATGCCAGCCTGCTTTCGGGATGTGCTGGCTTTGGGTTGAAGGACTTCAGTACCTCTGACTGTCAGGCACAGCGTTCTCAGGAATGTTTAGACACACGATTCCCGTTAAATTTAAGGACTCAGGGTGGTCATAACCTACATAAACACGACTGAAATGTTGACTGTAGGAAACTGGAACGCTTCAAATGTTAGGCTTAACCATGTATGGATGCACACGCATGTCTATAACACACAAACTATTGAAAATGGCAATCCAGTAGTACCAACATAGAAGTTGTACAATTCAAGCATGCTTGTCTTGTATTTGCCTTCCATGAAAAGCATTGTTTATGTGATTGCAATGTCACTGTGCAATACTGTCCTTTTTCAATCTTTATATATATATTCCTAATGTATACATAGATATATCTCAAGACACATAAATACATATATCCCTGCATACAACTGTATCTGTGCATACCGCTGGGGTAGGCCTATATATATATATCTATATGAGAAGTATTAATTGAGTAAAAGGCTTCCATTCCTTGTTCACTTTAAACTCTGTGGAATTAGTATAATTTAAAAACGACTGTACTGCGTAAAGGCACACCAACTTTACGCATTCAGCAAAAACATCTTGACAAAACAAAAGCACATGGGTAAAATCTTACAGCTCATGTTCTTACTTCCCAGTCACTAAGGTGTGCTTCAGAATAGAGTCAGGACATTAGAGGCAAAGTATGGCAGTGACTGGAGTCCAGACAAATAAACCCTGCTGGGATAATTAGCATGACCTCTCTGCTATTGCCGTTAAGAGACATTAAACCGAGGGAAAGCATAAGAAGGAAAACAGAATTGCAAAGGACCAGACAGACAAAGATGAAGTCTAGGGACTGGGAAAGTGGAGAAGGTGACTGCAGGGAGTTCTGGCTACAAAAATGTTGGGAACAATGGATTCATATTCTGTAACATGACCTAATGGTCCCAGCTGGCCTTAATCCTGATGGAAAGGCTTTGTTTAAGAACTATAAAAAACTTCATTTTTCATAAGCTATGAGTGTATTCTAGGAAGAGAGAGAATTTGTCTGATCTGAATTATGTGGTCTTGGTTCACATTGTATTCCTTACTGAAGCTAGGGAACCATATGAGAGCCCTCCTGTGGCTAGCTGAACACCTGTAAATTCCCTTGGTTGCAGTCAAACACAAGACAAACCACTAGGTAATGTGTTTACTTTCTTGTTCAACGGGAGTAAGTTGTTCTTATCGCACCATTTATTGTGTCCACAGTGACAGAGGTGTGCATGGCACTCTCAACAGTAAATCAAAGGTGACTGGTCTCAAACACCTAGCATCTAAGTTAGTGCACAGACACAGAAAGTGAAACGCAGAGGCAACACTTGTTCAGAACATAACACCTTATTACCTATTGCTGTAAGTTGGCACAACTCCACCAATGCAGGCAAAAGAAGATAAGTGGATTGAAGAGGTAGCCATATGGAGCACTTTAACAAAAGGCAGTGGAAAGGATGGCTCTGAGCATCAGTCTGTGTCTTCATACACAATGCACAGACATCTACACCAACATGCAATAAATGTGAAATTCTGTGCTCTGACTCGGTATTTTGGTAGATCCCTTTGGAGAGGTGTAGATACTGCACAAACTACCCAGCTGGATTCTTGCTAATCGTCTCCCACTTCTACACAACTTTGACTCCACCAAGCTAATCCTCATTCACATCAACTTGATTTACAGCAGTATCAGACCAAAAGGATTCAAGAGCAGAAGAAAAGCTGAGAGACCACACTTTCAATATCAGTAACCTTTCCAGTAAAAATTTTCCATTTGCTACAGAGGCAGGCAAATATTCTATGCAGCCTCTTAAAAAGGGGAATAGCTGGTCTAAATACATAGAGACCTTGAAAGGTTAGAAAAAGAACAAATATTATAAAGAATATGAAGCAAACTAATCCTTTTTAAGCTAAGAAATTTGATATCAATTTAGCCCTTTCATAACTATGAAAATGCCTTGCCATGAAATAATTTCAAATTTATATAGTCAAATTCAAGAAGATACTGAGAAGCAACAGCTCAGCTCCTCCTAACAAACATGCTCTGAGCTTAGCATGAAGAACCAAGTGTGTGTCCTATGCAACGTAATGCATTACATTACTGAGCTCTTTAACTGGGTGTAGATAGCCAAATACCTTGGAAGAGTTGTCAAAGATTATTTACACAATATTTCTGATGATTTTCATTAGCATGAGTAAAAGTGCAGGAAGAGAAAGCAGTTTTTAATCATTTCAGTGCAACAGTGATCAGTGTTGCCTACACTACTCCCACCAGTTTTTCATGATTTGTAACTCAAAGGAAAATGCTGTTCAAATAACCTGTATCTGTAGTTTTTCCAGCAGTATCTCTGCATTATCCAAAAACCCCTCAACAGTTGCTCCCTGAAATTTTTCCGTTTCATGATTCTTCTAGACTCTTGCTGTCTTTGCTAACCTTTTCAGGCATATGCGACATGTGACAAACTGCAACTCAGTACAAGAAGTTTAATGTGTGAATTAAAATCTCTGCAAATCCAAATCGGACCGAGTGCAGGCCTCTGTTGGTAGTACAGCCAGTTGATCAGTAGATGGTGGTGGTGCACTGTCACCTGATGCTGTTGGCCAGGGACAGTACCTAGCTTTAAACCAATTTTATTTAAGAGCAGGCCACTAACAGTCTTGGAGACGACTGGGTTTTTAATATATCAGAACATTAAGAAATGAGAAGTGCTTAATATCTGCCTCTTTTGAATGATGGAAAAGTTGTATTTTCTTTTTGGCTTTTTTTTTTTCCCCCTAGAGTTTCAGGAAGCTTCTAAACTTCCTTTTCCAGCATCCTGTATTTTTATTCTGTGGGAAGAGAGTCCTTTAGTTTTTGCTGTTTTCGTATACTAAGCAAAATGAAAGAAGCAAGGAGAAATATAAAGAGTGGGAAGATACCTAATGCAATTGTCAAACTGCATAAATCCTGCTAACATGGTTATTTGTCACTTCCCCTCCCACACTGACTTTGTCACAGTGGCATCTCTCTGGAGGTGAAGAATGGAGCGAAGAAGCTGGTTTCAGTCTCCTCCTCCCAGGCAGGCTGGGTAGAGAGGAGGAGCACGGGGGACATCCTTCACCTGTTTTATAGCAGCTGGTTCACGTACAGGATTCTGGCGTGCCTTTGTCTCAGAGGCTTGATCTGTTTTCACTGCTGTGGGTACTTTAGAACTTCCTTCTAGGGATATATATGGCATTATGCATCTGGAGCCAGTGTGTTTGTCATGATGATGGACTGTATTGACCTTGGGGTCTCTATGAGAGTGGAAGAAGAGAGGTCTTGGACCAGGACCACAAATGAGTGGATTAGAGCTGCCTTTATGAGCAGTACAGGCGCTGAAGCTTTATAGCAGGAGCTCTGATGGGAGTGATATGCTGAAAGCGATACCTGAATATTGTAGACTAGAGGCCACATAGCAGGGGCAGATTGGATTTCCAGTTAAACATGTTTGCCACCCACTGGCCAGGCTGCAGATTTGCCTGTTGCTGCAATGGGAATCCGCAGCTTGTAGCTACAAGTATTTACATATGACAAAGATTTGGATGTAGAGAGCATCGTTTAACAGTAGAGTATATTTGAATATTTCTAGGCTTTTGTTCACAATTTTAAATGTAATGACTCCAGAACTGGGCAGTGATGGGACCATACTAATACCTTTGATTTGGGGTTCACATATGCCATCAAAAGCAATACTTTTTCAGTTCCTAGGTCACACTGACTAAGAAGAGAGAAGGAGAGAGAGGCTGCCTAAATGACAGATTATGTGCATGAACAATCAAAGCTAAAAGAGCGATTTCATTTGGGCTGTGCATAAAACCTATTATGGAGGTAAAAACAAGCTTAAGTCAAAGCTGAACTAGTAGTTGAGAACAGGGTGAGGAAGCTGATCCAAACTGCTCCTTCTCCTCAAGCATCTGGTGTCAGAAGAAGAATCTGGTATCAGAAAAGAGAACTGAAGGGAAAAGTCCTGGGGACTTGGCTGAAAGCATCTTCCCACAGTATTTGTTCCTATTCAGTTTTGTTTTCGGTCCTATCTTCACCCAGAAACAGAATTGCATCATGAAGGTGGATGAGTCTTTGCCTCATCTCAGAAGCACTAATAAAAGTTGGGCAGTGAAACAGAGAAAAATATGCCCCAAGGCTAGCAGGCCAGAAACAAGAAATGACCTTTTCAAATTTTTCCCACCATGAGTCAGATTATTGTTTTTTCCCCTTTCCTCCCTCCCTACTTCACTGTAATTTTTCTGTCACCTAGAAAATATAAGAAATGCTTGTTTAAAGATGTAATATAAAGAGTAATTCCCATGCTGCCCCTTTTGTATTTGAGAGTTGGTAAGAATTTATTGCTCAGAAAGTTAGACTTGATAATATGATATTTCTGAGGGCAATGGCTATGTAAATGTGTCCTTATACTGTCTCTAGGGTACCACTGCAAACAAAACCCACAATCCCCACAGGGTAATGATATCACCTTTGTATGACTGAATACAGAAAATGGAAAACCATAAAAATAATCTTTTATGAACAGTTTGTCCTTTATTAGGTCCTGGGAAAATGTGTATTGCTTCAAAAGGAAACAAAGCAGTGAAAGAGTGAGAAATTTAAATCATTTTTCATGGTACTTTCAAATATTAAAAAGGGAATACAATAAAATACAAAGGAATTTAGAAACTCATCTCTGATTGCCCAGACGTAATTAATTTTGCACTGTGAAGATGTCAGTGCAGAAACATTATCCATGTCAGAAAAAAATCCAAGTCTTAAGGTAAAACCAATATCTTAAAAAAAAATCATACCACAGCTTGTACTGTGAGGCTTAGTCATTAGTGGAATTATTTAATATAGCTGCTTCATCATGCAGTGTAATTAAAATGATAAGTTAACCACAGTCATGACAGTTCTTCCTTGATTAATGTATATTATTCTTATAGTCTGGTGGTTTTCAATCTTAGAGTCATGAACTCTTGGTAAATTGGGCTTAGAACCTCCGCATGGAGTCACAAGGTTTTTCATACAAATAGAAGTTCTAACTCCACAAAGACTGAAGAAAATTTACCTGTCTAAATTTAAATAGCTCCAGTAACTGGATGGAGCAAATAGTCCTCTAAGGAATATGAAAGTTATGAAGATTGCAGAAGAATAAATATATATATGATATCTACATATCTATTCGATGTCATCTGAACATTAGTTATCACACCTTTCCATTTAACACAAAATCTTATTTTCCTTGGGCAGACACATGACAAAGGATTCAGGGACAAGGCACTGCCTAAAGAAAAATACCATTACCAACATTCCAATAAAAAATACCAAGCTCCCTCTGTTCTTTACCGTGTTATAAAGCACAGTACTGCACTCCCTGTTCCTGTAGATGATGCCTATCTATAAAGAAAGGCGGACAATAAAAGCCAAAATTTGGTCTTTAACTTTTACTTGAATTTAGTAATTTATTTTGTGTGGACTATTCCCTGAGAAAGTTTCAAAGAAAGCAACGTAGAGTATTAAAGGTAAGTTTCGTACTTTCTAAGACACGCTATGGGAACTTCCCTGTTGCCTGAAGACCAAATGAGTTTTTCCAGACAATACTTCGAAATGGGCACTCAGCTGATTAACTCTTTCTGCTACTGTTGATAGATTTACAAACAGTACTGGGAAGACTTCCAGTACTGGGAAGGACTGTGAGGCTGCTCTCGCCATTCTGCTGCTTTAGGCTCCATTCAGTCTCTGCAGCCCATTCCCCGCCATCGCAGGTGATCTGAACTGTTATATCCCAGTTCACTCCCCAGGCAATCTGATTTCAATGCTTCCCTGCCCTGCCTGTTCAGAAACACTTTCTAACATCTAACCTAAATCCCCCTCGGTGACATATAAGCCTCTTATTTTTTGTCCTATCCAACACGAATATGGCAAACAGATTACTTATTTCCTTTTTGCAGCAGCGACTTTTTACATGTTTGAAGCTTATTGCTGTCCCCCTCCTCAGTCTTCTCTTCTTTCGCCTGTCAATCTTCCCTGACAGCTAATCATTCTTACTGCCCTCCTTTGGACACCTTCCAGGTCATCCACATTTTTCTCAAAGTAACTGGAGTTTCCAGACATCCCTTATAATGTGGGATTTCCCATGTTTAAGCCTCAAATCTCACATGCCTGATTAAAAACATGTAATATATTGCCTGCTCTTGTATTTCCTCTTTATTTTAATAGGGGACATGGGTTTTGAGGTTGAAACGTAGAAAAACCTGCAGCTGCTTTCCTGCCCCATTCTTCAGAGCTGCCTTTGGCAGCACAGAGCCATGATTTGGATACGGCTGTGACCGAAGTGAAAGCCAGAGCATGCCTAAAGGAGCTGGGGAGGTCTGAAGGGCAATGCACACCCTGAAGCACCAGGAAGCTTTATCGGTGTTTTAAAACCCAAGAATTCTCATATGGTGCCCCCCACCAGATGCAATCCTCCTGCCAAGGACTCGCCAACATAATAAGAGAAGAAATATTCCTATGTTTTGTAGACAATGCTTTTGTTTATGCAGCTCAGGAGGTGGCATTTTAGGTCCATGACTTTGGTTCGATTTGGGATTCTCTATGCTCTCTCCTCTGCAAAATACTGTCTGGCCAGTCATGCTCTGTCCTGCCTTTGTTCAGTTTTTTATACCTGATTACCTAAGTACCTTGTCTTTATTGAACTTCATCTTTTTTTTATCAGAAGACTTTTTTAATTTGTCAAGATCATTCTGACTTCTAGTCCTGTCCTCCATTACTCTTGCTGTTTCAGCTTAGTGTCATCTGTGAATTTAGTAAGCCTACTCTCCTTTCGAGCATACGAATTATTAAAAAAAATACTAGAGCCAGACCTTGGACAGGCCTTTGAACTGTATCTGACATATCTTTAATTTCAACAGAGAATCATGTTATTTGGAGCAAGTCAGGAGCAGAACAGACTCTCCTCCACAAACACCATTTCCATGGATACGATGCGACATAGAGGTACGAGTTTGCTTCTTCCAGATGTATGGAATTACTGCATTGCTCATAAAAGCCAGTATCAGCTCTTGTCTCTGGAATGAAAGACTGGAGAGGCAGCCTGAGTGTCCTCAGCCCTCTCTGCCGCAGCAGAAGCACTGTTTTGCAGACATGACCAAAGATCTGGCTGGAGCAGAAGATCAGACCAACCCAAAGGAACAACTGTCTCCTCTCAGACCTGATAATGCCCTAGAACCAAGACTGTCCTCTGATAAATATCTACTACAGCAAATAGGAATGGTTTGTCTGGGTGTCCCTAGGCACCTTGATAACACAAGAGAGAAATTATAATTGCCTTTTGCAGCCCATGAGATCTGTGACATTCAGCTGCAGCACTGTCCATCACTTCTGAATATTTAAAACTTTTTTTGCTCTTACTGGCGGACCCCAACTTCATGAGTGTTTCCTTCAACATCATCAAAAGGCCTGGGATCTCTCACTTTATGAACAGTTTTAGAGGATTCTTTACACAATTTTGTATGAATATATATGAATCTTGCCAACCTAGAGCCTATCAGAGGAGTGGGACTTGGCATTTGGGAAAGACTTGAGCCTAATTTACTTGATTTTTTTTCCCCAGTAGTCAGGCTGATGACATTTCAGTGTAAAAGGAGGCTTTGCAGCTGTCCTTTCTATTCTTGTCAAGGAGACATTGCAGGCAGCAGCAAACTGTCATTCCACAAGGTGAAAAAGATACTGGTCATCCTTACCCAGTCTGGACATCTTGACAGGACCAGTAATGTACTTCTAGGTAATTCAGTCCCAATGCAAAGCTTCCGATGACCAAAGTGGGCGGAAAGGAGAGAAGAAAAGCAAACCAAAGTAAGTGTTAATTTCACTCATTTATGCTATTTCCAATTTAATTTCTAACTTTTAAACTAAGCGCCATTATTTGCCAGACCTTTAAAAAAAATTAATTCCTGTTGAAAATGGAGAGGGTGGTTTATACCATCCGCCAGCCAATAGTGAGAACAGAGGTGGCTGGAAAGATATGATATGTATAGCCTGTGCTGATAGAACATGGGCTCACAGGATTTATACGCACTCAGAGACCACTTACAGGACTGTTTTGTGCTTGTGTGGCCAGACATGTGAATGTCATGGGGTAGTTTCTCTTTGCAATGATGCAAGGAGGTAATAATTCCCACATTTTTCTCTCAGTGTCAGAGGGAAGGTAGCTTGAAGAGCAGGAAGGCTGAGGATTGGGACCTCTAGTTTCTCTAAGGTGATATTAAAAGATCCTTTAACTCCAGACGCTTTGTATTAGTAAGCTCCTTAAAGATTTATGACTATTATGACGATCATTTTCCCCTGTGAAATTTCCCTTCTGCTTAAGTATTTACAGAAAGAAAAAGTTTTCCTTTTTTTTCCCCCTCAAGTCAGCAAAGCTTATCCTGGGAGGATTTCTGAATGAAAAGGGGAGATCACTGTTTCAGGAACATACCTTAACTCACTTTAGAAGCATTTACTGGACTTCCTGCCATGCCTCCTGTCCAGCTGGCTGGGCAGCCACTGTCCTGCCTGCCTCTGTGCGTGGATCCTCGGCTTTGTTTTGTGGGAAGGGATTGGGAAGAAAATCCACAAACAAGCTTTGAGATGCTTCACATCACAAAATCCCACTTGGGATGTGATTGTTTTTGACTAAAGGCGGGAGTTTCACTTAATGGGATTAAGGAAATTTCCAGCTGTTTACAGTCTCCTTTTCTTTGCCTCTCATTGACAGGGAAAAAAAGTTTAATCACTGCAATTGTACTGCGGGAGAATGTATCCAGTGGCTATTGACTCAGTGCCCAAGGGTAGCCTTATGGCTACCACTGCCTGAACTGTAGAGAAGGGAGTCAGCTGCCCTCAGGGGGGCTTTACTAAGACCTACTTCTCACCAAGACAGAGATTATTTCTTTTGGTCTGCAGACGTACCTTGACATTTGCCTGAAAGTAACAGCTCCTTTTTATGAAATACTGTTCTGCCGGGGACATTTGGAAAAACTGCAAATCATCTTCGTGTGTTGAACATTAGCTTGTCACAGAAAACCACTTCAAACTAATTTCCTACCTTTCATTTTGGAGTGCATTTCACTGTGATAGTGATGGATCTGCATAAGGGGATCACAAAACTATTTTGTTAGTACAAAGTAAACTGTAGAAAGAGGGGGAAACACAGCAATCCAGCTCAAAATAACAAAAAAACCCCACAGCACCACACAAACTACTTACATTATGTTTTTGAGACTAGTACAGTATGTTTCAGAGAGTCGGGCATCTTTGCCCTTTCACCCCACCCTCCAAGTTTATCAGCCTTCATAGCTTTGTTTCCCTGAAATATTTAGTGTGTGTATTAAAGCGGGGCTATTAGGCTATTTTGAGATTGAGACCTACATGATCAGTATGCTGTTATTGGGCTTTTTCAACATAAGTAATGTGTAGATGTACTTCTGACATGTATGTTTTGTTAGTGTGATTGTATCTTGCAGTAAGCTCATTGTTAGAAAAATAGCCCTATCCGTAATGGTTTCTAAAATAGAACAGTTCATAGAGAAATGATGTACTATTTTAAAAAGCGGATCAGTACTTAATTATCTGCCAATGTGTGTACAGTTCTTTAAGCTTATTTGCTGTTTAAGACTATCATTGAAGTTTTGTGTGGGGAAATCAACGACATTCTGTGCCCTAAGGAGCTTGTGAAAGGTTGCACCAAAAGAAAAGATGCAAGTGTTCATTTGTATGCCTTATTCCAGTTCAAGGCAGAGAAAATATGTATGATGCTCTACGTACTTAGAGCTCTTCTACTTTATATTCTACTGTCCAAAACCTGTTTTACCTTTTCATTTCTCTATGAGAGTCCATTACACAGGCCTATCTAAATGACAGTCTGTCCTCATGGAGGAGTAGGAGCAGTAATGCCAATCATCCACCAGGATGCTAAACACACCTGGTGCGTGGCGTGGGTGGGCACTGAGTCCTCACCGGAGCGGCTCTCCCTACATTTGAACCATCTCCACCATGAAATCCTCTGTGCCCTTTCACCTCTCCTTCATTTACGTACCTCCGTATAAACCCTCATTATTTCTGTGTATGTGTGTTTAATCTTTGATGTTTAATTCAACTTAAGAAATACAGTGGTTTTACTGAGTATGTCAGATTCTTCTTCTAGATGGACTTGCAGAAAACTGGATAAATTGCACTTTTACTTTACACACTTTTAATGGAAGCTTTTATATTTTTAAAAGGAAACATAAAACTTTCACAGAAACTGTTTTCAATGAAGTGAGGTATTTTGTTCTAAACAAGTTTTCAATTTTTCCTGCAGAGTCCAAATGTTTGCCTTAGAAAGATCAAGAAATTTGGAATTATTATTCTTTGATATTGCTGCAAGACTTGCAGAAAGCCTCAGGGATTTTTATTAGGAGCTCTGGCACCTTAATTGCATCATTTTTATGTAAATTAAGCTCTTGTTAAATGTTAAGTAAGGTTAAATCATGCTCTGCAGAGATTGATAAACAGCTTGGCTTAAAATTATTCTCTCCTCTTGATTACCTGATTTTCTTATAAATTCATCATTTCACTACCTCTCCAGTTGCCATAGAGCTTAAACAGCTTATTGAAATGAGGAAAAATTCCCAAATAAAACAAAAACTGGAAAAAAAAAACCCCTGAAAAAAATAGAATAGTAACATGAGGAGAAACGGTACCGACAGGGTAGTTTGAAACAAAATTTTCCTAGTGTGTTCTTCAGAGTGTGTTCCCCTTGCACATCATTCTTTGAGTTAATCAATGCCATATGAATACCAAGAAAAATTAGCCAACCTCTGTACTTCTTAAAAAAGAAATACATAATATTATGTTACATTTAATTAATTTCATTAATATGTTACATTTCACTGCTGGCTCTTCACTGTTTGTTTCACTATTTTCTCTAGCAGCTTTCACCCATAAGCCTGCTAGAGGGGCCACAGGGCTCCAAAGTACAGCTTGAACACTGCATGAATCACCGTTGGAGACTTAAGAGACTTCACGCTGGCCTGGTTCCTCGGTGCCTACATCACTTAAGCACATTTTTAATCCAAGTATTTCCCAAGTGTTCTGATACGAGACTTGGAAAAATCCCATTTTTGATCTCTCTGAAGCCCTCCACAGATTTTATGCTTCCCAAAGGAGAAGTTTTGTGATTTACTTCTTGCTAATGACTCTTGGCCAACAGGAAAATGTATATCCGAACAACTTAGGTTATGTCCATATGGAACAGGTTGAAAATGTCATTAGATATTGGACAATACCGTATCAAAAATGTTCAGTTTCCGTACTGTAGCAGGCTCAGGCCCAGTCCCCCCAGAACACAAGGAGAGAAAAGATGCAACAGTAGCCTCTCACGTAGAAATACATTTGGCAAATATACAAGCCTGCTGCAGTGTCCCTTGAGAGGCTAAACAAATTTAAACTTTTAAGTCTCACACAGAGCTCCTTTAAGATGTTATTTTCTCCCCTAAATACCATGTTGAAATTCTACTTTTAGCAAGTTTAAAAATGTAAGTTACATTACATTTTTGAAACTGAAAATCTCTGAATAAATAAATCTTGAGAAATAGAGCTACAGGGCAACAGACACAGGCATTGCACTACTCAAAACTCAAAAAATACACTGTTTGAGCTTAATAAACCCAGCATCACCTGCAAGCCAGATTAGTAAGAGGGTATGGTCTCCTGCCAAACTTGAGGGAAAGCTCATATTTTCAAGAGTTCATAACTCAGTTGTAAAATGTTAACAACTGTTTTCCAGACTTCTCTTTGGTATACAAGATTTAGTCCAGAAATATCTCCATTTCATCAAGTATGGTTCAGGTTAAGGGGAAAAAAAACCCCTTGAAATATATTTGCAGTGTTTTTTTAATAACACTAAAGTTCCACCAGGGTGGGAAGCATTGTAAGCCATAGAATACAAATAGTTATTTTTATTTGTACAAATTGAATAAATATGAGCACCCAGTTTTGTGTAATACTTTTCACTGGTAGATTTCAAGAAGTCAGATGTCATACCCCATGTTAATTAGATGAACACCTAGTACTGTGTAGTACTTTTTAACAGCAGTTGTCAAGAAGTCAGGATTGAGGTCCCTGATCTATAATCAAAGAAATGAAGAAAGAACTTAAGTGACATATAAGCTGATCTACTAGACTAGCAACCAAACTAGGAAAAAGACCAAGGGATCTTTAGGCCTAACGGGACCTGCTCACCAGAAAGCAAGTTACATGTGCTGTAAAACGTATGATGCGCAGCATACACACGTGAACAGTGTATTGCAGAGTCAGGTCTGTAACACAGCCTGCTCACTTACACAGGTCCAGTCGTGGGCACAGCCATGCCTTGCTCTGGCAGAGTCTGATCAACAGCTCTACATAGCTCCAGGGAGGGTTTAACTTGCCGATCAGGGGACAAAGCGTCTGTCATCCATGTGCTTTGGAGCATGCCATGCTGATATTTTTCTTTAACAGTAACAGGAGATAATTGTTATACAGTTATGGTATCTTAAGAAACATGTTTAGATACAGCTTTTGCAACTGTCCTAAATACTTACATATCTGGATATTAAACCTACAGGTTTTAGTGGTACAGAAATTCAGTTCATGCTCGTCCTCCTGAAAAACAAAGCAGGGAACAAAATCAACCAGTATTATGCCCTGAACACCTCTAATGGTAACTGCTTCGGAAAAAAATCTTGTAGAATATCTACTGAGTGTAAGCATCGTGTACTTCATACAGCAATGTGTCACGTGTGAAATGAATTCTTTTGTGGAAATTTGTGTTTCTTAGCCTATGAAAAACTTACAAAAAAGAGTTAAGTTCCTAAAAAAGAAATAAATAGTAGTCATCCAATTCCTTGCTACAATATAAAGCTGAAGCTTCAGTCTTCAGTCACCTCTACGAGCTTACTCATATCCCAGCCCAGGCACACCTGTGACAGTACCATAGGAACATCGATCTGTACAGAGCATACAATTATTACCCATTATGAAGACAGCACTGGAACAGAGATATAATTAATTACAGTAAATCTAGCACCATGAATTGAAGGACTTGACTCCCATTAGCAAACAGGGGAGGGACACTCAGCAGGCAGATAGATAACATCTTTTATAGACAGGGATCATATAAATGACTATTTCACGGTTACTTAAATCTTGCAAAAGCACTATTAGGAAAAAAGAACCACCACCTTTTTCCCGAAAAGCAACTAATCGAAGGCATTCACACACCCCCATACAGAGTCTGTGTTCAAGAGAGCCCTGAGCAGTCAGGCCAGCCTGTGATCCAAGCTGGCAGACCTGCTGGGACAGCCTGCAGCCCCGAGTGCCCCCATGGAGACATGCGCAGCAGCGCTGTCGAGGGCACCCGCCTCACCCCTCTGGCTGTGCATTGAGGTAAAGATGCATTGGCAACCACACTCTGCAGCACGACAGGCATGCCTGGGGTGAAGGGTGCCAGGTGGGGCAAGGAAAGGGGTACAGGGCCACGCAGGCACCCCGCCCAGGGTTTAAAACCTTCAATAAGGCTCTGTAGGGAAAAACACTCCAGTGTGTGATTATTGGCAAGTTGTGATCCTCTGGAGATACCAGCAGCCACCAGAGTGGGTATGTACTTATGAAGACAGCTGAAAACAAGACTACTGTATTTGGGGCCAACGGTGTTACAACGTCTTCCTCTTAATTTTCCAAGTATGCAGCAAGACTAAGCAGAAAACAAGTTACTGGGAAAACAGCAATGTCTTTGACATGGAAGTGTAATTAATACACAAAAATTGGAAGAAAGTCCACCCTACCATAACTAAAAATCCAACCATATGAAACTTCATCTGTGAAAAGATCTAAGCACTGATATGTGGACTGACCATCAGCTGCTCCAGCTAGTTTGGAGGGTAGATATTGAAGTTTAAACACTGTGAATACAGCTAGAAAATACTACAAATGCAGTCTTTACCCAGGACTCTCTCTGAACCACAGGCTGTATCAGAGAAAGCAGAGCAGGAAATACTCCTGTGGATGGAAAGGTCTGTTACATTCCTTAAAATATTGGCATCTAGTGCTGCAGCCTTTTTCCTCTAATAAGGTACAGGTGACAAGAACAGCACAGCCATGAGGCAGGTCCCCTGCACTCTCTCTGCAACACTATTGTCAGGGAAGAACCGAGAAATGTGTAACTGCTGAGCCTTTGGTCCAAGACTGAATAATTAGTACTGAGGGTACTGGTAATGCCTGGAGTACGCAGCAGTACTCTAGTTTTATAAAGTCATTTCTTTCATAGCCTGCAGGTGGGAAAACTTTAGTTTAAATCTCATAAAATACAAAAAAGCTATTGACTTTATTGATTTTTTAGCATGCAAGGTATTTTTACAAATGATTTGGAACCTCTCCTTTACCTGCACAGATAGCCATATTTCTATTTTGCTTGTTAAAGAATATATTTTCGGTGCAAAAGTTTCAGTTAATTCCTCTCTGATACTATTAACTTTTTCTTACTTAAATCTTTACTGCAAGTTGATGATAAGCACCATCAGTTGCGGAATTCTGCAATGTACTCTTTAGTTACTGGAAATACACCAACAGTTCTCCAAATTATTGCAAGTCATGTAAGTGTCCAGGTTAGCTGCTAACCCTGTGTGGAACTGAAATTTGGGCACTGGGGATTTTGTCACAGGGTCTAAGTGCTTGTTAAAAATGACAGAAGGAAACAAGACTTGGAAGAAAGATATAAATTCAGAAAACTAAAATCTAAATCCAACACTTGATATTAGTCCCCTGAGACTTTGAAGCCATTGCTTCATTTGGTAGTTTTCCCAGGATATCAGTTAAAAGTCAGTATGAACGTGGACTAACAAAGCACACTTTCTGAAATACCGCTATGTCAGAGTCTCAGCTCTTACTCCAGGCAGTGCCAGGATAAGCACGGTTGTGGCTTTAGAGATGACACTGTTCTCCTCATCTTTTAGCTGTGACTCCCTTGCACAACCAGAAGGACCACCAGCAATACCATTTCCTGGCCTGGGAAGTGTATTGTCCAGACCAAAACTTCTAAAAACCAATGCTGGTGATTAGACGGAAACATCTCCCGCATGGTGGCGTCCACGGAACCAGCCTTCACGCTTTTCTGCGTCTTCAGAGGACTAAACAATGATCACGGTCTGACTCTACAACTGTTTTATAGGACATTTTATAATTCAGACATAGTATCCCCAAGAAC
This sequence comes from Stercorarius parasiticus, assembly GCA_013396915.1. NCBI lineage: Eukaryota > Metazoa > Chordata > Aves > Charadriiformes > Stercorariidae > Stercorarius > Stercorarius parasiticus. The sequence goes on along the minus strand of VWZL01000041.1, from coordinate 102,134 downwards.
CTGTCATGGTGGTCATGGAAATGAGAATATGTATCTAAAAGCCTGTTTCTTTATGAAGCATTTAAAATCACATCCTGTGCCCTATAGCTGCTTTCAAATACTTCCAGGTCAACTAAAACACACGTAGCAAAACCAAACTGGGTACGTACAGTCACCTGTAGTTTCTTCAGGCAAGGCCAACTAAGAGAAGCAAGACTAGTAGTCTAGGAAAAGTTTAAGGGACTTTTTTTCCAGCCAACATACACAAATCTACAGTTACTTTGTTCCCAGGGGCCAATTTTCCTGTACCACATTGTGAACATTGGCCTGAATTTTGGCGTATGTTTACCACTGCTTCCCTAATGTCACTGTTCATCTGAGGCAATCATAAAACATCACTTCTAGCTTGTTTCATCCCCTGATTACATTCACATATTCCTCATAGCACAGTTTTCTACAGCAGTTCAGGAGCCACCATCCAGCTAAACTAGACTGACAATCCAGTACAATGCTCCCCATCCTAATGTTCTGAATTTCTTTCTGTAGGGTTTCACCATCAGTTGTAGCCTTTGCAAATCTTACCTAACACTGTCTCATCTAGGGAGTGCTCTAAAATCAGATTCATGCACATATAATCTATGGGTTTTGCTTGGCTTTCCTGCAATTTCTGTCCCATAGCAGAGATAGCATTTATACCTCTGACAGCTCTCAGAAGTCTGTGCCTTGTTTGAAAGCCATGCATTTGCAGATGGATAAAAAGTATCTCTGTGTTTTAATTACAGTGTTTGCAATGCCTCTTGTGGCAATGGCAAGTCAGTTTCATCTAATCATACTTTCCTATAAATACATGACATTTTTAATACCCATAGACCAACCTCTACTTCTTTGAGTTAATTTCTGATAGCTCCTCTGGCATACGTACTGTTAATGCCCAGATTTTACCCTACTGCTGCAGGAGCTCTGTGTTAATACAGTTTATTGGAGGCTACTTCAGACAATCTGGGTTTGCCTTTACCATTGCTGGTGAATCTCAACAATTTTGTCAAGCACCAGTCCCAGATTTTCCACAGTTACTGTCATTTTGCCAGTTCATATGATCTTACTTGTTTTAAGGGATCAACCTTGAGTTTAAATCTCACATTCATTGGGAAAGTTCTTACTACAGATATTAAGACCTGAAGGGTTCAATTAATCAGGCAGGTAATACCAAGCAAGTCTCAAGGTAAGGATGGATAGATGGGACCTCAGGGGGACAGCAGAGGCCACAGTGGGTTGGAGAAAGAGCTCCTGGTTGCAGGCTGTCTGCAGCTCCCAGAGCCCCGGCTTTTCGTGCTTGTTGAAGAACTGCAGCTGCTGATACTGTCAATAGGCCAGTAAAAGGAGCAGCTGCAAGGGAGGGAGGGAGGGAGAGAGAAGGGCTGTGTAGGACCTCCTGACTTGACCCCGCACTTCTGTAGTGTAAATTTTTCTTCCCTCTCCCTTGCCATATTTCACCCATAAAAAAACTGATTACTATGATTTCATGCAGGTGAAGTGAATTTCACTTTTAAGGTTTGAGAGTTGTTTCATTTTCAAACCCTAAGGGTTTACAGTGAGGGAGTGGGAAATGAGCTCTGAAAGATCACGAGTGTGAGTTCCCATGTGTGGGTTTTTTGGGCACTCAGGCTCAGGAGCTGGGTTTTAACATTGCTGAAAGAAGTCCAAACTGAGGATTGCAAACTATCAGGTGAATGCCATAAAATGAAATGCAATCATTGCAGGAGGTGGTTTGTCTGTGTTAAATTTCACATCTGTCAGTTGTAATAGCATCCCTGTAAATCTAAAAAATTCAATGTTCATGTTATTTTGTGTTTAAATACAAAACATTAATTAAAAACCTATTTTAAAGCCTGTCATTTATTGATTCATGTCTTACAGAATAAGCTATGAATACTCAGCATATACAGTGACTATAAAAGAGAAACTGTAATTTCCTATGCAGTTAAATTTTTTCCTGAGACCTTATTGTTTATCTAATATAGTTTGGTCATCTAATTATTACACTTCTAAAAGAATGTGTTGTTTCAATAACTGAGCTCTTTATTGGATATTTCTCTTGCACAGCAATTCAGAGATTTCTGTTCTGTTTTTTTCCCTACAACATACAAGTGCATAGATTGGGCATATAATTGGACATATTCCTGTTTTAGTAGATAAAAAATTTCAATTTCAGTTTTTTCCTCAAGAAATGAGTGATTCTTTTTATTATGTAAAATATGTTGAACATATTTTGTAGACAATTTTACAGCTGATTTAGAAAGGCCTGTAAAAAGACCTGTAGCCCTTCATGACAGAATTATGCTTTGGGGACCCTGTGGGAGGCTGGGGAACAAGTAGACCCAGTTGGGCTCAAGACTATGAGCTACTGGGACCACAGAGCTGCTCGGACAGACCTTGCTCACAGCTGGGCCAAAGCACTGCCAAGGCTGTGAGTGGCTCTTTGACATAGGAAGCCTACCGACAGTATGAGAAGGGCTTGGTTTTGGTAGCTATTGTATGATCCAAGGCTAGACCAGGATAAATGGATATGTGTGTGATATTGATCCCTGGCTGTGGAATTGGCTGGCATGCTCCAAAATGGGCTTCGGTTTTCCTTCTTGCAAAAAACATGGTGTGTAGCAGGAAAAAGAGGACTGGTAGGACATACCTCTGCAGCTCACACTGGTAAGAGACTTACCAGTTTCAATGCAGGAACTTTTTCAAGTCTGACTGTTCAGATGTTGCTTAAGGACTATAGGGCCCTGCTGTTTCTTCCAAATTCCTCATTTTCCCCTGCATCAACCAGATTCAATCAGTCCTTGAAAATACATGCTGGAGTCTTTCACCCCAAGCCCTCCCGGCTGCAGCTCACAAGGGACGGCTGCTGCTCCCTGGCTTACCAATTCCTTATCTAGAGGGAAGCTGTCCTGAAAGCTCTCTGCTTAATAAAAACATGCCATCTATCACACATCATAAAAATGAAATAGAAGCATGTCAGACAGCAAATACAAACACTCACACAGACCTCCTGCCACTGTAAAATAATTTATGGGGTTGGAGCTACAGTGGCATACTGTCCCTGATTATTTTCCCACTGGCTTACCAGCACCTATAGTTTCTTTGGCTGTTTGCAGAACAATCCCAGTTCTAGTTCCAGTTCAATAAGAGACTTTATTTCGGCCCTGCTCTTAAGAAAGTCTCAGATGTGCCCAGCTCTCCCTCACGGAGTGGAAAACTGTGCTCAGCTGTATCAGAATAGCCATAATTAATCTCCCTTTAAGCATTATGTCTTTTTATAGAATAGTCCCAAAAGTCTAACTGCCACCACCTCTTTCCCTCCTCAAATGTCTTACACAAATTACTGTGAAAGGTTTAGGCCACAAAAATCTTTCTTAGACAAATAAGCCAAAACAGAACAAATAAAAATAGGCTATGCACAAAATTTAACATAAAACCCAATACTCTTCAACACCTAAACCTGTAATATTGTGAGACCATGTGTGAAACTACGAAAATTTCCATCTTTTCTCCTACAGGTGGCATGTAATAGTACAGTTTTCAGTGGGGGCCACGGTTTTCTTGAGTTATGATATCTTAATAACATTCTTATGGATCTCCCATTCACAAGAATTTTTGTGTTAAGCGTGCCAACATTAGGACCCTAAGTCAAGTCTATAGGAGAAAACCTGAATGGAGAGAGCAAAGAAGTGGGTCTTTCACTAATGTAAAAACCTCTAAGTCCAAATGAGAAAGCCTCAGGTAATAAGTAGAGGAGTGAGTTTGCATATACTGAGTCCTGTGAAAGATACAGCTAGATGCGGTGCCAAAGAAATGTCTACTATTTCCTACCAGACATGGAAAAATTGAGGACAATGAATAAAAGGGACAAGAATGGTACAGAAAGAAGGTGCTGGTGGCAGATTGGGCCACCAGCAGAAGAACAATTGAGGATTCAAAGTCACGCAGCAGGATAACCACAATGTATATCAAATGTTTATGTTGATTTCCTCTCTGCTGGTTTTTGACACATCATTGCAAGAGCCTTATTAGTCCCATAGGGATGCAAAAGCCATCAAAGGATGTGAGAGCAAAAGGCCAACAGAAAGCACTTTTATACTTGAGTGGTAAGTGCTCTACACTAAGACACAACTGAAAGGTAGTTCTTATATATAGTATAACACTGGGCTTTCTTGAACATAAATCTGATGGATACAAAATACAATGTTCATTACAAAATCTACATCACATGAATGGGCTGCGTTTATTTGAATGCTTTTTCCTAGCTATGCATTTCTCTATTTCACTATTAAAACAAAGTGTGTGGCTGCTCTGAGAAGCTGTACTGCTGAAATGAATTGCAGAGTGTATAGCACCCACTGCTGTATCATTGCACATTCTTCCAGCAGTAGCAAGAGAACGCTAAAATAAGAGCCCAAAAGGAATTTTGCTTCATTGTATTCATTATTATTGTTCATAAACTTAGAAGCTCAATTAGCTCTTCACTCATTGAACTCCATTGCAAAAATAAGGGTGGATCTACTGTGCCTTGGATAGAAGGGGAAATGCATTCGAAACACAGCACTGCAAAGATTGTTTGCTGTACCAGAACAGCCTGAGGTGGGAGGTGAACACAATACTACATAAAGGATCTAGGGAAAGGGAAGTATTTTATAGAAGTCATGGAAATTACAATTAGCAATCTGGATCCAAATCATGAAGGAGCTATCTTCTCAGTAAAACCTTCTGTAATTAAAATCACCTAAGTTCAACTCGAAAAAAGAATTACTTACTATATTCTTAATGAAAGCCAGGATGTTTGAGTGCAGTTACCTGAAAAAAGCAGGCTGAAATTTTGAAAGTCTCTGGTGTTAAATATAAAAGTCAGCTTGCAGTGAGCCAAGAACAGACTTTGTTGCTGATAATACAGTTAAACAAAGTAATACTTATTTGATTAAGTGTGGCGTGGAATTTTTTTCTGTTTGCATCTCTCGAGTCACATAAAAATACACTGTAAGTTAAAAATCAGAATAATTACAGTAATGGCTTTATTTATAAAAGCTGCCACTTCTTTTGCCAGGTCATTTGGAGTGTTTTGTAGAAAAATAAACATATGTTGAAAATATAAACACACTAATATGAAAACGGCCTCTTAACATTTAAACAAGGGCCATTTGAGAAAAATACAAAAAATAAAATAAAATAAACAATCAGAAAAAGGAAAAAGACAGAGGATAGAGGCAAAAAATGATAAATCATGGATCAAATATGACATAACTAAAACATCTGTGATGCAGAATGCGAGGACAGACAGAAATGCCACCAAAGATGCTGTCTTAACGCAATGCGTAGGAGAGACAGAAAGCAGTTACTCAGGCCAATGCAGATGCCATCCAGTGCTAAAAGTCATGAGAAAGAAACACCATGAACACCTCCTTGGGTTGTTCCACCTCTGTTGTTCTGAAAAGAAAGAAATGCAAAAAGATGAAGGTTTTCTCCTTTGCAAAGTAAGCCCTGGCAGCCGCTCCCTGCAGCCCGCTAGCCTGCTCTCTAGGGATGTGTCGCTGCCACAGCACACAGAGAAGCAATCTTCATGGGATGAACCAGTCCCATCCGTGCCCCATCTCCAAAGGAAAGAGATACCTCAAGAAAGGTGTCACCACCTGAAGGGGACTATCGCATACCTTAGCCCCATCTACTCTCTCTTCCCTTCCCTGACTTAACCTGTAAACTGCAAAGCTGGAAGAGGGCTAGTCTGATAGAGTAAATAGCTGATAAGAATTCCAGACTACAAGGGACTGGGACACAGTACCCTCAGCAGGTAGGAAGTCTGCACAGCTCCTAATGCTGCTGAGGCACCTAAGACACGAGTGAGCTACTAACCTGCTTAGCATTGTAAACTGCATGTGGAAAATCTCCTATGACTGAGAGCTCCTGGCATCACGGGTCTACCACCAGTCATGATGATGCACAGGAGCTACCTCTGAACTACTCAAGAAACTGCCTGAAATTTCCAGCTTCAGATGTCGAACTTAAAATGAGAACAGAAAAAAATATAATCCCCAAACATGTATTTTCTCCTGTTACATAATTCTTTGGTTTTTCCTCCATAACTTTAAGTCTTCAAAATTAACCACGGAAAGTTCCTGTCCAGGAATAAGCTCTAAGCATCACACTAAGCACCTTCAGCATCACTTACTCACCTTTCTTTAAAAGCGAAACAACCCTCATATGTCTCTTCACTATTCTATGAGGCCTGAGGCTCCCACCTCACAAAATATTTAAGCACTTGCTTAAATTTAAGCATTTAAACTCAGACAGGGCCCCAAGTAATAACACAAAAATGAGTGTGCAGAGTGAAATGCAACCTTTTGTGCAAAAGGTAAAACCAATGTATTGTTTGGTAAAAACTGGCAAAGAACAAATATTTAAAAGGAAAGGAGAGAAAGACTAACATGTTGAAACTAAATTACATCCAAATCTGAGCTTAGTTCTGTGTTCAGATATGCACATAAAACTCTAATGAAGTGAATAAATGTCATTAATGTGAGCGTAACACGGAAATTAAAAGGCTGTGAGGAAATCATTTAACTGCCTCAGAAGAGAAATTGGGCTAGTGCTTTCTGGCTTTGCTTGTCAATGTGAGCATTGGCTAAACACAGGTATAAAGTTATCCTCATCCCTGGTAATACCAAAGAACAACAGGGTGTTGAAAGACATGTCTGAGATGTCGGATAGAAAGACATGCCTCTTCTGTCTACAGATAGAAAAGCCTGATCAATGATATTTTTATAGAAGCCCTTCGAGCCCTCATTAGAAGGAATGCCGGGTACTGAGTATAGAGGCCTGTGCTGAGCGCAGAGTTTCTGGCTTCAGAAATTTAACTCTTCATAAACAGTTAATAGCCCTCTTTTCATTGGCAAGTACCTGAATGAAACCTTGGGTAGCCTGAGGATACTCATTCTGAGTGCAGTGTTAGACACATCATTGTACTTTTTAAAAAAAGTCTTGCTTGTCTGAACACACAAATTAGGGTTTTTTCCATTTATACTATGCCTGAAAGATATGCTATTTAAATTTAACATAGTAAACTATCAATAAGGAGAATTCTGGCAACGCTTGGTGCTCCATAGTCTTGACTGCCTTCATGACAGTTCTGCTTCAAAATCATTTCTACATCTTAATCCCTCTCTCCCTCTTAGGATCACCTATTTCTTTCTACCCATTCTAGATAACTACAGTTACCACTTATAAAGTTGAGAAAGAGTGAAGTGGATTTATCGCACAATCTTAGTGGGTTTTAGCCATGCATTAGTTTTGAGGGAGGGATGGGGATATACAGTTATGGGGCTGTACAACCTCCTCCCAGCCACATGCCAGCTTCATCTGTCTCACGCTGTACCAGGAAAAGTGCTCTTGGCTGTGGAGCTCCTGGTCACAGAGAGGTACTTGACCTTGAGCTGTTTGGTTTTAAATAAAATCGCTGCTGAAGAACAGTTAGAAGACGCCAAGAGATTGTCCTTTTCATGGTTTGGCACAAATAGTGACATCGACTATGGAAGAGTCCTCGCACACCGAGATCCTAAAATCACGGGGCCAAATTTATTCTCAGTGTAGCTGTATTGCCACTAATGAAGTTACATCTGGGATGAATTGGCCCTTAGCCTGTGAAAATGGAAACCTTATGAAAATCTATTGCTGAGTTAATGACAATGCTGAGCAGTAAGTAATTTTCCAGTAGGTTCCAATACACAGTCGTAATAAATTTCAATAAGGAAATTGTTTTCCTTCTTTATTGGCAGCTAGCCCTGTTTAATCAGAGTGCTAGAAGGTGGGAGGTGTCCAGAAATCCTATACTTGCTCTTTCCTCCTAGAACACAGTATCTTCTAGGGCTAGAAAATCTGACTGTGTGTGCACCTGTGATGCACCAGCAGAGCAGCCTCCCCGGACAGGTCTGCTTTGCACAGCAGCATCCTGCCTCTCCCTCTGCTGTTTCCAAAGGCCTGGGGTTGGTGGAGGAAGTAAAACTGATGTCCTGACAGAAGAGTGGAGAGGGATAGCTTCCTAATGCCGTCAGTATTACTTGAATGAGATACGGCTGGAGAACAACGCTCAGGAGAGAAGGGGAAAAGTCTGTAAGAAGAGAGTCCCACTGAAACCTCGCCTCTGCCTGAGATGGCAAAGCCTGGCAGAAAATCTTGCCTCAGCAAGAAGGACAGGTGGGGACATGCCAATTTCTGGTGCAGCTCTATTTTACCCGGCACTCTTGAGAGCGACAACAAATGCAGAACTGGCTTTGCAGGAGGTCTGCGTGGGGCACAGGTGTGTTCACTATGAATTCACCTCCCTGCCCCAAATTCTCAGTTCTGGTTGGAAGGGAACGGGTTGCCACGTCAGCGGACTTTGCCACTTGAAATTAACCTTGCTCTGACTGCAAGATACTAGGATTCACTGTGTGCTGTAAAAAATACCAAGGGAAGAATAAAGTACTTATTTTAAAAGTGATTTAATATTATGTTCCCAAATGTTCACGAAAAACAGAATTTAAAAAAAGAGAATGAAAACAAAAATCCATAGGAAAAAAAGGATTCTAATAGCCTTTGGTTTTTAACCTCTTTCCTACCACTGAAAACAGCAGCCTCTATCTAGCATTTAACTTTTCTTGCACCTTCACAGAAACTTCAGCTGGAGCACTGAGAAGCTGTAGTATGTGCTGTTCCTTCACGCTAACGATACTCACGTTATTATGATACGAATGAATGTACCTGATTCACAGCAGTCATCATATCTATAAAGAACTTCAATGGCAGTAATATCTCTAAAGACCTCAAACAATATAATGAATTATAAACCATTCTAGCTTTCCCTAATCTGAGTGAACCTTTCCAGGTGTTCTTTAGCCAAATCACTTAAGCAGTGTCCAGGTTTCTCTACAAACAATGTTCCATTTGCTAGTTTATAGTTTCCTGTCCCTTGCCCTCTTTAAAACGTGGCATTCAAATCTGCTTCTTCTTAATCTTCAGGAATCTCTTCCTGACCCTTGTGAACTTCTAGAAAATGTCAGTGGAAGGACTGCAGATGTGCCTCTCCTAAAAACTTACAGATATACATTATCTGGACTTCAGGCTCTGTCTGCTTTTAGCGCATCTAGAATTTTTATAGCTGATACTGCTGTTATCTCTAACACGTGGACAGACTCTCACCCTCCCTTTCCTTTCTGCAGACAGCTACAAATGAGCTGTTTAACAAATGTGCTGTTTCCTATCACCCAATATCTATTCCTTGCTATCGTTTTTCATTGACCCTATGATTATCCTTTGTCTGTTGTGTATATATATGCAAGATCACTTAACATTTATCACACTAACCACATATAAATTCCAGAACTGGACAGTTGTAAGAGATTATATTATGTGGAACCAAAGTCACTTATCTGAATGATTTGCAGATGCGATTTCAGAGCTGCTTCCTAGCGCAGTAGGAGGAATGGTTACTATGACCAACAGCCTTCCACTGCACGCTGCAGTGACCGCTGTTTGCCTTGGCCTCAGCTCTGAAGTAGTACAATAATCAAGTTATATGCAAAGTGGGCAAAAGGATCTTTTGATGAAGTAAACAGGAACATCTATTTTAAATTCCTTTAGGAAAAACAAAGGAACTAATGCTTACTCTTGTATGACTATACTCAGAAATACATGGTGGGTTTGAGAAGCTTCCGTTGATGACTCCTCTGTCACTTCACATTGTGGTTCTCCATGTGATTTCTGGAGCACTTTGGAAGAGGTGACATTGCCCTAATTGCTCAATAGATGAGTCCAGTGATGTCAGTGGCAATGGGGTTATTGTTTATTTGCTTTTTAAAAGGCCTGACATATTTTACTTTCCTCAAGAGCTTCCTGGAATTCTACAGCCTGAGTTTCTACAGAAAATACAGTGTATTTTGTATTTACTAGCACCTTTTCTTGCTTATTCTCAACATTTTGCCTATTCCATAACTATAATAACCTGTGATGTACAATGAGAATGGAGAATGCAAAAAGTGATCAATAAGCCACTTAAGGTATTCCTTATGTTGCTTAACAATGCACATAAGCTGAAAGCTCCCTAAAATTCTGTCTATTTTTCTAAAGGTATCTTGAGATATAGTAGATATATTTAGTACACACTATAGGATTAATTTAAAAATCATGACCGACAAGCAAAATCATTTCAACTCATCGTGACGTCCTCCTTTGTAACAACCAGCCGCAAAACATCTCCTGTAGTAGAACTACAATTCATTATTTTCAGATATGAGTGAGCACCAAAAGCCAACACAACACCTTTGATTTCAATAACTGTAATGAATATGTATTTATCATTATACTTTCAGCAATGGATGTTAATTTGTTCAGAAACAAAGCAGAAATTGCCAGTATGAAATGGACCAATTGATGCAGCTTGTGTACAGCTGAGCAGTAGACACCAAGTAAATCACAGGAGTAATGCTATTCTCATGAAATGACTGACATTAACACGGAGAATCTAGCCTTTAAATGTTCAGTAGGTGTAAGGTGGGATGTGATCATGTTTTTTCATTTTCCCAGGTCTTTTTTCTGTGTGGTTCTCCTTTGAGCTGCCCATATATTGGGTTTGCATAATAATTACAGCAATGTTACCATCTCCTAAGTGACCTGGTTTACAGATAAAGGGAAAGTTTATTTTACAGAGATTAAAATGTAGTAAAGTCAACAGATTTTAGAAGAAGTCGTCCCCTGTTCTGGTTATTTAATTCTCTGCAGCTCATAGAATTTTATATTCATGAAGTAAGCCATGACTTTTTCCATAGTAAAACAGAGATGAAACTGGTCATAGCCTATCAGATAAATGTATCTTCCACCAGGAACGCGCATCAGTGACTTCACTTCAGGATCACTGTTTTTCCCTGACAAATACTAGGTTTTCACCATCTCAGAAAACCTCAGTTTATTCATACTGAAAAATATGAACTGTGTTTTATAGCAAATATTTAAGCAACAATATTTGATGTTACTTCTCTGGATCAACCAGACACCCGCTAGTTGCGCTGCGGGGTCAGTGCACTATTATTTTTGTTATTTAGAATTACTGAGGTACTTATCGCTTCCAGAGACAGCACGACGGCGTCGGGAGCCCCCGTCCCTTGCGTCCCCTCATGTCCGGCGCTGAAGAATCCTGTGGGACCCAACCAGCAGTGGCTCTGGTCGGTGCAGTGGCTCTGGTGCAGGGGGAGCGGGGCACCTCAGGGCTGCTGGAGAGGCAGTCGTGAGGGTGATGTGAGCCAGAAAATCCCAGAGGTTTATTAAGTACCTCTACAGAACGACTACATTACAAAACTTACAACTCAGCGCAACTTACTCCCACTGAAGCACCCCCGGCGCAAGCGGCCTGTGCGCGCAGGCCGGGGGGCGGCCGGGGGAACCCGTTACTCTCCACAGGGGAAGCGCCGAGGGCGAGACGGCGTCGCCCCGCGGCCGCCGGGGGCCGCTACGCCACAGGCCACAGAGCGGCCGCCGCCCGAAGCGCCGGAGGGCGGGGAGGGCGCAGCGCCCGGCCCGGGAGGCGGGAGTCCGTCGGGGCTGGGGACAGGGCCCGAGGGCAGCGCGGCTCCGGCCTGTCCCCTTCCACTCGGCGGAGACAGACGTGTGCCCGCGGAGCTTCCCCGGGTGCAGGCCTGGCTCTGCGGGCTCAGGGCCCCCGTGAAGGCCCGGGGCAGCCCCGGCCTTCCCCATCCCCTGTGAATACCCGGCCTTTCCCCTGAAGCCCCCGGCCGGAGGCACCCCCTGGCCCCCACAGGGTAGCAGCTGCGTGTGGCCTTGGCCATGTCACCAACGGCAGAGGGGCCACCAAACATGGAAGGGCCTGGGCACCTCGGGCTCCCTCACTGACCCTGCGCCCGCCATGCGCTTCTCCCGGCCACCCCGTGGGTGTCTAATGGCAAAATGTGGGCAAGGGCAGGGGCACTGGAGGATGGAAAGGACAACTCTTGGCCTCGGGGCAAGCATCTGTTTTCTTAGTTCTGGTTTAAGGAAAAAAAAAAATTCTTCAGTCTCACCTAAGCCATTTGAAAATTATTTTCGCTTCTGCATTGTTTTTTTTCCCCCCTCTGTGTTTTTATATCTTACTCCAAGCTTTTTGCATTTTTATTTCTTCTCTCAAAGCAAGCAGAAAAAAGTGCTTTCTTCTGGTTTGTAAGCATAAGTACCCTCTAGATAAGAGTTCTAAATATTTTTATTTAACTTTTTTTTTTTTTTTTTTACTTTAGCATATTTCATCTGTGTCTTATTCATAGTGAAAACAAATACTTGAATATTATGGCAGCTCTTCTCAGCTCTGCTGCTTGACCGTGATTACACAGCACCACCCGAGACATCCTTGAGCTGGTGAAGTGGCTCCAAAGTGGTGTTTACAGCCCCTAACTGAGGCCCTTTGCCTCTTCCAACTCTGTCTCCACAGCTGATGAAAGCAGCTGTGGTATAAAATGGAGGTTGGAATCGTTTGTGCTAGCACCTCTCATTCATCCCGTTCAAACTATATTTGGTCCAGAATTAGGGAATTCTGACTTTCTGGATACTATATTCACCTCTGAGAGTGAGTTGAGAGACCCACCAGTCGTGGGCAGCTGGCTACAGCTGCCAGCCTGGCTTTTGGCCAAAGCTGCTGTGTAGCTTTGTATAAACAGTTAATGATTTTTTTTCTTGAGATTTCTTGAAATATCATAAGCAGGTAGAAATGAGACTATGTGTTGCTTGCTATTTCTAATCTTCAGGCAGTTCTGCTGTGCCAAGGAAAGTCTTTACTTTCCGCTGGCACATCCTACCTGAGGCTGCACTAACCTTAGCAGAAGACAGCGTCACCTAAAGGGGAGAGCTGTAAACTCTCTAACTTAGATGATCTTTCTGTGTGTGAAATAAAATACCTTTAGTCATATTATCTGTCTGCCTTGAATTACACTGTCAAGTGAGGACATACTAAATCAGAGAAAACACTTAGAAATATCAAGTTCTAGGGTTCAATTCTCATTTTTTTTATTCATCCACAACAGTCATAGTATAAAATAGGGAATCATGAGAGCTATCCCTTGAAAGAAATATGAAATGTCCTACAGCCACAGAAAGTTTTCTTTTCTACTTTCGTTTCACATCAGAACACCAAGTTCTATTTTCTCTCTTTTTATGGGAAGACTGTACAGGTGACTGGAGAGTGAGTAGGACTAAGCCTTGAGAGGCAAGTCGAGAGAAGGTGAGTCAAAAGAATAACCTAGAAGAGAAGAAATTTTTATTAAAAAATATTAAGACCTTTTTTTCTTTTCCTAGCCTAATATTGGCATACAATTAACCCCGCGATGCATGATGCTCATTTATCTGATCGCCTCTCAAAGAAATTGTATCCATTTCCTGCATTTGACCGGAGTCATGGGGCCTTATAGTGAACAGTACGTTGAATAACAGGCTGATAATGAGGACCAAGTGCTGAGAAGCAGTGTACGTTAGGTTTGGCACAGTGTCACGCTGATGCGATGGTACAGCTTCCAGATGGGAGCTGGCTCCTCTCCTGCCAACTCAGAGTGCAGGCAGAGCGACCACGTATCTGCCTGCGCCCATCTGTCCCAAGTCCCCCCACTTTCCCGGAAGGTAAGAAAATCCGTTATCATGCAGAACATACAGACTGCCCTGTGCATCCTGGTTCAAGTTTGTGCAAATGGTACTGATTTCCATATATTCCTGATTTGTCTTTAAAACAACAAATCTTCAGAGTTTACTAGCTGAAACTAACTTTCTGAAGTCAACTATCTTGCTGCTGCTATGCTAGAGCTCACCTGCAAGTTCCCTTCTCCTGCAGGGTCTGGGGAACTGGGACATAAGCTGATTTGAAGAGGCTATTTAGGAACTGAGCAACAGTGCTATGATAATACGAAGCCATTTGTTTCTCTCATGCTGGGTGCTTGGGCAATGCAGCATATGGGTTATGCCGTCTCGTGCAATGCACAACCACATATTAATTTACACAGAAACAATCTGAGCTGGAATTCCAGTTCCCCACACTCCCATCTGAGGAACACAAATGAAGCCCAACAGAACAGGATTTTGCCCTCCTGACTATACCAATAACCATCCCACATCCTCTGGAGTGTTCTTTCATAGTGCGTTTACGGGATAAAGTTTTCCCACTGAAAACTGCTGCAAGAACATTCTCTGTTCATCAAAACATGAAACCAAGTGGCTGCTGCCTCTTGAGAAACACGAAGAAGTTGTGAATGTTGTTCTAGTATTTACAGGGGAATGGAAAAAATAGCAGCTTTTTCGAGAGATTTAACTCAAGTCCCCATGTGCAGCAGTGCTGCCTCCCGCCTAAAGCCAGTATAGTTTTTGATCCTAAGCCTTGCAATCTGAAGCTACCCTGTGGTTCCGCAGTTGTGTTTGTTTTGGAAGATGCACAACAAATAACGAGAGGAAGGATATATGAGATATCACAGAGAGCTATAGGGAAAGGGGTTGCAACTCCAAGGAGGGGGGAGCTTTGTGCATGTGGCCTCTGAAAACCAAAAAAATGTCTGTAGATAATATTTGCTTTTTCTACACTCCCTTGGGCAAACAAAAATAAAGGGCAGAGGGAAATTATGCTTTTTTTTAAGCTATAGCCTTTGGTTACTAAGGATCAGATGCCGTTTTAATCAGTTGATCTACTGAGGAGCGAAGCAGAAAGTTTTAGCCTCAAACTCCTAGAGAAGGTTGTAGAGCAGACAGGAAATCTGCACTGTAAATGGGAATCTGCTGTGAGCTGGTTGAAATGCTGAAGTTCTGCTCTGGGGAAAAAAAAATAATTAGCCATCTGAATTTGCTTTCATCTCCAGTTGGAATGAAAAATCAAAATTCATACTCCTTTGTATACCAAATATTCCCCAAAGTTGAATTTTGGGAATACCAAAGTGGACTTATCAGAACATTTCATTTGAGTGAAGTCAGAGCATTTTGTCTTGATAAAGTCAAAGGACTTTGTTTCAGCTTTTGATTTGGAAGCTCTTTGATGCAGAAAATGATGGAAGCCTGATCTCTGGAGGATGTGTTGCTCCCTGAAGAATCTCATGGATTGTTTTTTCAAGCGAGCTGGGGCAGAAGTTCATTGGAATCTAACTCCGCAATGATGGCCAGCTTCACAGTAATTCAAAAGCCACTAAAGCATTCTGGTAAGGGGCAGCTTAAAAATCCTCGGTACTGGAATGCATCTTTGCTCTGAAGTTCAGTGAAAAAGATAATCTTAGATACTTTCACAGAGGTAGAGGAGGACAGCCCCTCCATCTTACATGTATCTGGCATGATGCGCAGCCTGCCCAGTCTTCATTAGCTTAAGAGCGTGCCGTATTAAAAACATTTTGGCCAAGCCAAAATAAATGCCCTTAGTATATTCTGGTTTTCTTTTGTCCTTGGGAAATTGAAAATGCAGCTAAAGGCACTGCAAAATACTGAGGGCTCCTCGGCTTTTACACATAGTGGTGATTCAGACTCATGTTTTTACATGGCTGTTTGAACAGACAGCTTATAAAGGTGAGAAAATGACTTGCCTTTACTATGGTTTCTCCTGCTTCAGGATCTAGAATACTTACAAGGTTACCTTGGCAATTAGTTGTAACTTGATAATTACACATTAGAGCGTGAATGGTGCTGGTAATGGAATTTTTTTCCTATTTTTTCTGCTACAGTATCATGAAATCTATTGAAAAACTGATATAATTTTCAGTAACCTTTTAAATGAGCATAACTAAGAAGACAAGGTCAAAGAAAAGAGTTATTAGTAACTGATTGTTAGTTTTTAGTTGTAAGTAGCAGTTGTTATTCTGAGGTGAACTTCCTTTAGAAAATGTCAGGACAGCCTTGCCAAGCAGCCAGCAACCCTGGTGCTGGTGTGAAAAGTGTTACAAGAAATAATGATGAAAGCATTACGAGTAGATTAAATGTTTACCAGTGGGAACAAGGAAAAAAGAAGCAAGAGAAAACATTGTTGGCCTCAAGAAAGTTATAAATGAAGCAAGCTAACAAACCTGCAATCAAGGAAGAGCAGGATTCGGACTCAGAACATACGAAAACAGACATACTATCTTGGCCCAAGAAGTCCATCACTGCTGGCTTTCATGAAAATAAAATCAGATGCAGATCCTAATATTCGCTCATCATTAAAGAGAGGATTAAAAAAAGTTATGTGACTAAATGCAAGAGAAGGTTCACAGGTGAGTGGGTAAGGGAGAGAGGGAGTATTGGCCACAGCTGACAAAAAGGAAAAGTGCACAGAACAAGCACAAATGAAGAGATGGGACAATAGTGATTAACTGCAATTGAGCTCTTAATGGAAACAGATTAATTTCAGGTTCTGCAAGAGAAAGACATGAAATGTGTACTCTATTATCTGATCTGATACTGAGGAGGAGGGCAGTTATTTTAAAGGAGATTCATATGGTTGATAAAGAGGAAGGAAATAAGGACAAGTTTAAATTAAGACATGAGAAACCAGGGAGGAACAAAACAACAAACACTGTCAAGTAGATGGACTAGATGACCTTGCAGGTCTTCTCTATCTCATGCTTCTTTGACTCTTTATGAAGACAGCAGGATCTCAAGTAGCGGATATTTAGGATATCATGTTAATGGCCAACTTAGCAGACTTGTCCAGCTACAAATAGTCTACTTTTCTGCAACCTCTTTGCAATTGTAGAATAATTAAATTACTAAAATGCAGCTCTGAGTTTCATCAAATTGTATCTTTAGGACACTGGCAATGTGCAGAGGTGCAGCTTTTCTCCTCTTAGAGTGCAAGTGTCGTGGTATCTGCATTGGGGATTATTTTGGAGTTTTTCCAGCTGCTTTATACTCTGCTGAGAATAACCAGGATATTTGGCTGTGCTGATCTGCAGTCACTTCATGTAGAAACCACCCTGTTAACATGCTGGCATGCATCCAGTTTGTACTGGGTCACGCTCCAGTAGTTTACTGTAGCCTTGTACCGGGCCATATCATTGCACACCATTTCATAGAATCATAGAATTGTTAGGGTTGGAAGGGACCTTAAAGATCATCTAGTTCCATCCCCCCTGCCATGGGCAGGGACACCTCCCACTAGACCAGGCTGCTCAAAGCCTCATCCAGCCTGGCCTTGAACACCTCCAGGGAAGGGGCAGCCACAACTTCCCTGGGCAACCTGTTCCAGTGTCTCACCACACTCACAGTAAAGAATTTCTTCCTAATATCTAATCTAAATCTCCCCTCTTTCAGTTTAAAACTGTTACCCCATGTCCTATCATTACACTCCCTGATAAAGAGTCCCTCCCCATCCTTCCTGTAGGCCCCCTTTAGGTACTGGAAGGCCGCTATAAGGTCTCCCTGGAGCCTTCTCTTCTCCAGGCTGAACAACCTCAGCTCTCTCAGCCTGTCACAGTCTTACTAAAGTTCATGTCCAGCTCTGCACATGTGTGGATTCATCAATCGTAAAGAAAATACTTGTTTCTCATCTGCATTAGCACCATCTGGAGCAATGGGTGATTCCATCTCATGGGACATGGTCTCCCTCCATTCAGAGGGGAGATCAGCTGTTACAAATAGATAGATTGTGTCAAGGGCTTTCAATAGCCCATATAGCCAAAGGGAAAGCACAACTCCCAGACTCTGAAATTCACTGAGGTGTAGAAGTATGCAAAGCAAACGCTGCACTTCTAAGACTATGTGCTCAGAAAACCATGCTCTTAGTGGTATAAGGTCAGTGCTAGCACCAAGATATCTTGCACAATGAAAGCATATGTATCACATCAGTTGACATCAGCACTGCTGTGTGTTATTAATCATAATGGCACCTGTAGTTACTGAAACCATCCACAGCAATTTTCTCCAGTTCTACTAGCATCAACATCATCATCAGATAATCGAATACTGTAGATGTTTTTTAATGAAGGAGATCCAGGGAGTGGTTGACCACTGAAGGCCAACGGATCTGTAGTGGCAGTTTCCCATAGGACCCTGTCCCTATTTTGGTTTGAACATCAGACCTTGATGGTTATTTTTTCTGAATCCTTTAGAGAGGGAAGTTCTGTACTAACAAATTCCAGACACTGACTCCAGACAATGTTTACTAGTCCTGAGAAAACTGAGCTTTCGTTAATGTTAGTGGTTTCTTTGTGGTGCATGGACTTGCTGCTCAGTGTTTGTAAACTCGGCCGGTTCCTCCCAGGTCTCTGAAAAGCGTGGAGCTGCTACAGCTTCCCCGGGCCAGTGGTGCAGTTGACATGCAGCTCCTCCAGCCTGTCCCTTGGTTGGACAAATCTCAGGAGCAAACTAATTGGAAATCCCAGGATCAGCTAGCAGAGAACTTGGAAAAAGCTTGGAGGCTCAGGGTAACCAGGCTATCTGTTGCAGATAGTTTGTCCAGCTTTAGCTTTATAAACAGCATGTACTCGGCTTCCTACCTCTGCGTGAGGGTGTTGTACACAGTGTGTACAAACACAACTGGAAGAGCCCCCGATACATACTGTCTTTTAATTGAGTATGTCCTAGAGAGGGAAAGAATAAACATTAGCAAACAATTCTGACTTTCCCCTAACCTTTGCAATGAAATCATCCTATAATTTATGGTTTGATTTTTTAAAATGACTTTTTATTGGATGAACAAGCTCATGTGTGCATAAAAGAGTTCATCAGTCAAGAACATATATACACAACTCCTAAAGACTAGGAAGACTAGGCTGCTTTTTTTTTTCTTTTTCACAAAAAGAGGAGAGAGTCATGAAGAATGTCTTGAGTACGAGTCGGAATCCAGACAAAAGTGGGAAAAAACCTGCCCTTTTTGTGTTTTATGGCACTCTACTATATTTTTAAAGTTATGTTTTTTGTGTCAGCACTCAGAAGATTTAAGGTGAGATAAAGTGTCCATTCTTTTCTCTTTACCCTCTTTTTTCCATCATAGCATCTGGGATCTTAAAACCAAAAAAAACCCCGTATGATTTATCAGCCCTAATTGTCTCGCAGTGGGGTTTCAGAGAGGAGATCATTAGCACATCCAGACATAACGCAGATGTTTCTGTGATGACATGTCAGCAGAAGGAGTGTATTTCTCTTTTGCCTCCTCCCTCTTTCTTATTCCTTATCTCATCTCATTCCCCTCAACACATTTGTCATTTATATCGGTGTGATGTTTGTTAGGGGGAGTGAAGGGGAAGGAGCAGCTCCTGCAGCGTGGCAGGGCTGTGCTGCCAGTGGTGGCTGATGGGCTGGGCTGGTGTTTCAGCTGCCAGGGCTGGGAGGTCTCAGAGGGGAGGCGGCCCATGAACCCCTGTGCAGCATGTTTACTGCAAGTTGTCCTCTGCTGCACATGGCCATGGCATATCAGCACATGGAGTAGTGTGTATCGGGGAATTAGTAGGATTAGCAGGGATTAGGATACGCAGGCAGCCAAGCGTCTGCATTTGTGTGTCACAGCTGAGAAAACCATCCCACCAACATTACTGGTACCCTGTCCATCTCAACTGCTGTCCTGGCTTCATGCCCCAGTGATGAGGACCTTTCCATGAGGCTGCTCATTTGCAGGCCTCCTGGGTGAAAAGGCCTCACAACAATGCAGCTTCTTCAGCATGCTTATTTAAGCAAAGTATTATTTATGAAGATTTTCCTTTAAAAAATAAGTATCCTCTGGCTTTAGGGAAAGCAATAAATGCTCTAAATTATGTTCTTAATCCAGAATTAATCTGGATGACTGGGCAAGGGAGTAAAGAAGGGATGAAACAAGAGCTTCAATTTATAAAGAAGCATTTTTCCCTCCAGCTGCCTGGCAGTCTCTGTTGGGGAGCAGAGAATATAGGGTACGTCTGAGTCTGAAAAGGTAAAGAGTAAAAATTGCAATTATATTTAGAATTTTAAGACATTTTCTTTAAAAAAGAAAAACCCTAAGGAACAGAAAAGATGAGAAGGATCCCAGATAGCCATCTTGATAAGAAACATTTCCCAAAGAAAAACCAATGGAAGCCCTGCCAAATCAGGATCCTTAGTGCATGGTTATATATAAAGTCCTTCTCCTTTTCCCCTCAAACTTATGCTGCATGCAAGATTTATTTTATTCTTGTCATGGCATATAATTCCACGGCTGCTTTCCATTTTAGCAGTAAAGGCCAAGCGGTTTCAGTACAATTGCACCCATTTTTAGTTTCAGTATATCTGCATGCACAGTTATAACTCTTAACACATTTACAACAGAAATGTCATACAGAGGCATCATATCTCCTGCTGTATTTTGTGTGTTTCTGCCATGGGGAAGCCAGAAATGGGGCAAGCTAGAATGCTCATCAACTTCCAGCTTCCAATTCCCCTTTCCTCTTTCATTAAGAAAGCTGTGAATGACCTTGAGAAGAGCTGAAGAGCTCACAGCTGCTGCTCTCCCACCCCAGCCAAGATATCCACAAAGACACAATCCCCCATCCTTCCCACCCCCATTGCTCTCCATCTGGAGAGAAAAAGGGAGGTTTTGGTAGCAGCTCTGACTTAGTGATGGCAAAAGGATGCAACTGGGGCTTCAGTGCTCCTCAGCCTTTTATAGCTGAGAATTTCCATTAAAATTAGTGCCTCCAAACAGGAATTTACTTCTACCGTTGACAAACAAGTCCAGAATTAACTTCTTGTGGCACAGATGCTCACATGCTTTTCCTGCTCTGTCTGCACAGCACACCACTTCCCTGAATCATGCTCCTCATAATGCACTCAGCATTGCTTTCAGAACAATGCATTTCACATCTAAGCACATTTATTTAAAGCTGAGAAGACACCTACAAACCCAGGGCCCAGAGGTGACTGACTTGGGCTCAGGAGCCTGTCTTCTACCAGAAAAGGAAACAGGGCTATCTTTGTCACTGGGACCAACTAAAACCATCACTGGCAGTGGTATACATTATCTTAGTAGGAGTAAAATGTTAATAATTTGTCCGTTCCTTGCTGGTTGTCAGCTCTGTAGGTCAAGAATTGATCCTGTATTAACCGTTAGGGTTAAATTAGTTCCTCAAAAAGAGTTTGCCATGAAACACTTCCATCTGGAGTAAGTTCTGTAGTTTCCTGAGTAACCTTCTGTTCTACGTGGCTAATGGCTCTGCCTTCTAAGCTTGCTGCTAAAGACCTCATTAGTGTGTTAATAGTGCAGTGGGGGTAACAGATTTTTTGCCAGTCAACCTGTTCTTGTCTATCTATATCTTAAAAATGAGACTATAAATTTGTTTGATAAAAACTGCAGCACTGATGGAAGGCAGACTTCTTTAAAACATTTGATATTGTAGAATACCTTGATTCCAAAGTAGCTTCAATCAGAATCAGCGTGGTCTACATTGAGTGGATTACCCATTAAATAGACAATATGTGTCAAAATAGAATTTGGAAGCGGGAGAACATTGGCAATGGAATGTCATAACTGAGCAGGTGTATTTCTAGGAGGAATCCAGTTTTGCTCCCATGATATTGAATGTTTTTATCAATAATCCCATAGGAAACATAAGCATTATGATAACATTAACCTATATAAAATATTGATATTGATATAACGTATTGATACCAAATTCCCCATCCAAAGGAGAGGTGCAAGAAGATGTAGCAACTGTGTGCTAAAGTTAAAAAAATTTGGACTGCAAATGAGACACGTTTTCTCAACAGTGAGGACAGATAAATAGCTGGCAAATCACCTAATCAAAATATCTGTCAGATGAATTTAACATAGTGTGTAATTAATTCCCACGAAACTGGATGTTCAGGAGATGCAGATAAGCACTCAAGCATGAAGAAAGGCAAAATGTGAGGCACAGTATAGTCTTTAGTTTCATGATGATTGACAGTCAGCCCAGTGGTTCCATAGCTGTCACGTTGGGACCAGTGGATTTTTTTCAAGAGTGAGCAAGGAGATCTCCATGTCCCCGTCCTTGCTTTTCCACCCTGTTTTTCACCATTTTTAAACACAGTTGCTCCTCCACATCCATTCTGGTGACACATATAAGTACCAGGAATAGTTCCTGGAGATGGTGCCGGAACAAGTCAAGCACACATGGGAATATTTGAAAAGCCAGTTGCTGGATGCACTGCAGATGTTGCTCATTTGGAATACTGGTAGCTGTTCTGCTCACAATTATTTCCAAAAATACACTAAACACTGACGTGAACTGCAAATTCTTTTCTTAATCAATACTTTCACTTTGGAATAGCTTTATACTATGTTAGACGATTTAGAAAGGAAAGAAAAAGTGACTGCAAATGGAAGCTAGAATATCTCGGACAAAAAAGAAGATCCACAATGGGGAAGGGCAGTTTCCATTCTCCACTGAATGGCATTTTTAAAAACAAGCAGAGTTCAGTATTTCTTCACAGAACCTTGTCCTGAGTCTGGCATGCTTGTGGGAAAAGCAAAACAAGAACAGCACGTAGAATATTGTATATTACCAATACTCCAGGCATTATGAATGGAAAAAAAATATATCTATCACTGTAGATATTGCCCCATAGATTGTTTTTGTCTCTTTTCTGACTTCCATTATTCCAAAATTAGTTTGTTTATAAACTAACAAACTTATAAACTGTGTTTAAAAAATTCAGAGATAATGGTTTTAATATGCCACATTAATTTAAAATAACTTGGTGACTTTTGCTTAAATAAATATTAAGGGCTTCAAACAGTGACCCTTCTTTTCAGAAATTGAGTTGTTTTAAAAGTTGTTAAGTATCTGGGCAAGTTTCTTCTTTTTAAAGAGGGATTTAAAAGAAAAAAACCAGATGCAGATGAACACTTGAATTTCAGGATCAGAAATCAAGCTTTTGTTTAAAAAATATTTAATGACAAACTACATCAGCTTGAGAAGCAAGTGGTTTTGAGCTGCATATCATTGACCTTCATGAAACAAATACAACTAACCCCAACCCTTGAGAACTGTGGTCAGACAGATATTGTAGACACGCAAGAGATGCAGGCTGGATCCTCTGTACATATATTTCCCCAGCCTTCACATCACTAATTCACACCAAAGAAAAGTATTTTCCTTTTCTGTCTCTTCATCCCATATGCTCCTCAAAATTCAGAGTTGAGCCCAAAGGTGGAAGATGTCACCCTCCAACATAATATCTGTAACAGGCGAACAAAGCTGTGAGGCTGTGACAGACTCGGTACTGCTCATCTTCAAGTCACCATCTACACAAAGGGTTTTTTTCTCTGCCAAACACCCCTTGATGCCAGCTGACTTCAGTGGGGTCTGCAAGCACTCAGCTTCTCAGAAATACATACCAAAACCTATCAGAATTAGCCAATTATAAAATTTGCTGCTACTATTATGACTGGCTTCTTATAATTAGCTTCAAGACAGGTAAAAGTTTCTGATGCTGAAATGCTCCTGATGATATGCGTGAGGCTGAGTGGGTAGCACCAACGTAAATCACCACCTGAGCTCTCAGCAGGGATGCTGTTGCAGTCCCTCACTGGAATTTGCACTGGGGCTGCGCTCTGTGAACGGCAGCAGCATGTCTCTGTACTTCCCAAGAGGAGAAAAATGGCTGCATGGAAGAAACTTCCGCATTACAGACATTCCAGTTGTTCCTTTGAGCCACAGCCATAACTCTCTCCAGATGTAACCCTTCACTTCTCCCTCTTTACAAGTTTATTTTCCTTGTAAGGAAGAAAAACATGGAAAAGATTTTTGGTGGGTGTAAACCAAACTGAGTAGTACTGAACGTAAAGAATGAAGAAGGCTTTATTCAACATCCAACTACAGCCAGTGAGCTGTCACACACACAAAGCCATGGAAGTGCTAAACCCCATAGAATGCCTCTGTCTAGGTGAAATTCATCTTCTTGCCTAACATTGCATGTGAGAGGAGTGTGTGTGTGCTGGTGCATACACAGCAAGGAAAATCTCTGCCTCAATTTATGGCTCAAGCAAGGGGCTCTGTGGCCTCTGTAGCTCCTGCTGCAAACTCTGGGCCAGATCGAAGTCTGAAGGTGCTGCACACATGCTGCCTGGGAGGTTCTGATCACAGCAACCATGTGCGTACAAGGCTTTGGCAGCTCCACAGCTCTCATGCTTCTGTGTAGATGCTGTCTGGAGCAGGAAGAAGGTACATAGTGAAAGCACTCCATTTTGGATTTCAGTTTAAGTTTTGGGGATAGGCACATGCTCTTCCAGTCCTTGTGTCAAGAAGAACACTTCCCACTTTTCATGGCTGGAGGGTCACTGCAGCTAAAGGTTCTGCCTAGGCCCGACAAAACAATAAAACACTTTAGTTCCTCAGCCTGGGAGCCTTATCTGACACTATGACTACAGGCAATGGCGAGGAGACCACAATCGGGTGTGCTATTTTGGCCTTGTGGTGAGTAACAGCATTGTGGTAGAAGCTGAAGTGCTGATTCAGCTACGCTGTCTTTTAACCAAAATCACCAGCCTCTGCTCTCCACCTGGAGGAGCTGTGGATGGACCAGCCCAAGTGCTCTCACAACTGTGCTGTTCACCAGAGAACCAATTGAGCAGAGAGAGGAGTTGCAAGAAGGCACCCCAGAAGAACTTTGGGTGTTTTTTGGGCTTTAGTCTACTGGATGGAGAAATCACAGCATTGTATTGACCCTGCTGATGTATTGTTGTGCTCTGTGCCCCCATTAATGAAAGAAAAAACATGGGTTTATTTTCTCTCAGCAAAGGGGTAAAGCACAGCCTGTCAAGGGACCTTCAGGCAGATATCTAGCTTTTCCTGAGGTTGCAGCTAAGTTGATGAGCCTATCATATTTGTAAATTTAAAAACAAACCCCATCAAAATGAAATAGCCAAACCAAGTAATTTCTGCTGCCATCAACACTGGGCATCTCCTAGGTGTTGCCAAATAGGGCATCATATCATTAACTTTTTCTTCACTCAGAAGCCGTCCTGAGGCTGTCAGTTTGCAGAGTGGGCCTGATGCCCAGAGCTGACCTCTGCCCTCAGGGTCCTTCACCCTTTTGGTAAAATGTGCCCTGAGAGGAAGCTTTAGAAGATGTGGACAGATTAAGTTTAATTCTCTTGTCCAGGAATAGTTACCACTAAGACAATAGCGTAAGAACAGGAACAAGAAAACCTTTGCTCATCAGTGATACCAAACTTCATTTCTGAGAAGGCCCAGGAATAGAAGTGAAGACCTTCTGCTCAGGCGTGATGGGCATTTGAATCGCCACCGCAAAACATCTCCGTGTGGAGCCTGCTGTTTGGGTAGGTGTGAGATACAGTAGTTCTCTTCCAAGGACAGTCTGAACTACTGATTCAATAATTCACATTTGAAAGAAAAATCTGCGTACACAGATGGAATAGACAGGGGTTACTCCATATTTTATGTCAACACATAGATATCCTACAGAGTATTGTTTTTCTTTCTTTTTTCCCCCCTCTTCTCTTTTTCTTTGGTCTGGTTTATGTTTAGATTCTTATTAAAAACATGTGAAAGTATCACAAACATGAATTTGGCTGCCAAAAGTTAGGTCCCTAAAACCATATGTAGGTATCTACATTGGCTGATTTTCAGAGATGGGGGAGTTCAGTGTGGCAAAGCAAGGTATTCACTTAGGTGCCTACATACAAATGCAGGTGCTTTTTTTGAGCAATGAAACTGGAAAAGTTTTGGCCAGTATGTTCAGGCAAGAACCATGAAAATGGTGAACTTCTGAGCATCTGACAAGTTAAACACTCAAATGATTAGCAGAACATGGCAAGGCTGTAAACTTTCCAAGACGTTCACTGGGAATCTCAAACAAAATAGTTGGAATTCCAGGCTTCTTCAAGTTCGTTTGTTATTGGCAAGGGACCACATTTAGACTTTGTTAGCAAACCGAAGGCTGTTTTAAGAGTAATTTAGGAGCCTTAGTTCAACAGAGCAATTTGTACCACATAATGGGGCTGCCAGCCCACAGAGGTATCCAACCTTAACAGTGCTTCTTCTACTGCTGCTTTCTCTAGATGCTCACGCTTTACTGCACATACTCAGAAGTGTATCAGCACGAGCACTTCAGTGCCAGAGTTTTGCAACTGGTGTGGAATAACTTAAAGTCTGTGGGAAGCCCAAAGCCACCGAGCCTGCTCAGACTGCCACACACAGAAAGGGACACTGTATGTGTAACAGCCCTTGGCTACTGCACTCAACCACGAAGCAGAGAAAGTGGATGCTGGACTTTATTCAACCTGTCGGGATCTGAATAACCATTTCTTTCTCAGCAGACGAGCATAATTGGGTGATGGATATGTCTGGGAAGAGACACATGCTTCATCCCTCCCATAGCATCATCCCATTGGTGCAGAAAAGGATGCTGGACATCTGCAACCCACAGAAGAGCAGGTGTCCTTCTGGCATTCAATGAGAGGGGACCATCCTGGGGTGGGTAAAAGCCTGTGCTTTGGGTCTGCTTGTGCATTTAGTAATACAAAAGATGCAAACTTCTCACTCCTGTGAGCACAGGCCATAACTTTGCAGTTCTAGAAGATGAGTCTGATCGGTTGACTGCAGCCAGACCCTCCCACTCCCTCTCCATGCAGCTCTATGGTCCCCCTACACCATGGGCTGCTGCGAACCACAGCACAGCCAAGAGCAGAGAAGGCAATGCAGGGCTGAGACGAGCTCTTGGCACAGTCTCCGGCCGCTCGCCTCCCCGACCTTGCACACCAGTGCCCTTCTGAAGATGTGGCCTTGGGATGGCGCATCCCGGTGGCACCCAGTGCCTCAGCCCTCGGCAAGGCAGGGAAAAAAGCCCAAGTTGGCGCGTGCTGTTTCCTCCTTGGCACCGGTCTCGAGTGTTGCCAGATGGGCTCAAGGGAGTTGCTGGAGAGCAAACCCACAGCTGTCGCTTCCACTGGCTGTATAAGGCGTTGGAGTAACTAGGAGAGATGCTCTGGATTGCCTTGATGGGCCAGATGATTGCTATTTAGGTATTAAGATGCCCAATTTAGACATCCAGAATAGGAAGTCTGCTTATGGCCCTGGTGTGCTATGACCGTTGCTTATTATGCTGTTCATAATTGTGTCATTGTTTCCGTATGCTTCCTGTTTTATTATATCCATCTGCTGATCCATATTTTATACTTGAAGTGCAGACTTTCTGTCCCACAAATTTGCTCTGTGCTTAGCACATAGTACAGGCATGCCAACAACCAAATTCTGCACTTCCCCCACAGCCCCTGGTGGAAACACTTAACAGTTAAATTAAACACTTAAGACAGAAGATAGTTCAGAAAAATGCTTCATTGCTACTTTGAGCACCAACATCTGAGTTTGCTTTGCTGGTGCCTGCTATCTATGGTAGCAAAAATTCAGGACTTGGAGGGCAAATTAAGAGATTGATTCTCTTGTCAGTCTTTTTAAGCTGTAGACATCATGTTCCGTATGCTGAGAAGAGTTTTCACGAAAGCTTTAGACATCATCTTTACATCTGTGACATAAGCCAGGCAAAGCAAGGAAATACAACATTAATACACGGGCTCCACTGCCACCCTCTTCTACTCATGGTGGTTTCACAGCAGCTTTGGATGCCAATATGAGGTGATCCTGCTAGGTTTAACAAAAGGCCATGCCTGGGCCAAAATTTTCAAGCACCCAGGGATTCAGTGCCCCAGTCACTTTACCTTCAACCACTGCTTACTTGAATTAACACCTCAGCCTGGATGTTGCTCAGGGACATGCATTTTCCTTCCTCAAAATCCTCTTTGATGATCTGATTCATGGTTGGTTGTGTGTCTGTTGTCTCCCTTCTGGGCTGTGCATCCCTTCAGTTACAGAGACAAAAAAGGCAATACTCTGGTGTGCAGTAGAGCAAAGGCAAGGGTCTACATTTCTAACTTGTTGCTGAAAAGCTCCAGAGTCATTTGTTGAGAAGCTCTAGAAATTACACATAATTCCTAGGTAATTCTATGTTCAAAAGAAAAGCAAGCCTGATCCCTTTGTTACCAATGGATTCAAAGTTGAAAAGAGCAGTATGTAATATTCATAGTTCTTCCTACATGAATTGTTCTACACAACAGCTTGGAAAACTATTATTTGTATGACATTTCAGTAGCTTTATATGTGACTGGATTGATGCTAATAGAATAAGCAGACTTTTTCAGCAGGCCTGAGAAGAATAAATAGCTTAAATCCCAGTACCCACTACTTTCCTCATCAGTTTGGTTTTACTTTATTTCACCAGTTATAACTGGTGCCCCTAATAAAGCAGGAATAAGCAGCTAAAAAATAACCCTATATGGTTTCATGGGTCTGTGGGGAAAGAAAGGGAGCAGTCACATTCTTCTCCAATACAGGCACTTGAACTTGCAGTAACTGCTCCCCGGAGGCTGACGTTATTCGGCATTGATACAGCATTGTAAGTTTGCTTCAGCCCTAGAGAAATGGGAGAGGCCTGGTTTCCACCTGAAGAGTTTATTATCCGCAAGACGTATCTGGCACTGTTATTTGGTGGCCCCACTGCAGGTGAGAACACAAGGGATGAAGTGCTTTGCCCAAAATTACATGAAGTTTGTAGCCAAGCCAACGAGCAGACAGTGTTTGACCAAGTTCGTCCCAGCACCCGAGCACAAGGCCATCCCTTCCCTCCCATGTCCCTGATAGGCGCTGGCAACAGCAGCCGCCCCAGAGGAAGCTGTAGGGCCTGGGGTGGTGGTGGTGGTGAAGCCGTAAATAAAGCTCCAGGGTACATATTACATGGGCAGCTTTGGAGATCAGGGCTGCCTTAGCAGCCAAGAGGAACAGGCAGAGCTCAGCTAGGGAAAGGTCACTGGGAGAGGCTGTTTTGAGGGGTGGCCTGCAAGGAATGGGCCAGGACATTGTTCTGGAACATGGGGGATGAGCCCAGAAAGAAAAATGGGGCAAGAGATGTTACAAGAGAAGACCAGAGAGATGGTTCACCATCAAGAAGGCGCATGTGTGTGTGAAAACAGCAGGATATGAGTGATTTGGGGGATGCTGTCCCCACTGTGTGCTTGGGTATCTGTGACAACATGGCCATTGCAAGCTGCTCCTCATGTAAGCACTCAGCAGCCCTGTGAGAAACACAGGGTTCCTGTACCCTCTCTGACAGGACTGGGCTCTGCCCAAGCCTCCCTGGGAAGGAGGCGGGGTGTAGCCATGGGCTGAGACCAGCCTTTGGGAGACCTGTGGTGCCCAGCTGGGGCCCCATCACATCACAGGGCCGGGAAACAACTGGTGAAGCCAGGACTGCGGGGAGAGAGCTGGGCAGCTGTTGCTGCTGTGGTGTGGGGAGGCCGGGGAGATTTATGGCTGGAAGCACAGGGAGGAGCTGCGAGGTGGCCGAAGAGCGGGAAGGCCACCCGCCTGTGGGAAGGAGCAAGGGAGCAAGGACCGAGGCAGAGAGTGCAGGGAGAAAACAGAGAGGCCAAGCACCGAGCCCCTCAGTCCTCCGGCAGCCAAGGAAGCCCCTCTCCATGCCAGGTCTGGTCCAATGCCATGTACTGGAGCCAATCTGCATCTTTGCTGGCAGTGCTCCTCCTCGGTGGTGCTCATACCCATTGCTGACACCTCCCCTTCTCCTGCAGACCTGCTTAGGAGGTCCCTTCGAGGGCCTAACTGAGGGGGTGGTAGATAAAAGCTCACCAGCTCTTTCTGAGTGTGCTTGAAAAAGACAGCTCACATTTTTCCTGCGCTTCATTCCCACTCTCCAGAAAAAGCATTTTTGAGATAATAACACCAGCTAAACATAATCTACATAAGATCAGTATAAGCTTGACACAGCATACCAACTGCAGCGATGACGCTGAGGAGTACGCAACATGTTTTGCAAGAAGATTTGCTCTTAAAGACATTGCAGTGAGTCAATGTATTGAAAATCTAATGGCTTCACACAGATGTTGTTTGCTTAAAATGGCTGGAGGGTCAAGTTCAGGCTTACTTTGTTCTACTAAATTGCAGAACAAAGACTTGGCTGGTTGCTTAGTGAAATAATGTGTAATAGATACCATAGGACTGAATTTTTGTGTATATATGGGCATTAGGAAAGTGAGGTGGAGACTAAACACTCCTTCCCCCCAAAATCAAGCAGAATATATTCTCATCAATCATATAGGAATTACTGAAAAGTTGCAGACATGTTCATTAGACAGGAGATAACCTCAGATTTTTAAACAAGAAGCAGATGGAAAGGAGATGGCGTTGAATCTCTGTGCTCCAAACTACTTGAGTGTGGAGGAGCCAATGAAGCAGATAACACTAAACAAGCAGCACCTAACAGAGCAGAGCAAGATGCTCCACAAAACTTCGAGGCAAAGGGGATACGTCCAAAGGACTGAGAACTGCTATGGTGTCAGGATTTTCCCCTCTTGTGAGAGTAACTGCTCGTTGCGGAGCATGGAGGATTCCCAGTCAGCTGCAGCTGCTGTTGGAGCAGCCCAACCAAGGGAGGATATATGGTCCTTCCCCTTGCTCTTTGTCCCTGCCTTATTTATCTGTTAGCAAGTATATTGTTACATTAAACACCAATATCACTGTTACTAATGTCTAAGTGCTTCGTTAGTACCATAATGTATTAAATGTAGAACTAATGACATAGTAAACTTTAAAAATAGCAAACAAAACATTCATTAAAGCCAAACTTAAAAATGAAATAGGATCACTGTCATCTCCACTACATCAATTAACTTTTCAATTCCATTGCAGATTTAGTTGTGCCTCCATCATCTGTTAGCAAGGAATTACTTCAGTTCAACTACTTATAAATGTATATAAGGGCAGAAGCTCTCTACATACATAAAGAACTTCTTAACGTATGTAACAACACTTGATAAATAAAATAATAATAAAAAAATCCCACTTAAAAACCACTGAGGTCTCCTGGGTAAGCCAGGCATAGACACAAAGTTTCCACAAAAGATTTAGTTTTTACTGGCTTGAAAAAAAATGTCTTTCTATTGCCTTTGGATAGCACAGTCTGTACTACTCCAGTGAAAGATGTTGTACAGCCTCAGCAAATACTGAAACAGTCACTTTGAAACAGCAGTGAAGCCAGAAGCTTTTAGCAGACATTGGAACAAATTCAAGTTTCATGTCTTTGCCACCTCCTTCCTTCTCTCAGTCAATGAAGTGAATGCAGCCCTTCATTTACAAATGAGAGGGATTCACAGATAACTCAATGGTCCTGTCACAGCTGCAGAGATATTTTTTCCGTTCATTATCTAATTACTAGGGAAATGGTCTTCCTCAAACTTTGCATGAGCAATGAATCAGTTGGTCATTGTGAAGAAAAAATCACTGTAGTAGATCATTAGTATCATTATCTGCTGGGGTCACAACTTCTCCTCATCTGCTGTATCTGAGCCTTATTCCCAATCCATCCATTTTACTAATCAACCTTCTTGTCATTCCTGTTCTACTTTATGGTAACATCTATGTGTTTAAAGGTTTGATTTCTCCTCTAGAGCCTCCTAGCCCTCCCCTCTAAGTCATTTATAGTTAACGTAGTATCCTGCATCCTCCTTAACTGCTTAATATTAAAGTCCCTTGCGCCCAGCCACCTTGCGTTTATACTTGCACTCATTATGCTTGAAGGGCAGGGCTTCTGTCGTGCCGTGTTCTCCTTGAGAAAAACAAATCTTTCCTACTTTTAGGCACTGAGAAAAAACAGTCTTTGTCCTTTTTCACAGGAAAGGTTCTTTGTGGTGTACTGAGTCAAATTGTGAATGTCTCACCCCACCACCTATTTCAATGGTGCCATTTACCCATGCTCTGCCTGTTCTTGTATACAGGGCATATAGAAGGGGATGATACATTGCTGGCTCTTTAAAAAAAAAATCTTCTGGTTTTCACATTAGTTGGCATGGCAGTGTTTGTTATAACAAAGCCGTAGCACCCTTGGAAGTCTCACCAGACACGTGAGATATCTCATGATGCCTCTTGTGTGCCTAATAATGGAAAAGGTAAGTCCAGATCTAAGCCTGGGTCTCCTGTGAGCTCTCACTGTTAGTTTAAATGTATTTTCTTTTTCAGCTTTTACTCTGTTGACCTAACTTTTCCTAAATGCTCTTAAGATATTAAAAACTAACAACAAAAACATCGGTGAAGCTATTTGAAGAGCCAAGAGCTATCAATATTACTTCAAAATGTAAAATTTCTACAAAAGGTACAAGATTGATGGAAGCTTTTTGCAACTTCAGAGATATTTTTTTTCTGGTGCTGCTGGTCTAATGTGATAAATGAGCACATTGTTTTTTCTGGGAAAATGTTAACCTTCATGACCAGGACAGCATCAGAAGACAAATGTTTGTGCTTTTGCCATACACTTGACTTGGTTGCCTTTTATTTCTCTTGCACAGGTCTAAAATGTGACCTCCCCAGCTTTGCCATGAGGATTGCTTAGTATTTGGTCTTTACAGGGATGATAAAAGAGGGCACACCCTGACCCTCCTTGACAGGAGAAATGGGGAATCTAAGGTTGATGTTTTGTAAATATGACTCTCAACATGAATTGGGGCAAACTGCTGAAAAGTAAGTTAGCCCCTGCAATGCACTGACCATTTCACATAGCATCCTGAATTCTGCTCTGCTGCTGTTATCCTGAGCTTGCTTCTGGGAAAGCAATACTGCCTGACGCAGCCCGGTTTTGGAAAGAGTTGCTCAAGTCCGCTTTACAAACTGTTACTGAAACAAAGAACAATACAAAACCAAATAAAAAGTGGTACATCAGTTAAGTAGATGCAACACGAAGAAAACAAATGAAACCATCTGAAAAGCAAGTTAAACAATTACTTCCATTCTTCTTTTCTAACAGTCACTGTGTACAGTATGGTACCATCTTGAATAGTTAAGTGCCCCTCAAATACAACAATCAGGCAAAACAAGAACACTCCTTCAATATTAAAAGCATTTCTGCTGTGTCAAATCATGGCGCCTGCATAAGCTAAATTCAAGACTTTTTATTGTCAAGAGGCACTACCATTACACTACATTTTAATATGGATCTTTGCCAACAATCATAAATAAAACACTCACTCATAAACAATTCGTAAAGGCACTGCGTCAGATGGTATTTCATTAAAAAAAGTTTGCTACAATGTAGTGGAATAGCATAGGGCATGGACAGTTGGGACTTTCTCTCCCCTGCATATCTCCAGGTGTTTTCTCAGTTCCCAAAAGGCTTTTTAGTTAATGTATGCCATGCCTACCAGAAGATCCTTCTTGCTAATGGATTAAAAAAATCACAGCTAAAAGTTAGAGAAAATTAGTGTAATTTTCAAGGGATATCTAATGTGGGAAACCTGTAAAAGCTGTCAGGGCAAAAAAGTTGGAGAAGACAAAAAAAATTGTACATGAGTTACAGAACAGTGACAAGAAACAATTCCTGTTAACAACCTGGTGGTTAAGTGAAAATTGTATTTGCTAAATGCCTTTAAAGATTAAATCCGTAAGTGACAACCTATTCAAATGTACTGGTCCCTGTTATGTAATTTCTAAAATTTTAATAAACCAGAAAATCAAGTGTCGCTTGACGAGTCTGCTGTATGGATGAAATAACGGGACAGACTTTCTCAAACTCGGCAAGAAGCATGTGAAATAACAGATGAATGTCTCTCTGTTTATTAGACTGCTGTGGTGGTCATAGCAATAAACAGTTTTAAAAGGCTTTAATTTATAAACTAACCTATTTTTTCTGCTCTCTGGACTACTCCTGTATTCTCAGCAATTAGCAGCTCACCGCATACATTTGGAAGTGTAAGGCTGAATTACTTTCACAGAAAGCTGCATTTAGTAACTCACTACGAGGCTGACATCACTGAAACAAAAGTTCAGTCATGTAGGGATGTGGCAGAGGTTATCGTGCAGCACATTACTAATATACTGGGGGGAAAGATTATGTCAACTGCCTGCTAGTGTCCACATCCAGGATGCAATGTCCCCAGGGGATAAACACTCTTGGCAAGCACTGAAAACAGAAATCTCCTTCGCAAAGCTGTTTGCAATTTGCAGCCAAAGCTATCCACAAATGCTGAGACCCAAGACTACAGTCCTTGACAGCACACGGCTCCAGACATTTCCATGGGGGAAGTTTAATCTACAAGGATGTAGAAATATAAAACAAAGTTTTGCTCAAAGTAACTGTTTGTCAGATCATGTGCCTCTAATTTGGTTTCCAGTGACATTACACAGCTGCAGCCAATGGATTCCAGCCAGGTCCAGCAGTCACTGAGGTTCTTTTTGGTTTAAATTTAGTATCTGAACATGTTTTGCCCATCATTAAAATGGAGAGTAATTGCTCAAAAGTGAACCATAGATGTTAGAACTGCAAAGAACTTATTAGGTCACCTAGTCCCATCCTCAGAACAACGCAGGATTGAAAACACATTGCAACAAATACTGAATAGAGCCGTGTTTGTTTTCACTTTTTTTTTCTATTATTTTTTTCTTTATTGTAATCATTAATCAGTATATTCAAAAGTTTAAAAAACAACCACAAATGCCAGTGTAAACATGCTTCAGGTATATAAGTAATATAAAGTATTGCACATACAAAAGTCCTATGGTCAGTATCTCCTTACGGTGCTATTTCATCAGAGTTGTGCAGATGATGTGACTGTAATGAGCTAGCTGATCTTATTTCACAAGCTGCTGCGCACAACAATTCAATATTTACAAAAGCTAGAAGCTCGCTGTCTTTTTCATGGGAGGACGATTTTGCCTGGAATGCACAGGATGCAGAGGTGTGCAAATATGGGACAGGCTGCCTTTGTGGTGGTGTTTATCAGTTGATCTCTCTAATCTACAAGGGGTCAGCTCAAACCCATTCAGGAGAAGGGGTCTGTTAATGCTTTTCTGGGGGACTGGGAAACAGGCCCCCCCATCCTCAAAAAACAGAGGTGAAGCACCTCCATATTCTGAGGCATGGGTCCTCCTCTCATTGTCTCATGGGCACTATGCATCCAATAAGCTAAGGACTCCATAAAGGTCTTGCAAATTTCCCTTAGGTATGAAGATGGAACACACCTTCTCAGGTTTCCTAGCTTCTGCTTGGATTTCACAGGTCAGCCTGCATGCAAGAAATGGTAAAACTGTAAAATGTTCTCTCAGACTGACAGAAGTGACAATGTCTCATGGCTAGTCCTGTCCTGGAGTCTTAGGAAGCAGGAGGGCAGTTATCTAGAAGGAGCCAAGCAGTGGCAGAATGGATGAGGCCATTTGCCTATTAAGAAGCTGAGATGGATTGGAAAGAAATGGAGCTCAGAAGGGAAGTGTGGTGTAGGTTTCAGAAAATGAACAATCCCTCCTGAACTTTACACAAAATAGCTAATTTCACACTCACAGGCAGCACTGGAAGACTCAAGCTTTCAGGCACAAATTTGCACAGATCCAGAGCTCATGGGCCCTGCTGAGATAAGGACCATTTGCTGATAGAAGAGAAAGAATGAAGCCTCTCTTCTTCAGAATCCTTGATTCAGAAAAAAAAATAATCCTAAATGTATATTTTTACTCTTTACCTCAAAATATCTTTCCTTCTTTTTGTTCATGCTTGGCTGGCTAGCATCTTATTTTTCTGCATAAATACAAATCCTGCCCAGCTTCCCTGCAAGACTTTGCTTAAGAAATAATTACATTCAGCCCTAAACTTTGCTGAAATCAACACTTTAAACATGCTGCCAACTTGTAGACTGTAAAATAAAATTAAAAAAAAAGGCAAAGATTTCTTTAGGTGAACAAAGCATGAGGGTCTATGACATAAATTAAACAGAAGATACCATGGCAGTAGCTGTTCTGTTTTAAGAGGCCATTTCAACAAAGTCACAGAGCAATAGCAAAGAAAATTTACCCTAGCCCAAAACCCCCAAGCCTTCTCAATATCACTAGCGTGGCTGTGATAATTTAAATCAGTGTTTCACAAATTACTGAATCCTGTGTCAGCTGTACAGGTGTCAGCCATCAGCAATGGGATGAGAGGGTAACTCATTCCCTGCTCTATACTGTGCATAGATTTGGTTATCTGGGTGTGACAGCTCTGGGTTGAAAGAAATACAACATGTACTTATTTATCATGTCTCATCTTGTAAAATGTTGTGTAAATCCTCTGCTTTGCAGAACACCTTGTAGCTAAGAAAGATGTGTTCTGTGTGTACAATGGGTTTACTTTTCTATTTACATGCAAGGTAAGTACATGATTTCTATATTTTACTTTCTTCTCTCAAAATCTAAGTTGATGATTATATCAGATACTTATCCTGAAAAGGTGGAAAAATAAATAATTGTGCCCCATCTATAAAGTTCTTTATAGACTACCTTTGTTTTTCAGAAGTACTTTCACAGTACTGATATATTGCTTGTCTCCCTGAGCCATAATTTCATAAAAGTTCTTATTCTTAGGGAGGTGTCAAAGGTATTCTGCATGATACAGTAGTGTTCAGAAGTTTTGTCCTGGTCCATCTTCTAGACAATACAGCAATGCAGGTGTTCTCTCCTTGGGAGATTTGGGCTTGTTCTGGAAGCATCTCAGTATACCACATGTGTTCAAAAGCATCTGTTGAAATGTAGACTGACTGTAATATGGGATAAACATTCTGTTCAGTGGTGAGTGTGTTTGTAAGGCAGTGATAAAGCTGCTTTCTTTGGCAAGAATGGCCATCATGTGGCATGTTCTCAGAACGTTGCATAGATCAGATTATGACACCATATCACTTGCAGGTACACAGGAAGACTGGCGGAAAGAATCCTTCATTTAATCCTCATTGTGTTTCTAGTCTCAGGCAGGATTCTGACTTGAACTGTCACTTTCTTCCTCTATGCATCAGTAGTCTTGTTATTTGTCAGTTGTTCCCTGTCAGCCATGTCATCTTGAGGAGGTCTAGCTCTGTCAAAGAAGCCACACTGCAGAAAACAATCAACAGAAACAAAGGCATCATGGTAAAACAACCACAGGAAGACTCAGCTGCAGTTCGATTCTTCACTCAGTCAACCTGAAAGGTCAGGTACAACCGATGGCAGGCTGATAGACTGTGAAGCGTTTTTGTTTCTATTCAAATCGTTCCCTATGAAAAATTAGTTGTAGATGCAAGGCATTGAGTTCCAAAGTATAGCTTTAAAAATTCAAATGGAAGCTGTCTTTGCAGGAGATGTAAAGTTGGTCTGAATGCTGATACTGACAGACTCTAATGAGAAAACTGCTTATTTCAGTTCAGCAAGACGCTCATTCAGGAAATACATTTAGATTGACAGATAGTAATAATAACAGAGGTAGAATATGTGTTGGGAAATGTGCAACACTAAAGATGAGATTCCTCTCACCTAACTTCAACTGCGTAAAAGTTGCCCTTTTTGTCAGAAGGTTGAAGTTATGTAGGATCCACAAGAGGTCAAAGGAGAGTACCACCAAAAGGTAATTTCTCTCATCCTCCCATGTTATTGATGTATCTTTTTGCTGTTGTTAACTGAGTAGGCGAATCTGGAAAGTTAGCGTAGGCTGGACCCTGAACCCATGACCTTTAGGCAGCTAAAAGCAGATAAGCCATATCCTAACTTAAGAAATTATTTTAAAATTTTTTTTAATGGGAACTGAAAGGATGTCTGAAAGCTATGTTGGCTCCCTATAATATAGCAGATTCCAGTAACTTGTCTTAAAACTTGCAAAGGGAGTGTAATGACCAACACAGAACTAGAAAAAATTAAAAACAGAAGATACGACATACTAATATAAAAGGAAATCTTCTAAAAATTAATTCTCAAAGCTGGGAGTGTAGTTACATGCTGACAAAAACTGGAAATTCCTGAAGTATTCAGAGAAAACAAAGTTGGAGTCACTTCTTTTTGAACCTAAACATCCTGAAAAAGAGGATCATAGGTCTTGGGAAACAGAGCCAAACTCTGTATGCCCATTTATAACCAGACTTTGATAATAAAGGAGGACTTTGAAAACAAGTTCCCTGCATAAAGGTCAGTGACACTAGCATGTCAGAAATGCCAAAACAAAAAAGACACGTGTATTGTTGCTTTTGCTCCAAACTTTTAAAGGCCACAAAATGCCAGCCTGTTTCTTATCTTTCAGTTGTTTTTTTTAAGGCAACAGTAACAGTAATAATGCAACATACCTTCCATAAAGCTAGGGTCAACATAGCCAGTACCAGTAGTCCAAGAAGTATTGCTAGTATTATAACCCATAAAGGGATTACGAAGGAGACATTTGGAGTGGACCAAATGACAGATGTTCTGATCTGAAATGAAAAGGATATGTTAAATGAATAAAAATTAAGCTAGTAAAGCAAATCTGACAGTAGAATACAAAGGTTATAAGCATTCATTTCAATAGCATTTTGCAGATTAGAAATACACATTGCTTGGAATTCTCCCCTGTTGGCTTCATTTACTGCAAGTTCCTTTCCACTTGTTCATGATAATTGCTAGGAATGACATTCGCACAAATACAAAAGTCTTGTTGTATCAGACATAGATATCAGATATCTTCACTTGATAGAGAGTAGCAAAAAATACCTTTCTGTGCAGATGCTTCAAGAAGATTCAAGGAGCAAAACTCTACTCACATGTATGCTGATACAGCCTAGGCCAGTATAATTGACCTATGCTGAATTACGCTGAAACAATGGTTGACTTCAACCCAAACTCTTAATTCAAACCACAATAGATACCAGATACACTATTCTTATTTTAATTTCTGCTGACACACCAGTATACATTTTTGTCTATGACTTGTGTCTGAGCTAAGCAGTCCAAAATGAAACTCAAGCAGAGTGCATTGTCCTTGTGATAAAGCCTAACGCACAGTACAATGTTATGCTCCTTAAAAGAAGCCAAGCACACGGACTATTACCTAAATGGAAAATAAGGATGAAATGCTCTCTCTCATTGTCTGAGGCTCTAGAAAGCAGCAGGTGTGTATAACATGAGTTATCAAAGGTTTTAATTGACTTGGCAAACTTCTCTCCCTACACCTTCATCTTGACAAAGAGTAATAATAACCCTTCTGTATTTCTCCTTCTGGGGCCAGCCATATAAGTAACCTCTTCCTCACTCTCCCTTCCATACCTTGTACCAAATTTATTCTACACTCTCACACTCCACTTGGAAGACTCCTCGTCAATCGCATTGAGTATTTGCTCTCTCCCTGCTGCTCCGAAGTGGGAAGGAATGAGTCTGAGCTTTCCTTAGCTCCTCAGACACAGTTATGTCCCTTCAGTTTCAGTTTATTTTGTCAAACTTTCCTCTTTATTGTTAGCCTAGGAAGTTATTTCTCTCTGGGGTTTTTTGTTGGACCTCTCTCATTTACTCCTAGTCTTCCTTAAACAGGATAAGTATGTGACAGATGGAAGTTATTTTCTTCATGACAAGATGAAATCAGTTTGCAAAGCAAACTCTTTACACAAACTCTCAAATGATCTTCCTCCTCAGTGCTCAAGGTGCAGCTAGGAAATCTACTCTTCTTAATAAGTTTCTTGGCTATTGCCCAGTCCCTGATCTGCACTCATTGCAAGTTCTCTTTCTACTTGTTTTTTGCTATTAACTCACTAATTGACGCACCTGAAATTTAGGACAATGCTAATTTGTTCATTCATGGAACAGCATCCTAAGTTTGAGGAATGGACATGACTCTGTAGTCCAGTTCAAAATTAATTCAATTTCTTTGTCTCTCACTTTTCTCCTTGAAGATGGCAAACTTCAGTTTTTCTGCAATAACTAGCCCTTTCCCCTCTCTCTTTCTCATGATCAGCATACTTTCCTAGACTTTTCATTCTGCAAGCACCAGCAGATCTGTCTCCCAGCTACTGTCAGGCTTAATTTGGAATAGTCCTTTTCCACTTCATCTGTGCAGCCGAATGTCCCATACTCTGACACAGCGCTTAGAAAGAAGGCAGTCTGGTGAGGTCTACTAATGCATACATTTTTTATAGTGTCCCTCACTGTTATGGGACACAGATCATAGCTGAAATTAGGGGCAAACTTTCTATTTGGAATACCATGTCTTCTACGAAAGCTTACAGTATGGGTTACAGGGAAAATTCTGAGACACTGCCCAGTCCTTCTGAGGTTAGCACTTTAACATTGACCTGTAG
The DNA here is from genome assembly GCA_013396915.1 of Stercorarius parasiticus. Classification (NCBI taxonomy): domain Eukaryota; kingdom Metazoa; phylum Chordata; class Aves; order Charadriiformes; family Stercorariidae; genus Stercorarius; species Stercorarius parasiticus. The sequence continues at coordinate 62,083 of VWZL01000041.1, read as the reverse complement.
CCTGAAGATCAAGTTCTTGCAGTGCTGGCCATACCATCCGTTGATCTAACAAACACATTCAGCTAATACACTTCCCTGGTGCAGCTGTAAATAGTTATTACTCTAAAAGACTTCAAAAAGGTAGCATATACAAAGACTAAATATGTCATCCAATTAAAGCACGAAAAAATTCTTTCAAGGCAAACAGAATTAGTAAAAAACCCCATGAAATCCCACCCCTGGGTCCCAACAGATATCTTGCTGGTGTGATCAAGTGATCAACTATGCCACTGCAGGGATACCACTCCCTTCCCCAGCCTCTTCTTTGGGTTGCTTCTTAACCACTGCAGAACTTTGTAGGCTCTCTGTATCATTAGATTCAGAAAGAGCACTGCTCATTTAGTACGGACAAAATGTTACTGAATGGCTCTCCTTGTGTCTCAGAGTGGTGTGCTATCTGGCATTAAAATGCAAGGACAGAGGAAAAAAGGTCATCTGAACTGTCTGCAGAGACTCCTCCCAGAGAGAAGCCAGTTAAGGAAAAAGATGAATGCAAGTAAAAGGCTTATCTGGCCAGGGAAATCATAAGGGATGCAGTCATGATGGGCTGCATGAAGCCTGTAGCAAGCAATGAGCTCAGCTCTCCAAGGAAGAAAGCATCTCCCTTCTACTGCTTGAAAATCCTCAGGAATGCTGCCCTGTGGCAAGCCTTGAAGACCTGATCACATATAGCACAAGAGTTGGGAAGTGCTGATGAAAATTCAATGGGCCCCAAGACAGCAAAAACTGAGACTGATTAAAAAAACCCAACTCATCCACACTGGGCGCTTCCTCTCTTTGCAAACTCTGTGATACTGCAGGCAAGAAGTTATAATTTTTTTAATTATTATCTGAAAAGGATCTGACACTATACAGCATTTGTACCTTACTTATTAAGGTTTGAGCTTCACTGCAGTTTCTGTTCTAACACTGTCACTTGTCTGAGCATGTTGCTGTGGAGCCAGAGCAGTAAAGTGATAGACCAATTACCAAAATAATCTTAACAAATATTTGTAAACAACAGCAAAAAGCAAACCCAGGCAGCGCTTTCTGTCCTCTCAAGTTTGACAAAATGACTGACGCCATCTTACAGTAAGACCAAAGCTGAGGGAAGACCCATTTGCTTGCAAAATTTTGATTTATCCATTTCTGGTATTGATAGCTTGAGCCAAGTTCCAAGGTGGCATAATGTGGCTGAGATAAATGCAAAAAGAGATGGAGTCAGCATCGCTGCACTGGGTTGGACTGTACAACATCAGCAAACCCGAACAAAAAGACTCCGGCAAGCTGCTAGCCAGCTATGGATGGGTTGGGAGAGAGACAGGCTACTGGAATTGTACATCCTGAATATGGAAATTATCTCAGAATCATAGAATGGTTTAGGTTGGAAGGGACCTTAAAGATCATCTAGTTCCAACCCCCCCACTGTGGGCAGGGACACCTCCCAGTAGAGCAGGCTGCTCAAAGCCCCATCCAGCCTGGCCTTGAACGCTTCCAGGGATGGGGCATCCACAACTTCCCTGGACAACCTGTTCCAGTGTCTCACCAGCCTCAGAGTGAAAAATTTCTTCCTGATATCCAATCTAAATCTACCCTCTTCTAGTTTGAAGCCATTGCCCCTCATCGTATCATTACATGACCCTTGTAAAAAGTCTCCCTCCAGCTTTCTTGTAGGCACCCTTCAGGTACTAGAAGGCTGCTATAAGGTCTGAAGAGTGGGCAAGTACTTCTGTAGGAAGGATTTTTTTTTTACAGATTTCTTAAGACAGTATTTGACTGAACCACATCTGTCTCCTTTGGCACCAAGTCCACTTTCATTCAATCTATGGCAACTACTTCAGCAACACAGGTGCTCTCAGACAGGGGTGAACTAAGCTGCTGCCTGGTGCTCTCTCTGAATAGCTCATAGGGCTGCCTATGGATTGTACAGGAGCACGGCAACTACACTCAATTAATGTGCTCCAGTTCACTGTTCAAAATTAGGTGGGGTCAATCCAGACCTCAAAGCATGTTTGAGATCCTGCTGAATCAGTGGAAACAGTCTATTTCATTAGGGACAGTGGATTTCATTAGGCTTTGGATAAAGCTGATAGTAGTTCATGCAAGTACAAGTATCTATGTCTATGGCATTCCATGTCTTCTTTTATGCATCACTTCCTAGGTGTTTGCTGTGTTTGTGTGTTGTGTTTTCTTTCCTCTTAAGCTGTGAAAACAATAAGGCAACCTAGCTCTTCTTATGATACCTATCAGTATGGATCCACGTAAGAACATCTGAGTCTTCCCGAGGTCTGAACTTCCCTGAGTCTTAACCAATTATGAGTAGGGTAGCAGTGTTCAGCCCTGCTTGTACTGCATGGGTTTGTAATCCTCTCCCTTCTTCCTTCTGTCATGCTGCCTTTACAGTCAGTAGAGTGCAATTTACAGTGTAATTTCAGTAGCTCAGCTGGAGCCTGACAAATGTTGAGATATAAACAAGAAACTGTAGTCTTATAGAAGTGCAGAGCATCATGTTTATAATCCTTAGATTATCAGTAATGAGTAAAACAGACAGCAGAAATTAGGTCTATCCTGTATCAATCGGAATGCTGCTGCAAAGTTGCCACATCTCTCTTGTAGCAGGAGTGACGCCAATGGCTAATGAAATATTTGCCTGCTGAAATCTTAAAACCATCTTCTCACACCCACGCCCTTTCCCCGTGAATCTTTCTTTGTCTTAGGTTTTTGAAAGCAAGGCAAGGGTTGTGCTAAGTGCTTGAGATTTATTTCCTGAGCAGGGGATTATATGTAGTCGTCAGTCTCACTCCTGCCTGTGTGCATTACCAGTAGAACACAACGCCTCTGGGCTGCCTCCTTTTATACTGTACACAAAGCCTTGCAGGGCTACTAATGCAATTCCTGGTGAACAGTTTGACACTGCAAGTCCTGAACACCCACAGAGTTGAGGCAGAAGCTGGAGGGGAAGAAAGAAACAAAGCCTCCCTTCAGTTTTTCCTGCCTCGTTTCACCATCTCCACAGAAGACTGTCCCTCCTCCACCCCATGCTGTCCACAACAGTTTTACATATGATTTTGATTTAAGACAAGTTTGCACTATTCAGCTTGGATTTCTGTTCTTCTCCATGTGGTAGGTTTAGTACTGCAGGATCAGAGCCAGGGAACGTTTTGGGGGGGATTTATCTGTTTTCATCTAAGGTGGCCAATATGAAGAAGTGGAATTTTTACACAAGTGTTGCATGTTGGCACTGTACTTTAGATACATGTTGGCTTTCCTCTCTGTTCAGGACTAGAAGACTTTCTTATACTGAACACTGAAAACAGTGGTTGCTTCTCTATCAGGCTGGTGAAAAGCACACCTCACACACCTGAGAGGAGCCATCTGACTTTTGGCCTTTCGCAGTGCTGAATGTCTCACACCTTTTGTACATAAAAGGTGACAAGGAATGCCATCTGGCTCAAGCACTGAGATGAGGGTGAAGCCAATCAGAGAGTTACGGACAGAGTCTTTGTCTGCTATTGGAAATAAAATCCAAGCTGGTCTTAGCACAGATGCTCTCTAATAGTCTGAACTTCAGAATCGCTGTTGTGGTTCCATGAAAGTCAATTGTTGCTCATGAAAGTATTTCTATAGGTGTGGATATCTTCCTTTTTTGAGATGTCCCACAGTTAAGCACATTGTAAGTAGATAAAAGAAATATTAGGCTTTTTGACAGTGTTTTTTTGTACAGTTTGGATTTTGCTCCTGATTTTGGTGCTACAAAATTGTGGCAATTGTGCATTTGTAGCTTCAAAATTGTCTTTCATTCCACTGGAAGGCAGCACAATGCAGAAAGGAGTATATGTGGTAAGCTGCCAGTTCATCGGCAGTCCCTTCTGAATAGATGGGAATTAGGTTTTACTAGTGCGAACATCCAGCATCTATGGTCAGAGTTCAGTGCCTGCTGGTGGGATTCTCACAAAGCTATTTTCTTCCCTCTTGTCCCTTAAAAGACATGCTTTAAAAAATAAAAATAACTTCCCCATAATTTAATCTGTTACTTTAAGAAACAGTAGCTAAATTGATGATTATTCTAATGCTACCACTTTTACTGCCCATGATGACCTTCCTGTAATCTTCAGTCATTTTGCTTACAGAGACTAAGAAACAGGAACTCTTTAGTACTTCTACATGTTCCCATCCAACCTTTGCAGCATGATGTTCTCGTATGCTCCAAAAAAATGTTCAAAATAGAATGTAAAAGCTCCCTTAAGCTTGGAGTCATAATTAATATTGACATGTTTATATTTACAAATGTTTGTGCAAATGTATTTCATAAAGAATATAATCACATTTAAAATGAAAGTATTATCACTGTGTAATAGCTAAAAAAAGAGTTAACAGGCCTTAGTCTGAAGCCAATTTTACTCACTGTGGGACACTGGTCAAACAGTTTACACTAAAGGCATCCCTTCTGAAGATCCTATCACACGTTTAACAAAAGCAATCATATTTTATTAAACTCCAAAACTAGCTCAAGGATCATAAATTAAAATGGACCAAATTACCACTTATTCTAAGTGTACTTTTTATAATAAAAAGTATTTTCACCTTGCACATAAAATTAATCAAGTAGGATAGTATTATTTACCATAATAATACTTCTATCAAAAAATCACAATTTTCTCTTGAATGATACAGCTGTTGGCAAGGAAATCCAACCAGTTGTACAATATATAGTTGTAATTCCAAGCCTACCAAAATTAATACCAAGCCTACCAAAATTAATAGAAATAATTTTATTGATGTCAGAGGATTTTGGTTTAAGATCCACTAAGTTCCAAGCTAATTTTCCGTTTGATGCCATTTTCACTCTAATATTTTACTGAATAAGATTCAGATTTTCTTACATTTACATAACCTTTCACAAACCTATGTATCATGACCCTCTGTTGAAGATATAGACCTACGTTCCATGATGATGGAAATAGAGACCTCAGTGCTGCAAGTATGACTACAGGACTGTGTAGGTTACTGATGTGTATGGGATTAATCATGCCATTAAAATTAAATATACTTATCAGCCTGCATAATTGGAACCCAGCATTGTATGAGTTAAATGAAGGACATATGCTCTGTTTTTTTTATAATATATTATCTTCACTATATAAACTGTAAAGTCTTAGCTGATTATTAGATATACACTTTTGACAATTAATTTTAAAATATTAAAATCTCTATTCCACTTCCACCCTTTCATTGTCTGAAAGAAAACCATAAACTTCCAAATAAATCTTTGGAAACTTTTAAAACACAACCAGTGATCTTTTTCAGAAGGAGCAAAAAATATTAAGCATTGCCCAACTTCAAGCAAATATTTCTTCTTGCAAGTGGAACATCAAAAGAGCTTGAGCATATAACACATCAAGCTGTAGGGCTGGCAAGCATCCACTGCCATGTCCAGATATGAAACGACATAAAAGCGCTATCATTTTTCAACATTTTACAGTTGCCATTACAGGCATTTTGCTGTAAATCATCTGCAGCAAATAACAAGCATTATACTGGCTGGAGTAAGAGAATAAAATGCTTATCTGATCATTTGGTAGATCATCTGACACTTGTTGAGAACAGCAGGCTATCACCTGGGGGAAAGCACTTCAGTCCAGATGAAGGCACCACTATCAACAGAGTTCTGCACAACATGTGTTTCTGGTATGGAACACATGCTGCAAGAAAATAAAAAAGAGCCTGAGTATATCTGTCAGCTTGGAGCCTTTGAACCTTTCTGGATGAATACTGCATTAAGCATCAAATCTCTCTGGTGAAATCACAGCTCTCCTGGTGTTAGACGTTGGAGTCACTGAGCATATAGGACGACAATTTCACCTTATGTCTTCCCAGAGCAAGTATCAATCAACCATTCAATCTGTGCTTGTTCAAAACAAAACTTTATAGTCTGTATCCTCTAAAATACATTCAAAGTAAGCTGTAAAGTGTATTATTATGTTGGTTTTCTGTTCCCTACTACTACATCTCAGCAGACTGATATGACGTATTTGCACCATGATTTAACTTGGAAAAGTTTGTTCTGAGCTTACCTTTTAAAAGAAGGACTGTAAATGACAAATCTTTATAAAGATGAGAACAATAAGCCTTCAAAGTTCAGATTACTTTTATACTAGAATCAAATTTTGCACTCATATTTTACTGATTTCTATGAGTAATGAGAAAATAGAGTGAATTTTAACCATGGTATTAGACACCATAAGAAGCAAATCCCTTTAAATTGCTCCCCAAACTCAATGCTTTGGCACCAGCAAACAATTAAATCAAACTTATGCGTCCGAGAATAATTTTTCTTATAATAGTCCAGGGCCATACAAATCTTGCTCTGCAAATAAGGCAAGTACTTGAGTATCTATCACACCACACCACACCACACCACACCACACCACCTCACATCTGTAGGCATTACCAGGTATTTTAATATCTTGCACCTGATGTGCAAGATGTGGAAACCCTATGGAGACCTTTCTGAAAATCAGGTTATCAAAAATGTTTAATACAGATAAGAAAGAAGTTGCCATAGATAATCCATAAGCTTGTGTGAGAGAACTGCTGACTGGGAAAAGAGTGAGATCTCTAAACAAGATTTTGGATTTTGCACAAAAATTTCCTCCAGATTTTTTTTTTACACAAGGTAATTAGACACTTGCTTTCACACTTTTGTTATTTTCTTCTGGGTGAAAAATCCATCCTGATTGCAATAAAGCATTCTGCACATTAATGTAGCAAGAAATTATTTAAAAAATGAATTAGTATCATATATCAGCAAGTTCCACAGAAAGTAATAAAGGTATTTCCTTTAGATATTATTTCAGGAATTTACACTAGAAACACCGGAAAGACTGATCTCAATATTTTCATCTCTAAAAAATTTCACAGCTGTGATCAGAATGACCAAATACATGTGCTTTACACAAAGATATCATTTTCAGTTACTTACTGCTATGCTTCCCTCGGGGAGCTTTGCTGGTTGCACTGTATAAGGCATGCTCTTAACTTCAAAGGACACATTGGAAGAAAGAGTATAGAGATCATTCTTTCTCTGAAATTATATAAAAAAAGAAACTATTAAAAACCATGTTTATACTTAAATGCATTATGAGAAATAAGCAGAGAAAAAATCCAGAGCACTGATTTCCTAAGGCAAAGATGGTTTCTTTTGGTTAAGGGTACAGCAATCCTGGGACCTGTATGTGTCCATATGGAATAAAAAGACCTCCTGTTCAAATGGGGAAGAAGGGTTAGAAAGACCCATACAGTTGTTTCTCATATTTCTCTCTGATTGGTGAGTTTGAAGCAGGGTGGGAGGTTTATGGGGTGTCTATATTTTAAAACCTTGCCTCTGCTCACCAACCCCAACAAGAAGCACAGGTATCTTGAGAAGATCTCCAGGACTATGTTGAGACCAGGCTGGTAGAGCTCCCTGAAGGCATCAAAGGAATGGCTGTGCCTTCCCATCAAAGAACAACAACAGGAACAAACATCTTTGCACTTCTCTTAGGAGTGTGATTGGTTTTCTGTTGCAGTAGACCTCAAAAACCCCAGAGCAACTCACCTTTTTTTACTACATTGTGCAACTGCAATAGGAATGTATAGCAGTCATTGTTTAACTGGCTGCCTAGTAAAATATTTATAAAGCTCTCATTAAGCACTTCAATAAACTCAAAAGATGTATCTCTCTGTCATTTCTCTCTGTTTCATTTATATTTCCTTGTATTTATAAAATATTATTAGATTAGATGATTAGATTACATTAGGCATTACCTTCCCTGGTTCAGAATGACTAAAAACTGTTACATCACATAGCTCATCCTGTGACTTTTAATTAGTGCTTTCACCTCATTTGGAAGCCAGGCAGGCACTGACACACTACATCTGACCAACTGTGTGTCTCATTGTGCTCTTCTGACCTTGACAATAGTCTCCGACTCTCTGCAAACTGCCTTGAAATTATAGTTAAGTGTTGGTATGTCCACTGGAAAAATACCTGCCTAAATCTGTTATGAACTGGCAAAAGAGCTGACATGTGAAAGTGCACGTCTCTTAAAAGAATCTTACTGGTTGCAACATTTACTACAAAGGATACAAATATTTTCCACACACATATTTTGAATCCTGTTGAGCTTTTGGCATCATCAATATCTAACTGGAGTTAGTTTTGAAGGCTAAGTACATCAGGTATCAAGTAAATCTTTCTTTGAATTTGACATGTTTCAATTGCACTGAATGTTATTTTCTTACAGACAGAAGATCCTGCACTCGAACTATGTCCTCTTTTTCCTTGTTTTTATCCCAGGGAAGGATGGCTGAGTGGTTAACATGCTTTTCTGGAAGTCAACAAACCTGTTTCCAATTCCATCTCTGCAACTGATTTTTTGGGTGACACTACATGCAACTTATCTTGTATATCCCATCCCATGTAAAGTTGGGGTAATGATATGGATGTCCTTTGAAAATGCTTTGATATGCTCTGAAAAGCATTAGATATAGTTAAGTGCTAATACGCCCACTGGAATCTGGAGGGCTAGGAGTTACAACTATCATATCCCTTTACATTAGACTCCTTGAGGTAAATGATTTTAATCTTTTGTATGAGAATATTTTTGAAGTCCTTAATCATTTTTGCTGTCTCAATCCTTTCTGAAATTTGATGACCTGAATTCAACACAGTATTTGACACTGATTTATGGAAAGACACAGCCTTGTAAGTAAAGTAATCTTTCATTTTGGCACCAGGTTCTTACAGCTCAGTGTGTTTGGAACATCGCTGTCACTTCCTGAATCCCCTTCTGCAAAACTCCTTCTCCTTCCTCCTACTTCTCGCACATTTGGGAGTTCTGCTGGAAGCTGCAAGACTCGATTCCTATGTAATTACTCAACATCTTTTCCTCCCTGCTAGGTGGTGTTTTTCTCTGGAATTTCCTTTTGCATCAAAGGCATAAACCCTCTCTAAGAATTGCTTCTCTGCTTTCAGCTCTTTTGTGGAGCAAAGACTGAGGTAAGAAGACCTCATGACAATTTGGGCTACTGTTTCATTCCTTCACTGATGGAGAAAGGTTCGTTTGTGAAAATGACCTGAAATAAGCATAACCTAAACCTAGGAGACAAGTTGGATGCAGCTGGATGGCCATGGCCCAACGCAAAGTTTTCACAGAACTGCTGAGGTTGGAAGGCACCTCTGGAGATTGTCTACTCCAGCCACATGCTCAGAGCAGGGTCAAAGAGAGCAGTATGCTCAGGGCTATGTCCAGTTGGGTTTTGAGTATCTCCAAGAATGGAGAATCCACAAACTCTAGGAGCAACTTATTCCAATGTTTGACTACCCTCACAGTAAAAATGGAATTTTCTGTATTTCAATTTGCACTTCTTCCCTCTTGTCCTCTTACTGGTTGTCATTGAGAAGAGCCTGGCTCTGCCTTCTTTACTCCATCCTATCAGACGTATATACACACTCATAAGATCCTGCCTGAGCCTTCTCCAGACTGAACAGTCCCATCTCTCTCAGCCTTTCCTTGTATATTAGATGCTCGAAGCCCTTAATCATCATTCTGGCCCTTGGCTGGACTTGCTCCGGTATGTCCACATCTCACTTGACCCAGGGAGCCCAAGGACTGGACTCAGCACTCCAGATCTGTCTCACCACTGCTGAGTAGAGAGGAAAAGTCACCTCCCTGGACCTGCTGGCAATGCTCTTCCTGATGCAGCCCAAGGCTGTCAACTTTTTTTTGTTGCAAGGGGACACACAGTGGGCTCATGTTCAACTTGGTGTCCACCAGGACCCTGAGATCCTTTGCTAGAACACTGGCTTCCAGCTGGTTGGCCCCCAGCCTTTATTGGTGCATAGGGTTACTCCTCCTGTAGTACAGGACTTTGCGTTTCCCTTTGTCACACTTCATGAAGTTCCTGCCAATGTACTTCTCCAGCCTGCCAAGGTCCCTCTGAAGGGCAGTACAATCATCTCGTGTATCAACCACTCCTTCCACTTTTCTATCATCTGCAAACTTGCTGAAAGCGTATGCTGTCCCATTATCCAAGTCATTAATGATGTGAAACAGTATTGGCCCCAGTATTGACCCCTGGGGTACACCATTAGTGGTGGACCTCCAGCTGGACTTCATGCTGCTGATCATGACACTGTAAGCCTGGCAGTTTAGTCAGTTTTGAATCCATCTCTCTGTCAACCTAACTTCATTCATTTTGACAGTGTCAAAAAGCTTGCTAAAGTCGAGATAAAAACCAATGACTGTTCTTCCCTCGTCCAGCAAGATGAACCTCATTTATCTCTTTGCAGAAGGCTATCAGCTTGGTCAAGCATGATTTCCCCTTTGTAAATCCACACTGACAACTCCCAATCATCCTCTTATCCTTCAGATGTTTGCAAATGGCTTCCAGTTGTTTTTTTTTTCTCCATCACCTTCTCAGGGATTGAAATGAGGCTGACTGGTCTGTAGTTGTCTAGATCCTCCTTCTTGAAGATAGGTGTGACATTTGCTTTCTTCCAGTCCTCAGGAACTTCCCCCAGTCACCATGACCTTTCAAAGATAATTGAGAGTAGTCTTGCACTGACATTGGCCAGATCCCTCAGAAAAGTCCTTGGACTTTTCTATGTCCAATTTATTTAATTATTCTCCTAACCTGATATTTCTCCACTGAAGGTAAATGTTGATTGCTGCAGGTGTTCTCTCTGGTCACAGAGGTCTTGGAGGTCTTGGTGTGTAGATTTTACCAGTAAAGACCAAAGTGAAGGAGCCTTTTCCATATCCCATTCAGCAGAAGACCCATATTTTCCCTAATCTTCCTTTTGCTTTTGATATACTTATAGAAGTATATTTTGATATATAGAATATAGAATATAATATAGAAGTATATTTTGATATACTTATAGAAGCCTCCTTGATGCTCTTTAAGTCCCTTGCTAGGTTCAGCTTCCAGTGGGCTTTTACTTTCCTAATTCTGTCCCTGCATGCTGAGACACTGTCTCTACATTCCCTACCCAGCACCTGTACTGGGTCAACTAACTCTGCTTCCACCTTTTTTATGTTTACTTTCTATGTTTGACTTTTACCAAGAGTCATTCATGCAGGCCTCCTTGACTTCCTGCATGTTAGGAAGAACAGTTCTTAAGCTTAAAGGAGATGATCCTGGAGAACCACTAGTTCTCCTGGGCTCCTCTTTTCTCCATTATCATCTCCTATGGGGTTCTTCCAAGCAGATCCCTGAAAAGGCTGAAGGCTGTTCTCCTGAGGTCCAGGGTTGTAGTTCTGGTATTTGCCTTGTCCATTCTGTCATCTTTTTAAAAAAAAAATAAATTTCTCTTCAAGTATGTGAGTGTTTACTGGTGACATAAAGCCAGCACATTTATTGCCTTCTGGAACTCATTTGGCTCTGCCATATTTTGTTCTTTTAAAATATAGAGAGCAGCTGAATGTTTATTATCAGAACATATAACCTGTCCTTGGGGCTTCTATTAGGAATGAGCAATATGAAGAAAACTGACTCAAATGACTACATAGGGATAGTCAAATCAGCTCCTTAACATAGGTGGCATCTAATGAAAGGGAACTACCTTTTCTATGAACAGTGTTTGAAATTAAGAATTAGACTGATTTAATATTGAACTTGGCAAATAAGTATTTTTTATACACTTTCATGGTGCTGAACATCTCTGAGATGATCTTCAGAAAAATAATTTTTCCTTATCACACTAATTATTTTCCATTTTCAGACTCAAGCCATTCTTAATCTTTTATTCTACAGCTCTAGACTTCTCGCACAAAGTCCCAGCATGTTTTTGTAGTTGTGCAATGTTTTGCGTTCAGAAAAAAGCCAGAAAAAAGTCTTATGCTTTTGACTCTAAGCAATTCTTATTAAGCAGGATTCTGGGTATGACTTATATGATTTATAAAAGTAATCTGTAATGGAGAGAGCAGGATATGTTATATTATTAAAGAAGTAGACATTAGACATGCAGCCTGATTGGCTAAAGTACAGTGAAGGCATTAACTCTCTTGAAACATCGTATAAAGGAAACACAGCACTCATGGAAAAATAAATCCTTTCACCTACTATACATGGCTTATTTAATCTTCAGTTTATATCAACAATAAGAACATCAGAGGAGGGCACTTCCTGTGGATTAATCCTTGGCTGGGGTTAACAACCTTGGGTTGTGCCCACAGCTATCAACTCTCCTCAACCCTTCATTGGGCTCCTGGAAATGCTGCACATCTGCATTGCTTTACAGGGAATGGAGAATTTAAAAGACTAGAGACTATTGTCCGCATTCACAGAATTATGTGTTTGTGGCAAAGGTCATTAAAACAATGACTGTGGTCAGCATCGGTCGCAAACAGGATTTTTACTTGTACCAACACCTTGGAGATACAGGCAGCTGTCTCTCCTACAGACTTGTTTATAATTCTCAAGTCATTTGTGAGAAACAGCATTTCTTTACAATATCATTTTTGAAATAGCACATGTTTAAATATTCAGCGTTTACTGGAAGCAGCAGGACCTGTGGTTTGCAATTCAAGCTGAGGACTTCATTATGGCTCAGAGGAAGGCGAAGACGGAATTTGGCATTTGTGAATGTCAGTGCCTAATGGCCAACAGTAGGTAGCCCAGACCCAGCTACACTGGCCTTTTGAGCTTCCCTTTGTGCTAGAACAAGCAGTGCCTGCTCTTGTGTGCATCGCTGAGACAGTAGTTTGCCAATATCCTGGTAAGTAGGCAAAACGTGGCCATCCCCTGTGTTGCTTGGGTGGTAGATCCCTGCTGGTGTATTTATTAAGACTTCTCTCTCTCTACACACTTTTGTTTTACAAATAGATTTTTGAAATGAAGCCTTTGTTTTCTTTAACAGTTGCAAGACACGGAAGCATCCAGAAGTGAAGGGAAGTGTTCCCAAGAAATATTCAGTTCCGTGTTTCCCTAAGTACAATCAAGACAAACAGAAATAATGTGGAAAGTACTGGAAAACCTTGGACAATTTGAAGGAGAGTTCTCTAGGCTCCAGTGGAACGCTGGTGGTTTCTGCAGGAAACTCAATATGTCTCCCCCAACTATCTTTAGGGCACATGGAGGCATCCTGGTCAGAGAACAGACTAAAATGCAGGGACAAATCTGTCCCACAGGGAGCTAGACTGAGGGTGGGAGGAACAAAACTTTCAGCAGCTTAAAGAAATCTGACAGGTCATTGTTCTTCTGCAGGTTTGAAGAGTTTAACTACTGGAGAGACTCCCCAGTCTCCCCAGAGAATGACTTTGTTCCATTGTCTCTATGGAGCATTGTTCAACCTCTCCGAAATACTTTTTTTCTGGCTAGATGTAGCCCAGCGAAGCCACCCAATCTGAAGGGTATGTATGTACTTTCTCTATTGCAAGCTGCATGCTGCGGTGGAATTTTCCCCCCAGAACTTACATCTGTTGCATACGGAGTTCAGTGCTGTTATAACAATATTGGCCTTGCTTGATTAGAACTTGTTTCTCTTCATGTCTGCTGGAGTATGGCACATTTTAGAGACAAGAAGGTAAGCAATATGGTGTTACCTTTTAAACATAGTCTGTGGGAATTCATTAGCTTGCTTTCTTTGACCCATACCTCCAAAACCCTGAACTACTGCCAATAAATAGAGTAGCTGACATAAATGCTGAGAGTAGAGGTCATACAACTATTTGTTCCTGTATTAATTTGTTAAAAAATGTATGTATGACGCCATGCATGGTCAAAAAGTACTTGTGCTATTCATAACAAGAGGGCATGTCCACCCAAATGTATCTGTGACCAAAGACAACACAACTCCTCTGAAAATCAACACATCCTCATCTCTGTCATTAACTTCTTACACTTCACATATTTTATCTTTTACATTCATTTAAACAGGCTATTTTACATTATAATACAGGCAGATATTTTGTTGTGATTTCAGAACACTTTAATATACAGATCTTAATGGTTATCGATTTAAGATGTTTATTTCTTCATATAGCTGACATCACCTATACTTTAGCACATCTAGCAAGAGTCTCATGTTCTGCTCTTGTCAACATTTTGACATTACTTTAAATAACAACGAATGAAAACAAAGCTAGCCCACGCCCAAAAAAACTTCCAGCTAGTTCAGCCCAGTGCCAAGGACTCTTTCTTTCTAGCCTTCATTCCACACAAACAATCAAATCCATTATAATACAGTATTTTTGGCCACACACAGTTTTCTTTTTTAATTATTTTGTTTTTTCAAATAACAACAGTTGTTTGACGTAAAGGCGAATTTCTTTGATGACTTCCTCCTTTTGTTATTACATGTGGCTTGCAGGGCAGTGCATCAGATTTATGGCTTTTAATTCTCAGTCTGAATTAAAATCATCTACTTAAACATTCATATATGGCTTATATATGTCAATTAATGAGAGAACAAGATATCTCTCTGACTAATTTTTCTGATGCTTCCCCACTTCCACCCACAGACAGGGAATTTAGGCTGGCGGCAGAATAATGCTTTGAAAAGGCTAAGCAGGCTTCCGTTGACTGAGATGTTTTCCACTGGACATGGAAAGAGGTTCTGTGCTGGGGGATGCTGAGGATAGAAACTATTGTTCCTTGAGGTCATATCCCACTTGCAGATGGAGTAATTGTTCCCATAGTAAAGAGGAGAGGGGGAAAAATGATTGAATAAAGGAGCCTGTACAAGAGCTAGATCTCTCACCTGTCTTGGACCACCTACACCGCTGTCACCTCTGTTCTGACTTCCAAGCCTCTGCGAACACATGTGTGCTGCACCGAGGATAGTCTGTGTGACCTCACTGCACTGCTTATCTGTATTCTGCCTCCAATGGCCTTTGTGCAGCTAAACTGAATCCTTGTCCCAAAAGCGTTACCTGGCCTAGAGAATTTCTACCATGCTAAAAAGAGTCTCTGAGTTCACCAGTGGTAAAATATGGAGATTCCCAACAAAATTTCTCATCAAGGAAGTACAATTAGAGCATGCACTTTAACAGTGATGATAGCTCCATGTGCCAGGCAATGAAGGCGAAGGAGGATGAGAGGACTGGGAGGACTTCTAGCTGATGGCCCAAAACCCAAGGTATTACATCAGGCTCTATCTCATTTTCTATACCCTTCCAGACATCTCAATTTCTTTTTATGTCCTTGTAGAGGTGCAGCTTCAGCAGAAGGGAAAATCATCCTTCTATAAAGCAGGGATATGGGGTTTCTCACGTTGAAGAAGGAATTGAATTCACTTCTTCCAGTCATGAATTCTCTAATCACTAGACTGCTAGCTCTAGCTTCTGCCACTGAATTTTGAATAAACAAAGACCTCTTTAAGTCTTTCAACTAATGCTATAGGTACCTCCTGAGTAATTTTTGGATTCTGCCTTCTGAAAGGGTGGAAATATTCCCACTTAATTCTGATTTGGGTGCTTATCCTCCTGACAAGGGATAGCCCTCATGCACCACCCTGATGGTTAGTGCAAGTCAATTTGTCTGAGGCACCTCATTGTCTCCATATGCTTTATAGGGAGACTGGGTGTTTATTTTCAGGTTTCGGATACCAGTCTGGGGTCAGGCACTTAAGATGTGGGTGTTGCAGTGCTCATCACCTTTATTACGTCAAGCATACATTTCCATTTTTAGGCAGCTAAAAAGTAACAGGAGCAGTGCATGTTCAGGAACACTGAATAAGTATTTAACAGAGAAGCCAAAACAAGGCCTTGTGTACTAAGGGAGCACCTGATTACAGTGTGGATACGACGTTTCTGTTGCTTTTCAGCTTTCTCAGCTTTAAATTAGATTTTTCTCCCTTCTAGGTATTAAAGTTCATGCAGTCAGGGGTGCCAAATTCAAATACCTGTATCTGTCTAAAAGTCAACAGAGAAATAATACAATTATAGTCAATAACATTAAAATAAAATAAAATAAACTTCAAACCTCTTGGGAACCTTGCACACCCTCTCTGTTTTCTTTACATTACTGCCTCCCCAGGCTCTCCCAGAAGGAGATTTTTATCATTGTGAGGAACTTTCAATACAGGCTGAAATAATAGTCAAGAATGAGCTGAGTTCCACTTCCCACAGTCCTATAAGTGTCCAAAGAGCTTGGAGCCTGGAAGGATGTCGCAAATCAGACAGATGGTACCGATTCATCATTTAGAAACACATTTTCAAAACAGATGTTTTACTAGCCAACCCCTGAGTCTCATATTAAACAGTACCCACCAAAGTATACTGGGCAAGATCCCCTTGGATCTCCCTCTGATGACTCAGAAATACCATGATTAGACAAATGGGGACATAATAGAGGCCTAACAGAACACAACGTAACATAACCATATAAGGTTGTTTCTCTTTTGCACGAATAAGGCTATTATTTGCTCAATCAGCAAGTCTGAATTCAAAAGTCAGCTTTACTAGAGGGTTCATATTTACAGCCAGGCTTTGAAGTTAATCCAAGAAAGTCTGTGATTCTTCTTGGCCTTTGCACAATGTCCGTCTCTATCTTTGTTGGCTGGTTGGGAAATTCGGGCTGCTTTATTTACTCAAACATGTCTAATAATTGCACGTCATTTAACTGTTATTTGTTATGGGAGTTTGGGTTTTAAGGTGACAGATTACAACTGTCAAGAGGCAAAGGGGTCAGCTGTTGTCAGTCAAACTAAGTGGAAGAGGAAGGAGTCACTCAATACATGACTGATCTTTGTGGCAACAAAATATACAGGCTGATCCATATAACTTCAATGAGAAACATGAATTATTTCATCCTAGCATTAATCAATCACTTTCAAATTCTTCTCAGGTTTGCATTAGCATATCTATAAGAAGAAAATACATAATGACGTGTGTTCTCAGTTTTAATAAGCACAAACAATTTCTTCTGCAGATGATTGTATCTTCATTTAGATTATAATACATTGAGCAATGTTGTAGGTCATCATTATCCTGCTTTCTTTGGCTTATGAAAATTTTGTACATTAATTGCATGTGCAAAAGAGTTTGGGATGTTGCTCTAGAAACAGCAACTTTTCCTCTAAGTTTCTTTACAAAACCATGACTGTGGGGTTCACTCTGGCCCTTGAACTGTCCTTCCTGGTTTGGAATTACCACATCCTAATTATTTTTACTGTATTTTCATCCTCAGTTTGAATCTACAGATTTCAGCCTTGCTAACAGCAGTTGTTTTTTAGGCTTACTTCAGTTTGCTTCTGGAATAACCTTAGGAACTAGAGGTTAACAGGCTTACTAAGGGCAGATTATGCCCTTTTTAGGAAACTAATTGTGCTCTACAGTCTTTTACGACAAAGGCTGTATAACTGTTAATTTTAAAAGGGGCTGTGAAAAAGGGAACTGTTTTGAGATGAGTGGGAGGAAGGCAACCAGATCCCATCGCATTATTTGCTCTCTCTCTCTTCTCATTATCTAAGTTTACACGGGAAGCAGGGGTCATGTTATTCTGGCAGCTTCTTAGACATAAATGGGAGGATGCAACAGTTCTCTGGGGACTACCTTTTTTACTTAGAAAAAAATCCTTTTGCTTTAAGTGGAGTTTTCTGAGCTTTTACAAGGCTTGCAAGTTAATATTCAAAGGAAACAGAAATGTTTCCTAAGGATACAGATAAAAGGTAAGATCACAGCTCACAACAAGCCTTGTAAGGATAAGGGTATGTAAGGACAGTGGAGTAAGCAAAAGATGTACTTGTAGGAGTGTTTGCCATGAGGTCTCTGCAGCCAGGGAGTCTACAGGATGGCTCATCCTTGCCCCTGCCCACAGGCTGGTGTAAGGTTCCACAGAATCACAGAATGGTAGGGGTTGGAAGGGACCTCTGGAGATCATCCAGTCCAACCCCCCTGCCAGAGCAGGGTCACCTAGAGCAGGTTGCACAGGAATGCGTCCAGGCATGTTTTGAATGTCTGCAGAGGTGGAGACTCCACCACCTCTCTGGGCAGCCCGTTCCAGTGCTCTGCCACCCTCAAAGTAAAGAAGTTCCTTCTCATGTTTAGGTGGAACTTCCTATGTTCAAGTTTGTGCCCATTACCTCTTGTCCTGTTGGTGCCCGGCACCACCTCTGCCTTGAGCTCACCGAGTGCAGGCATAGCAAGCAGGATTTATTAAGGAGCAAGGAGGAGCTAAAGGGACTGCAGCACTGGCATTGCCTGGTGGGTTTGCACAGATCCATGTCCCAAGGCACAGCTTTGACCCTTCTCCACCATTCAGATCAGAAGGTGGGCAGAGAAGGTGTTTCAAATCAGCTGGATAAAGCATACTCTGAAGATACCTCTCTGTCTTCTCACTGGCCACAGAATTAGGCAACTAGCTTTGGCACCTAACTTTCAGATGACTAAAATTAGGTAAGATGAGTCCCACAGCTCCGGCATTAAACATGACACTGAATTTCATGCAGTTATCCTTGTTCTGAACCTAAGTCAGGCTAACTAAGCTTATATTCTAGAAACAGATTCTGCCTTTATTAAGAGTCACTAAGAAAAGGAGACTTCATATCTTCTGTAGCTAGTTTGTTCCAACTGTTACACATCCTCTGTCACCACCAAAAACTCAGAGAAACACTCTGTTTCTCATTAAATTTGTTTAGCTTTAATCTCTTACAGTTATTTCTTGTTACATACTAAACTGGACTTTTAGAAAAACTTTTATGAGACTATTTCCCACTGAAATAACTGCAAATAGCCTAGAAAATTGGCATCTAAGGATCTGTGCAAGGGTTTTCATTTATGTGTTTGTTTTTTTCACAAGACCTTGGTTTTGGCCCTTACAGACTTAATTATATTTCACTAGCAGAATGATGAACAGAAAGACTTGATTGGATGCGGAATGTGTCAAGTACAGTTCCCAGCATGGTAGCTATCTAAGGGAGCTAAGCTTTATCTCTTGCTTGGTGAAGAACATGGGGAAGTTTCGCTGTGATATTGCTTGCACACTGCAGTGGTCAAAAATTATCACAGACTGTTCCAGCCAAGGATAATATCTCTGCCTCTCCGCCTGTCTCTATGCGTTAGGAACAGTGAACCAGTGCAGTTAAGTTCTTAACTGAACTTAACAGGGACTAGCCCATATGCAAACATCAAACAGTCTCTTACTGGAATTAGAAAAAATTGGAATAAAATTCCCATCATATTTTCCTATATATATATTTTTCCTGTGAGTGCAGGATGCTTACCTACTGGCATTTTCTGTGCAAAATTTTCTAAGACCTTTGCAAAAGCTTACACCAGAAGGTGTCCATCCCAGTTACCCAGATTTGGAAGGACAGAGAGAGATCCAAGCTGGCAAGCTTTTGCGCTTAAATTTGAACTGGAGCCTGCCCTTTTTTCCCACTAGCAGATGACTCACTAAGCAAACCTAAATGAAGTACACGCAGTCTAGCCTTTCAAACACATTTGCTAAATATGCCTCCTCTTAAAATCATTGTATTTGTGTAAGGGAACTGAAGAAAGGATATGAAAGTTTCTTGGGATTGATTCTTAACAGAAAGAAAATGTACTGACAAATCAGGAATTAATTCTCTTAGTATCTGAAAGGATGTCCTTTGTTACTGAGCTAGACAGAAATCACTTTCTCTCAAGCAAGGCCAGATAGTTCTATGCTCTCTTCAGTCATAATGGTGCTAATAGCTGTTGCAGAAGGAACAGAACCACATGTTTCTGTTACCTACCACACAGATACGTAGAAAAATCTCTCAACTCACCTGTAGTCATAGTCCCGTTGTTACACTAAGAGAGACCTCTAACCCCCAAAGTATGCACCCATTGTGGATTTGGAGCAACAATGGTTAGCTATTGAGCTGGCATTCAACTTTCTGTAAATACTGTCCCACCTCCTCTCTTTTTTCTCCAGGAAAGCGAGTTAAGTGAGGAAGAATTTCTTTTATGTGCTTTCACATTTAAGGAAAGGGAGAAATTAACTTAAAAGGTGTGAGGAGCTTAATACTGCCCAGTGTTAAAGATACAACAGTCACATAGTACTACAGACACATGGCCAGCTGTGAGGTAACAGGTCACAGTGCAATCCCTCTGCCTCATGCAGTGTAAATACAACTCTGAGGGCAGATGAAGTTGGAAATGCAAGAATTTGCAAAAAGAAGTTCCTTTTTCCCACGGTCTGCACTGTCCCGTCTTTTTAGTGGTAAGACACAGACTGTCACTACATCGGTGTTGTATGTTATACGAGCTTGGTACATATTACTCTTCCATAGATTAAAGGACAATGAATAACAACGAATTTTTAAACTGGACACAGCGTACACCATATACTGTTTGGCTCCAAGAAAAACCTTTCATCAGGAAAGATGTGATGAATGCAGAGCACATCAAGGAGACCTAAGAGATTGTTGATTTGAACCAGTCCAGGAAAGCAGAAACAAAACCAGGAAAGGTGTTTAAAAATAATCTTGGAATTTTCAGGTAAGAGTCAGGACACGAATTCAAGAAGGAGCGATAGTGAGAAAAAGAAAAGTAAGCAGCATGTATGCGACCTGAACAGGAACCAGTAAGATGTTATCTTCAAAGAAAGTGATAACAAAAAAGGATTTGCATTTGGCCCACTTAATTTCCTCATTTGTATTCTTAAATATCTAGTCAAATAAAAGATGCAGAGGTCTTTGTGTATAGAAGGAGATTTTTGTGTGCATTACCTCCAGGAATGTTTGGGCCCATAGCCGGGACCTGATTTTTAGCGCTGCACTCTTCCCTCTTTCCAGTTGTCCCACAGTGCAGGAAATTAGGATACACTTCACATTTGTACAGTTCTGTGTACAAAATAAAGGGAAGTCATACCTATGCTTTAAAAATGTATATAATAATTTTCAAGTGCTATAAATTAGCAAAACAAATCAACTTTGCTTAAAGAGCTAAGTAGTCTGAAACGAGTAATTTCATCTAATATACAAGAGATACCCCGTGAGTCTTTGTAAGAACTATAAACCAAGGGGGAGATTCTTTTTGCACCACCAATGAATACAACCACTTACCTGTAGTAATGAAAATAAAAGTAGTAATTTTCAACAATATCTGTTCTGAAGAACTCTTAAAATGTCCAGGTACTTATCAATCCTTTGAAGCACGTGCTTTGTCTTCATCTATCAGTCATTTTGTGATTTCAACACTTTTTTTTCCTGTTCTCTGTGCCTGAAGTCTTTATTTGTGTTCCTAAATCTTTCCTCTCTTCTAACTCTCCCTGTTTTCTTACTGATGTTTACATTATAGCAGCCAGAACATTTGCTGAGATTCATTAGTTGCTCTACTTGAAACTTGTTGTCCATGAAAGGTTCCTGATGAGCAGTGATTCTGGCTCACACACAGGGCTGAAGGCAAAAGCCAAGCAATATGTAACTCAAAATTATATGCGTTAAAGTCTGCCAGGAGAATGTCACAAAAAAGGTTAAAAGCTGACTAGAGCCACTGAAGGGAATGAGCAGAGTCTCATGGGGTAACCACAAAAATTACACAGTTGTTTGGGGCCCAGAAAGGAAGAAAGATCTCATAGAAAAATGATTAGAAGTTGTGTAAAAATATGTACAGCTTCATACACACAAATGGCTTTTACCTGAAAAGTTTTGGTTTGATTCAAGAGGAAGGCTGAGGTTTTGATTAATTCATATTTTTATAACAAAGCAGAGAATCCTTCCCGTAGAGATGCTTTATTGACACTCATGACAGAAGGTCTTGTGACCTCAAAAGCAAAGCTAAGTTCTCGCAAGTATATTCCCTTGGGAGAATTATATTCCCTACTAAAGCCCATACTTCAGAAAATGAGATGATGATGTATGTAATATATATATGAAAACACCCTTAAGGAATCCTATATCTTTACAGATAGCTTTCCCCACAAACCTCTGTCTTATCACAAGTTAAGTAGAAGCTGTATGCTTAATCACTGTTTTCTAAATCTGTCTGAAAACGAAACCGTAAACCCTGGAATTTGCAACTATAAACCTCTTTTTGAAATGAATATTTCAAAGTATCTGTTTATTTGGCTCTTCATATTTAAACATCCTCCAACCAGATTTATTTACATTGCAAGAAGGATGAGAGTTGTTTTCATTAATCATAGTGGCCAAAAACACATATTAACAAAATAAATCATTAGCATGCAAAAAAGTCTACTTTTGGCTGACATTTTAGAACCTGAACACATATTTCTAGTTTTCTTAGTAATGCATTTAGCCTGTAGTGATTTTCAAAAAACATTAGAACTAATGGAAGTGAAAATAAATGTTTAATAAACAGTATAAATAGAATAAGGGGTTCTCAGAACATTTTTCCTCTCTGTGGAAATGCTTTGATGAAAACGAAAATGACCTAAAATTTCTGACCAACAAAATACAAATTTTAACAAAGAATTACCTTTGGCCAATCAGTCATTTTCCAGAGCAACATTTGCTTTCCATGTATACTTCCAATGTGTCAAAAAAAATATTAATTTTTCTGGATCTGTAGTCTGCAATGCTGAAGGCACATAGAATTGGGACACGTTTCTAACTGAACAAATGGCATATTGCTTTTCTACGCCCATCCTGGAAAAGTCCTGCTATACATCCAGTGGTAAGCACTGTACCAAATCCTATCCTAATTTGAGCTTATCAAAAGCATATCGTACTAGGAGACTGCTCCTCACAGCGTCAATTTTCTATTACTAAGTACTCAGCAAAATACTGTCTGTCTACACCAAGCAGCTGAAAAACCCCTGCTTGGTATTTTAAGATGCAGATGCAGTACATAAGAACTTTGTTAACCACTTTCTTCAGTTGCTGCAGGAATTTTTATGTTGGCAGCATATGAGCCTAATCACTGAGAAAGACAGCTGATCATTAAGGTATTACTGAAGAATGGATTAAGTGTTCCGTGGTACTGACTCATATGTCTTCGAAAGCCCAGGCATTTTTCTTTCAGCCCCAGTGGAATCAGATTCTTCCCAGGGCATTAAGTTGATGAAAGAATTACATAGGAATCAACAGCGATTATTGTTTAAAATGGGTTTATCTGTGATTTTGTTCTTAATAACATTATGGTATTCATTACTTTCAGATGCTATCTTCTTCCTGTTACAAAAATTGCCAAATTAACTTTCAGAAGCAGAATAATTATTCTATTACTCCAGAATACCTAGGTCTGTGAGGTTCTTTTCTTCCTACCAAATTCTAGTGATGTCAAGGAATTCAAACATGAGCTTGCAGTAAACAGCTTAATAAGAGACTGGAAAGCATGAAAGAAACTCTGCCCGAAGTTCATAAAAATAGATGGAAAGCACTGACTGCATGAATCCCACAACTGACCTCAAGGTCACTGAGTCTGAACACAGCCTCTGGGCAAGGGGAGCTGATACCCGCAATGCTGAATTATACTAAAGATGAATGCAGGAATGGAAAAAGAACAACCTTCTGAAAATACAGCCAAGTCCAAATACCCAGGTACCAGACTGACTAATCATAACTATTTTCCTGGGAGAGAGATCTTTGCTCTTGCTCCAGCATTGTCTGGAATGTTAAAAATGCAGTGACCTGTCCCATTTGGCTTGCTTGTGGTACTGTAAGGGGAAAGAGTCCTACCTTTCCTTGTGTATATAAGTACTTACTGGGGGGAATAAATATACTCCAAAGTATTTGTATGTCAGAACTGTTACTTCACATGAAAATGTTAATTTTAAGTGCGAGCTACTCTTTATGCAAAAGCCAGAATGCTAGGAGTCAAGTTAACAAGAAGAGACCTACCGTTCAAAAGTCAGAATCTGAAATTTAACGCGTGGAAGAGGGGCCCATTCTCTAAAGTTGTGATGAATTTCTCTGTGATAAGTGTGCCATTGCATGACCACAGAGGTTTGTCTGCAAACAGCCACGAGTAAGAAAGCCAGGAGTTTGGCACGCATGATCTTTAATGTTAAAATGTGTCGATCAAAATCGCTAACCTGTGGCATGGTGATATGTAATAATCAATATTTTAAACTAAGAGGTTAAAATCACTTAGAAAAAATTTGGAAGTCTGTAAAAAAATGGCAGTCAAACAGCCACCTCGATATACTACATGCATAGTCCCAGTTTATAATTTTTAGATAGCTCACCAATATTTTTGCAGAGTTTTTCCTGTGAGGTTCTGCCACTGTGACATCCCTTCTCCTGATGTAATGGGAAATTGTGGAATTATATAAAAAAGCAGCAAGTTCAGGGGTGTCTTGTGGAATAGCAAACTGCAAAGAGAAAAAATGCGAATGGTAATGACATACTCATACAATGATTCTAACAGGTTTGTTCCCTTCTCAGTGGTCTTGAATTTTGGATTAACACTGTTTTTTCAATTTAACAGCTCAGCCATGAGAATATACTGTCTTCAACTAGGACCATGATGAGTAATAGCACAGCAAGATATTGCTCAGTTATAGGAATTACAGTAGATATAACATTTTTTTCCACTTTTTACTGGTGTCAATTTCATTGCTGTACTTAATTTTGTTAGACTCTTGGGGCCAGATTCTGATCTCTATAACAGGATAAATTCAAAGTTGCTGCATGGAAATCTCGTCATTAGTTCAGATCAGAATCTGTCTATTGAAATATAATGATTTTACCAGCTTCAGAAAGTAAAAGAAAAACAAAAAGGAAATCTGAATTTTAGCAACACAACTTTTGCTCATTATTTGCTACAGTTTTCTTTTGGCAACAATTCAACTTTGTATAATACAACAGTTTGTTCATTTTTAATCTCATATTAAAATGTCTTCTCTTCAGCTTTATCTTCACGGATTTTTATTCTCTGATTACACCTTATTTTTACTGTTGGCAGTTTGTCTTTAACTTCTACACAGAGCATTTATGGCTTCTTTCAAGAAGCCTCAGAGAATGCCTGGGAACCCAATTGCTACACAGGGGAAAATAAATTCTAATTCATGACAATCCGATCATGTAAAATCACAATAAAATATATGTGGAAGTTTGCAACTAGATCTCAACGGGAACTCACCTAAACATAGACAAGGCTATTCTTTAAGAGACTCGGATTAAAAGAGATATATCAGATCCATCTTATCAGTTCCTTTAACCTCTGAACACAAAATATCTTAAACAAATTCCTAAAGAAAATATTTGTAATTGTAAGAAGTGTTGTAGCACTAAAGAGAAGAGAATAGCTATAAACACACAAAACCTTTCTCACACTAATGCTGTGTAGTACTAGATTTGGAAAATTTGTACCATTCATCTGATTAAAATTATGAGGCTAAGGAAGGCACTGTTTTGACATTGTCTGAGATCTTCAGTCAAAAGCATCCTACAAAGTGAAAGATATTGAAATTAATTAACTGATGAAAACCTCTTAAGCAAAAATAAGAATCTTTTTTTTTCCTGTTGTTTAATGAGGTTAACATTGTCTTTTTGCAATAAGGGAACCGTTAAATAGCTAGTAAATCTCTCCCTCTCAGTGGGATAACATGTGGGAATTCTCTTTCCAGGATTCTTTCACCAGCACATATAGGCTTCTTTAATGAAGACAAATTAAAAGAACCGCAATATAATGACATGCCTTTGAAGAAGCCCTCGATATTTGATCAGAATTGGTATATATGTAGATCCATTTGAATATTAAATGATTTTTATATTTACTTATTTTTTCATAGATCCTAGAGTGTCAGCATCTTCAGTAGTGAATTATTACAGCAAAGGTTCGAAAATAGCCTCTGTGCTTAAGAGAAAACAAACACGTCTCCTGCAACAATTTAAAAGCAGAATTTCTCCAGTGGCCGACGTGTTCAGGTTAAAGATATTATTTTATCCTTCTTGAGCAAGTAGCATGGAATTGTACAACTCTGTCTCTGTAGCTATATTATATGGCAGATATTTAACACACCATACTTTATTTTCAACGGATACATACTCCCTCCCTTTAGCTACAATGGACTGTCTTGGTTTCCCCAACAGGGAAAACTGTACTGCTTTTTTCTCCTGAGCCTTGTCACCTTGAGCAGATTTCCAGATCTCTCCAGTTCTTCACCTGTAATTTCAAAACCCAGTTTAGCTTTCCTCTTTTTCTAGGTAGCAATACCCTCTGCTGCAATGTGTAACTCCATCAGAAATGTTCTGGAAGAGGACTCTGTATAAAAGCTGTTGGACAAGAGGCGTCAGTGACCATTCAAGAGCAATGCATTGGATGGTATTCTTTTGTCTGTAGACCAGGACTTACACACAGTAATAATGACTCTGCAGCATGAGGAGACACTGCCTCTGAAAGAGGTTAGTTCCTGCCAGTCATGTTAGTGGATGCACCCTACCCATATGGTGGATTTTAGCTGCTATTTCACTGCTTCCCTGACAGTTGCCTCACTCATGGTACTACAGCGCTCAGCTATTGAGAATGTGTCATGTGTGTCACTCTGTATCGTCTACCATAGCTGGAAACCACTGCCTATACCTCTGGTATTTATACGCACAGACTCCATAAAATTACTTTTTGCCATCAGTCTGGGAAAAAAAACCCAACTTGTCAGGAATAATGGCTCAGGCCAAAAGTCCATCTAGCTGAGCCCTCTTTTCATCAACACTGCCTTTATGCAGATGTGGAAGGATGAGTAAGAACAGGGCATGCAAACACAATGCTCTCTTCTAATAACTTTCAGCTTCCAAATGTTTTCAGCTCGGGGACTTCCTGGTCTGCATGAAGTTTTTGTTCATGTATTAATCATCACTGGACTTCTCTTTTGCGAATTTGTCCAGTTTCCTTTTAAAACCATGTAAACTTTTAACCTTGACTACTTCCTTTGGCAACAAGTTTCAGATATCTAATACCTGTCACCATGAACCACCACTTCCTTTTGCTTGTTTTGAATCTGGCTCTACAGGCTTCATTTGATGCTCCGATTCCTGCGCAGTGAACACACTGCGTTCCTGTGCAGGAAGAGGCAGAGAGCAGTCAATCCCCACCCACGCTCTTCCCGCCACTTCTGATCTTACGGATCATATTTGTGCATAGTCACCTCCTTTCTAGACGGAAGCATCCTAGTGTACTGAGTTCTTCTGCAAGTGAATCTGTTCCGTATCTTTGATCAGACCTTTTGCTCCTCTTTACACCTTTTGCAAGATTCATAATTTTACTACCTCTTCACATCCCTCACCGCCTTCAGAGAAAGATAAACTACAGAAAAGGAAAAGTCCCCAAATAAGAGTCTTCCTGTGTGTACACAGGTTTGATTTATCTTTGTGGAAGAAACAACACAGCACAAAGGAAACCTTTCTACAAGACAAGGAATTCAGCAATGGGGAGGAATGTACTGCTTTAACTGAAACTGAACAATCTGAGTCATTTCAAAGCGGAAATGCCCAAGCACCCTAAAAGAGTGAGGTTCTGAAATCCAAGAGGAGCCAGGCATATAATGTCCTCAGCCTTATTTGGAAATTTGAGCCAGGCATCCTGCTGTTTATACAAAACCTGAAGGAAGCTTTCTCTGTATCCTCTTTCCATCTGAAGCACTAGATAAGCATTACATATTTGAAACCTGATTTGTGTCTTAATGCTGTTCTCTGCTTTGAATAGCTGAAATAAGGAAAGGATGCTTAAATTCTTGCAATAATGATCGTGCATCTAAAGCCATATTCTGTTAAGACATATGGACCATTATTTCATTATTACAGGAAGATTTCACACAAGCCTTACGAGAATTTAGTCTTG
This sequence comes from Stercorarius parasiticus, assembly GCA_013396915.1. NCBI lineage: Eukaryota > Metazoa > Chordata > Aves > Charadriiformes > Stercorariidae > Stercorarius > Stercorarius parasiticus. Next base: position 34,367 of record VWZL01000041.1, on the reverse strand, counting down.
TTTACATAACAGATGTAATCATTATCAAGTAGGAGAAGGAAGCGCAAACCCAAAAAACGTAGAAACCCCCCCCCCCCAAAACCATAAAAAAATACATTGCCTGAAAATGTCATTAAGAACTGTGGCGCTGTTCTACCCAGGAGCTCTGCCCTCCTGACAGTAATGCTGCCATCTCAGCTTCTTAATTGAAACTTAAAACAGAACACAGTGGGTAGGGAGGGGGGATGCTGAACTCCTTTTCATGTACTTGCAACCTGATCTGACCAGTGGCTTTGAGATGCTAGGCTTGCAAATACAAATGCAGCAGCTCAGCCTCTTGCTCCTCACCACTTCTGAAAAATAGGTGGAAATGGGGTGGAAAAGATTAATAGAAAAATTCTATTTTCCATTCTAAGTTTCCAAACTTGCTGTGTTTTGGGTACAAAGTGGAAACATTTTCTATCTTTAGTTCCCTATCGCTCGTTTCCTTTTTCTTCCTCTAGATACACTAAATAAATGGGTGGAATCCTAACCCGTCTCTGGCGTCCTGGGTGAAACACAAAAATCTAGCCATAATGCATTTGGTATACATCAGTTTTTCTATATTCTTCTAAGTATATATTGTAGTTCTGTCTCTTTAAGCTGAAGATTTGTCTTGTAGCTCTTGTGGTTGTGAGCAATCCCCTTCACTAGAAAGATGTCTCCACTTTCATCTGCTGTACTAAACTCAAACCCCTCCTGGTATGCAAAAGACATATAGCACTTTAAGCATTTGGAATGCAGCTCTCCTCGCAAGATGTTTAACAGGCTACTGGTTAAACTCGAGAAGTGTTGTTTACTCCAGAAGTGTCTGGAATCAGTTATGCTTAATAAATTGGATACCTTGTTTTTGATGGGATAATATGTAGAGCTATGTTCTGCTAAATCTTCTGACTTTGAGCCAAACCAAGCTCTTTTGGAGGGATCTGCCATCACAAACATAGATCTTAAAACAGGCTTTTAGACACTGGCGTATCAACACTTTACTGAGGAGGCCGCTACTAGGCTTTCCCTTGTTAGTGTTTCCTCCAAACTCCGAGATCTTCATCTCTGCTATAAAAGAAGAACCATGTCCATGGGAGAGGAAGCAATCTGGATGGCAAACAATATGTAGGAGTAACACTTATGAAAAAATTGGGGAGGAATTTTTTCCTTTTGCTGATATGATTGGAATAATTACAGAACCGTTTCCAAGTAAAAAAACCCAAAAGCCTATCATGTTGCTGCCAAAGTTGTAACTTCTATGAGGTAATATTGATTAAGCTATAAAATAATTGTAGACTATATGAATCCTTTTCTCAAGTGTCAACACATGACAACTTCCATTTCTAGAGTACATTCCATGCAGAATTCCAGTTGATAGTTTGCCTTTATAGGATATTCCAAATATGTTCTTTGAAAAATTAAAATCATTAACACTTTAAGACAGGTAAAAAATATATAGGCTTCTAAAATTACTCCCATTTTACAGATTATACAGTCTCATACTATGTTGAACTTAACCATAATGTAAAATATAGTGTATGATATTAAAAACACGTATCTTGTCGTATACTTGGTGTAAGGAAATAGCCCCTGTCAACAAAATATGCTGAGGACTGAGTGGCTGAGAAGCAGCTCTGCAGAAGACGACCTGGCTTAAGCTGCACAAGAGTCAGCAGTGAGCCCTGTCAGCAGCACGGGCCATCAGCGTCCTGGGCTGTATGAACAGGAGCAAAGGCAACACACTGAGGAAGTGATTACTCCCCTCTGCTCAGCACTTATTAGATCAGATGTAGATACGACATCCATTTTTGGAGCCTCAGCAGACGACAGAGATCAATATACTGGAACGAGTTCAGCAGAGGGCCCCCAGGGATGCTCAGGGCTGGAGCACTTGTCCTGCAGGGAGAGGCTGAGGGACCAGTGCTCATTCAGCCCAGAGATGAGAAAGCTTTGCAGGGACCAAAGCTGTTGGAGGCAGAAGGTTGTGACAAAAATGAAGCCAGGCTCTTCACAGAGGTGCATGGTGGCACTGGGCATAAGCTGAAACAAGAGAGGTTCAGACTGGATGTAGCGAAAAACCTTTTCCCTGTAAACAACAAAGAAGAGCAGAATTTGCCCAGAGATTTTGTGGTCTGGTTTTGGATGTTTCAAGGTTTTTCAAGGTTTTCAAGACCAGACTGGATAAAACCCTGAACAACCTAGTCTGATCTCACAGCTGACCCTACTTGAGCGGGATGTTCGATCAAAGCACTCCTGAGTCTCTTCCAACCTGAATTAGTCTACGATCTTAAAAAAACAAATCACCACACAAATTAGCTGTAAATTATTTGCATTGGAATAAGAAACTAAAACTGCATCACACCCTTTAAAAATACTGAATGCTGCAATACCTGGTGGCTGCCTCCTGTCTATTAAATAAACAGCTCTGAGAAGTTCATGTCTCTCAATTTAATGATACTGCATTATTTTGCTAGAAAGGATTTTCCCCACTGCTAACAGGTAAGACCTTTTGATATACAAACCAGTGCTAGGTTGTATCAGACTCAACTGAAGAGCTCTGTGCATCCCTTGACATAACAAAAGTTTACATCACCTTTGGGAGTTCATCTGCTAACACTGCTGGACAGATGACTTTCTGAATTAATGTACTCCTTAGGACACAAGAATTTTCAGAGTCCCGTGAGAACTGAAAAATTTTGTGCCATCTATTCAGAGCCACGTTAAAAATGACCCTCAAGGAAAACACTGCACATTTCCATTTAAAAAATTATCTTCTATCTTATGCTGCAATACTGAATCAAAATACAAGTCTCTTCTGATAAGAAAAGTACAGAAAACAAATACCATGCAATACAACTGTCACACTAGAAACATTATAGACTACCTATATCTTGCTATTTACCCAGGAAAATTATCTCAGGGTCATTGTGAAAAAATTCCCAAAAGCTCCATCCCATTGTGAAGCGTAGGCAGACAAAATCAAGCAAAATGCAGACAGGGATGGAAATAAAAGGGACTGACTTACCTTGATTTGCATTGCATTAATAGGAGAGCTCGTTTGACAGTGCAATGGTCCATGTGTCTGAATGTGAAGAATATAAAGAAGAAATTCTTCTCGACTGGACACAGGCCAACCGACACGGAGAACTGTATTGTTGATGGCACTCGGTCCTATATTGTGCAACTGTCAAACAAATATCATAAGTACTTTCCAAAGCAGTAAAAACCAACAAAAACCACAGCAACCACTACTTAGACATTTTCAAATTCCCAGTGTCCACAGCCCTGAAGTACTTTGGGAAAGATGTACAGATTACTAACATCATTTTATTGATGGAGAATCTGTGGCAGGTGGGGGAAAAGGACCTCTACACGTTAGTCACAAAGACGGTGGCAGATCTGGGAGAACAACCTTTTTGTCTGACTTTGTATTTGAGAAATCCATCACCTTTCCCATTTTTTCCTACATATGAAAGAGCTGACATTACCTAAAAAAGTATAAAAAACCCAAACCAAAACACACTAGCAAAATACACTATACAAATATATACAATGAACCTTAACAGAACATATTTGAAAATAGTAGTTGAAACTTCAGGACACAAAAGAATCACATTTCAGGGTGTAGGAATAGAAGGTATAGCAGAGCTTAAACTTATTTTTGTGGTTAAGAACTCCATTTTCAACACTTCCCAGTTAAAATTTCCCCAAAAGACAAAACAGAACTAGTTTTTCTAAAGTAACATCCCAGGGCATTATTCTTTTCTGGGAAAATGAGTAAAGATAGAAATAACAGATATTTTAAAAAAATCTGTGCTATTAAAATAGTTTTCTTATATCAGTTTACAATTTGAAAATATTTGATGATCACAGTAAGTCTGGATATGTATTAACACCGAGCATGAGAGCTGAAGAAGCAGAACACCATGGAGCTTCACTCAAAGCTTCTAGGGATGTAAGAACTTCCTTTTTTAAAATGTGTAGAATTTTGGTGACTGATGACCTTTATTTAGAACCAGATAAAACCCGTTTTCAATCTTACACCTTCTTCAGTAAAGGGGTTTTGGGTAGGTGTTTGGGCTTATTTATGCTTTGCTGATATCAATTAAAACATGAAAACAGTTTCTTTAATCACTGTAACTATTTCAATGCATTTGAAGTCACATATATAGTTTCAGAAACAGCCCAAATGCTTGAGACAGGAAGATTTGTTAGATATTTTTCAGTTTAGAGAAATGCGTTAAGATGAGTAATTAATGAATAATATTTTTTATTTCACTGTCTGGTTTATTACAGTTTACTATTAGTCATGCAAACTGTAATCTTACACTGCTGATTAAGCTCAGTTACTTATATTTTCTTGAGTGTCAGTTTGTGAATTATAACCATATATGAAGTACTGTGTTTTACACCCTAGAATAAAGGTTATCCATCATATTCCAAAGGTGGCCTGTATTCCATGTAGTTCACTCAGTGCACTTTTTTCTAACCTGAACTCTTATCTTTTAATTGATGAATCATCAATAGAAAAAAAATAACAACAATATAAGGTAGAAATATGTATACTTAAAAAATTAAGACTTATTTTCAACAGAACTATTTCTGACCAACGAGTTAACAAGTTACATGTATGTCTACAGTTTTTTTTCAATTAGCTAAACGTTAAAGGAAACATATTTTTTCCTGTGCACAATACTCACAGCTTTAATGGGAAACCAGTCAAATCACTGAAAAATATTTGGCATTGATTGTAATGAGCTATTAAGCACTGTTTTTAATTCTAGTCAAACAACCAAAATGTTTATAGATCCCTTAAATGTCAAAGACAGACTCCTAGCATAAACTAATATCTCCTCCACCAACATGAACAGATACTGGGGCTATGAATTCCCAGATTATATTCGGGTCATGTGCTAAAGTCAGAATATTTACATTTGTGGCTTTATCTAGTTGCAGATAAAGACAATAAACCAAATTCATCAGGATTTCAATGGGAGCAGCATAAGGTCCTGTAGCAACTTATATCATTTTTACCTCATAGATGTGTTCTACTAAAGGACCAATTTCTTCTTCTTTTGTAGGTTCATCTTTGGGTTCCCAGTTGTGAAGTGGCAAAATAATTGTTGGGGGGTGAGACACTCTGTAATATATAAAACAGGTTAAAATAGTAACTGTTACCAGTGATTGGCTGCATTAACTTTAGAAAAAAATTAAGACCACTATAGAAACCTGAGCCCTTAAAGGCGTTTTATTTGGGCACATTCATTAGAATTAGGTAAGATGAACACACACGAAGAAAACAGTGACTTAATATTTGACATCTTTATTACGGTCTGCTATTTTACTTTTTCTTCCCTTCTCTGTCTGACCTCAAGAAAGGACTAAGTAGTCTTCTGTTAATGTTTCTACTTGAATCACCAGCATTTTATATCACATAAAACCTGGAAGTTCCTTGGAGGGGTCCCATTCAGATGCCAACTTTAACCTTATTCAGTTGTTGAGAAGTTGGGAAATCAGATCCCGAGAATTCCTTTTAGCATGGTAGGTGAGTTCTGGCAAAGACATCTGTCATCTGCTGGTACTGAAAGTAGCTCTTTGTGCTAAAATGGTAAGTATTACCCTTTCTTTACAAGGGTCAACTCTTACTTGGCTTTGCTGGTTTCCAGAACCTTTAGCTTAAAGAAAAGCCATAAAATTTCAATGCTTGTTCTGCCAAAGCTGGAATTTTGTTGATAGAAAAGTGTTAAGAAAGAATTGCTAATGAGCTTTTTTCAGAATATAATATTTGACTAAAACGATGGACTTCTATCCACCGATGTTAATTTACTTTCCCTTGAGTCTCAACATAGAAAGCACCACTGCAGATTGTCCCTTGAAGAAGAGAACAGATGACTGGATGTTTTTGTTGCAAATGCTGACATTTTAAAATACTTTAGGAAGAAACAAATTGTTCTTGCTTCCAGCTCTGATGTGAATGAAACGCCTGATAGAAACTTTTCTACAGAATACACCTTCTCAAAGCAGCAAGGAAATTTAATACCATCCAGCTAAAGTACAACTCATCATGAAATTTAGGGCATCCTGGAGTAGTCTGCTAACTCTAATACTTCCCCAGACTTCAGAAGGCCAGCAGTTTGTATTCACAAGTATGCCAGAGGACAAATTTACAAGCCAAACTAAATAATAAAGGAAACGAAACATATTCATTAAAAAGTCATTTCAGATGAGGTACTTAGCCTAACTTGTTATTTGTCGCAAATGGCCTTGTTTCCAATAAGAATTTTAATTATTAATTGTTGGAGAATATGAACTTTCCTGTGTTTTTACAAAAGCCAAGACTTAGAGACCCTTAACCTACCACAAAAATTTGCAAATCAGAAACTGTACATACAAAAAAAAGAAGCAGGCATGAGGCTTCAAAAACTATTACATTCCCTGTGCAGTGTTTTTCTTATCCACACAATTACAAAGTGGAAAGTGTAAATGTAGACATTCAATTAAAATGATTATAAGGTATATAAGAACATTTATTTTAACAGATTTTACCATTATTTTGTGGACTTCTGCTATTGACATGAAAGTAGGAAAATCAGGTAAAACTAAACAGAAATCCTCTCCTTTGACTATTTTATTTTGCATTTAAATGAGAATATTTTTAACATCTGTGTGATTTATTAGATGAGGATTTTTCCTAGGTGACACCTTTAGGTGTCACTTTTAGGTGACAATGATAAGTCAAACAAGAGCACTGAAAAATCAGATAAAGAAAGTAAAGGAAAATGCTTATGTGGGATATACAATAAGAATTCTGTCAGCTGCAAATCCTCCCAGTCCAAATTACTTCCTTCCCAAATCCCTTATTCCTCTAGTGCTTTTTCAGCAGTGGGAAATAAGTTACAACTACAAAACTCTTACATTTTACAGAAAAAAGGGTAAGCAGAATAATCAAATCTTAGTTATCAGAGCAACTGCTCATTGAATGAACTATCCAAGGAATTATCTTAAATTTCTTTTGAATAGGATATTGAAGAAGACTCCTTCCTTTCTCATAGAGGCAGTATTTGCATGGGTTCATGTAAGCATACACACAATTTGGTAACTACTTACTTTGCCTCAATAAAATGTACAGTGATTCCAGTCCCACTTCACGCAACTTTGTGTAGAGAAGCAGGGAAACGAATGCAAGATATTTTCCAGTCCAAATGTGGACACAGTCTCTCTCGTATTTTTATCTAGGAAATTGTGAGCAAATCGTTCCCTTGGAGCTGTATGCTTTAGCATCTCTGAGTAATTAGCAAAATCTGTCAACAAAGCTTTTGGGAATTTTCCTTTGTACATGCATGCTATAGCTAATAAGAAACTAAAAGACTTAAGAGGAAAGGAACTGGAAGTCATTCAATTAAGCAATTCCTCTGTGTTTAATGACCTGTTTCTTAGCACTGCAGGCAGCAATTCAAGCCACTTTTTCCACTTGTGGGCATGCTCTTTTTAAGAACTGAGGATGTTTTGGTCATTTCTTGGTGTCCAGTTACAGACAGAACTTTTCATTAAAAAGAACACACTATGGCACAGAAAGAACACAATGGAGGCAAAAAGTTTCCAAAAAGTTTGCAAAAAATACAAAAAGTTTGTAAGATTTTCCTTGGAAAGTGATGAGCAACCTCACTGGAAAAAAACAGAATCCACAGCACTGGAAGTACCCCTTACTGAGAAGTCTTGTGTATGTATCCATAATAATGTCTTTGATGCACTGAAATCCAGCCAATCCTTAACCTGGGTCTCCACCCATAGCAACATCTAGCAGTTGCTGTCTCCCAACACTTTCTCACACATCTGCAGACCACCAACTAACCCCTTGATTCTTAATTTGTCAGCCTCTACTTCTCTTTCCGTGTTACCTTTCCCCTCATTTTGTATTTTTCACCTCTCTTCCTTTACAGCTCATTTCCCTAGATCACCACTAACTACAGAAAATGAAATAATACTCTCATTTCTGTTCTTGTTAAACATGTTGTGTTTCGACTGCTCCTTTTCAAGCTGTAGTTTGAGAAGAGGAGACGTAGGAAATCTGAGATCCCAGACAAAAAGCATTTGGGGCAACTATTTGCTTTAAAAGAACATCCTGCCGACTTCCTCCAGGATGCCAGGGTAGGAGTCTCATTCTAAGATTTTACAGGGTAGTCTGAGATTCTTATCACCTGATTGCATTTTATAGTTTAGAAACCAAGCTGTTATGTGAGGACGGAAATAGCAATAATCATCTTTGATCATATCCTGCACTTGTTTAGTTTTTGTATCCCTTGTGCCAGTGGACAGGCACGTGCTTCAGCCAGAAATGTAAGAAGCCTACAGTAGGTTGACCTCTTGTCATAGCTCATTCCTTATTCATCCTCTCTCCAAAGGCCTCACTCTGCTCTCTATTAGTATATGCCTTGCCATAATGTGTTTCATCATTCCAATCATAAAAGCAGCAGATTTTGCTTTGGTATTCAGAATTAAGTGCCTAAGTGGTTGCACAAGCAGACCTATGTATATGAATGGGCGCTTTGTACTAGTAACATCCATACACAATTTGAATGCCCAAATAAAATGTTGTCTCTGGCTGGTGTTACTACAATGTGGGGTTCTACAGTGTGCTGCATTGTCACAGACACTCAGTAGGTTTACTGGAGTCCATGGGGACAGTCCTGCCCTACATGACCTGCTAAGTCCTTAGTAGCTCCATCCTGCGAGATTAGCGGGGGCGAGACTCCCTGGGAGTTCTCAGGTGTTCTCAGGTGTTCTCAGATAAGGCGTTTGGGAATACGATATTTCAAAAGATTCACTACACAGGATTACTATATGTGGAAAGATTCAATACAAAAAATAGTTATCATTATGAATTGAAATGGCTAAATACTTACCCTCTGATCTGTACTTGAGCCACAGCACTGATGTTGATATGGAGGTTAACTAAATTGCTGGTGGGATTAATCTTGTTAGAACTGAAAAAGATGTGTACAAGGGTTAAAAAAGGTTATTTAGCAGAACTCTAGATTGTTATAGATACAGCACTGAATGTCACAAGGTCTAAAATTAGGAAGTGACGCCATTGAACATATTATACGATGGGCTTGCTATTGCCACTTTTCAGCCTTGTAGGACACTGTTATTTAAATTTGATATTATTTGAGCTCATCACATCTTTAATAACATAATCAACTCAAGCTTCCTTACAAGAGTCCTATGTGTGAATATGATGATACAAATTTATTTAGCTCAGAATATCACGTAAATTCCCTTGATAGCCTTGGCTATCTGTATGGATAGGAGTATCTTAATAGAATACAAGCGTGTTTCATACATTGGAGGAAGGCAGTGTTAACGAACAAGATAGGCTTTGTTATAATAAAATCTGCTTTTATGACTCTCCAAGCTTGTGACTTCTGCATGACAGAGTCTCTGAAGAAAAATCATCAAAATAAACTGTTTCTTTACCTTTCTAATTTTCTCCCCTCCCTTATCCAGAGGGTGTTCACACCCTTAATCCCACTTAGCAGTGAAAACAGATCCCCATGTTTAAAGCCTAGTGATCTCACTCATTTTATCACATATCCTTAGTAGCAAAGGTAGTTTCTCTTACTTCAAAAGGCCATAGCCCATACATGTCAAAAAAGGTTTGCAGGTTCAAATTCATGAAGATAGTGAAAATAAATAATTACAGACTTAGAATTTATTTACTTATGGGATTAATGACACTAAATTTGGATTTTTTTTTCAAGCAAGTGTGGAAGTACTTCCTTGCTTCGTGGAGACTAAGTTTCTATTGCTGTCCCAGTTTACTGTTATCACATCTGGGTAGCATCAGTCAAATGGAAACATTCAGAGGAGGCCAGCATTCCCAGCAACTGACTCTTGAGGAGTAAAGGGCAATACTGCTTTGATCCAGGCTTTCTGGTTGCAGATTGCTAAAATTAGGAGCAGCTCTAATTTGTTTGTAAACTAATGCAGATTCCCCTCAAACATCATTTGAACTTTTGATGTAATCCTCTATAGCCATTGCTTTGAGTACAAAAGTACAACAATTGCTTAAAGTATAAAAATTACTATACCACTAATTTGTTAGAATAAGCTTTTCAACAATTTGTATAACGGTACTACTTTCCACAGAGTTAAAATAAAGACTTTTTGATCATATATATTTAGTATTCAAATCTTGTTTGTGCTTTCTGGTACTCTGTGAAGAAGAAAATAGTTTATATATAAGTGCCAGGACACCTCCCTCTCTAAGGGGTATGTAACTGCCTAGCAAAATCCACATCAGAAAAGGAATCAGATTTCAAGACGCTACTCAGACTCTTGCTTATTTCGTATAAGTAATGAACTTCAGTCTTGCAAACCAAACTATTTATTTTCCACATGATATTTTTGAGTAAATCAAAGGTCTCTCTTTTGAATATCTCAGGGCAGGACACAAATTCAGACACAAATTCAGGACACCAATTCTCTGCTTCCCTGTCCTTCCATTTAGGTAATTTCCGCCTTATGGATTTCTGTTTCCTTTTTCTTTTAAGATTGTTTTACCTGTTCATTAAGGACATAGAAATGCGCAAACTATAGTGCTGCTTCGGAAGGAATGTACGAAGCAGTGAGTTTTAACTGTAGAGTACATTCCCTATGCAAAACGTTTAACTTTTTTTTTTTTTTTAAGTAGTTGGGTGCTCTTCAGCATTTTGATATCAGTTTGAGGAAACTGTCCTTGTTGGTAGCCCAACAGATTTCCTCCATTTACATTTTAGTGAGTCACACTCATGGAGCAACATGAGATGTTGCTGTCTCCTGAAGTTCAGACTTATTCTTCAGTAAAGCCTTGTCACTTTTTCTATGAAAGTGACCTACCCTCAACTCTTATTACCTAGAAAGATCTAGCTACCCAAAAAGCTCTGAACCTCCCCAGTTTCACAGCATGAAAAGGGTAGTGACGAGAGTCTCTGATACCCATTTCAAACTGTATTGCTTGCATTAATGACCTGACAGTGAACAGTGGGTATGGACAGGGGACCCACAAACTAGACGTTCTGTCTTGTATCTCTCTCTAGAGGAGCCCATGTCCAGGTTTGCATGGCCTCCAGCTCACCAGCAAGACTCCTGGGAGAGGGCTGAGGCCTGACCTGGCACCTCATTGTCTTCTGTGGCGTTGCTGTGCCCTTCCCAAGTTTCTGCATGTCCTTTCCTTCAGGGGTTACATTCTGGAAACATGACTTAAGCATTTTAAATGTCTCAGTTATTTACCATAGTGAACATGATCAAGGTCCTCATTAAAGGCCAGACATTAACAATTAAGTCTCTGTGTGTGGGGCAGAGAGGGCCCCATCAGGAACTCCAGTATGTATTTAATGAGGACAGATGGAGCAGAAGCCCTGCCCCATACTGAAAACATATCAGGTTTGCTCTTGCTATTATCCTAACCCAGCCCGTCCTACGCTTTTCATCCCTGTGCAGGAAGCACTGCTCACCATAAAACAGAAGATTCTCCAGCAGTAGTATTTCAGACCCACAAATGTGGAAGCAACTAATGGAAAAATGACAAAGGTTCACCTGCATAAAAACTGAAACAGTTTTCTCTCTTCATGACAGTAAATCTGTTGAGCAGATTTTAACTGCTCTCCTTCTATTTTTTTAAATAATCATGAACAAGTGGCATATCTTTTTTTTTTTCAGAGCATGATATGTTTTTAAATACAGAACTTTATTACAAAGTGATCACTGTTCATTAATCCTGAAGTGGAGAAAGAAGTGCAAATTTGGCAAATCTGTAGGAGATCCTTGGACCACTGAACAAAATCAGTTACCCTGAATTTTAACATAGTGAAATTCTCAGAATAACTCTAAGACTAATTTTACTAAAAGCTAACAAGCTTCCAACTCCACAAATCTTCCTGAAAAAAGCTTCCATAGGAAAGCCCATGAAATAAATACTGATACTGAAGAGTTAGAGTGACCTTCTTATATATTAAAGTTCAGATATCAACAGGAATTCAGAATTTAAATAACTGTACTCTTGATAAAACATCTAACCTTTTTATTTGCAGCTCAAAATTGATGCTGAAATCTGCATTTTCAAAATGCTGAACAGAAAATCGAATGCCTGTAGAGAACTGTGAAAGAAACAAAACGACGGGTTATTAAAAATTGTTTGATCTTTCCATATGGAGAAAGCAGTACTGTTCAACACTGCATTTCACAGACTTTTGTAGATACTGTTACTTTTTAAAATTAGTATGAAATAATATAATTTAGTTGTTTTTAGGAAAAAATACCATCCTGACTGTGTATGTCACCAGATGGAAAAATTGGCTGGACAGAGGAAAGATCAAGAGAAACAGAGAAGCATACTCCCAAGAACACAGCAGTTGATCCTTCTTCATCCAGACAGTCTTTGCTTTACTTTGCCAAGCCAAAAGAAAATAATAGCTGTCTGGCACCCCTCATTCCTGTCTGCATCCCTGTATGCCTTTGTCCAGGTCTCCCGTCTCCTCCCGTTGTCTCTGTAACTGTGCATGAGCTGCATGCTTTAGGTGTTGTGGGGCTGACTGATCACCTGTTTTTCTTCTAGAGGCTCAATTAGCAGCAGTTCGATGTTCTAGTTTGATTTGGTTTGATTTTTTTTCATTGCAGCTTCTGGGAACCATAGTTCAGTTAAGACAAATACAGCTTCAAAGTTATATCTGCAGTTCAGTTTGCCACAACTCCCAGCATGTGAGCACAGAAGATAGAGGGCAAAACACACAATTCCCCAAACTGAAGGAGATAAAGGTTTCCAGTGGTGCTCCCTTGTATTTATGCAGACCTTGCTTCCTCCATGTGATAATTTCCATTTGGTTTGCAAGAAGGGCACAGAATAAAGCAGAACAAGTTAATTCAGAAAAGAGAATGGAATTGCAGGGCCAACTAAAGAAGGAATAAACAACAGCATGTGGTGGGGTCTCTGTAACCCTCTTGTTGGACACTTACAGCCCCAGTATGCAAGTGGCAGGGAGCAGGGGGAGGTGCCATCTGCCCATCATGTTAAATTAATAAAATGGTACTGCAATATTTAAATTAATGTTTTTAATTTCCTCATTTCAACTGCATGTGTTTTGAATCTGGTAGTTCTTGAAATGTGGATTTTGCATTGAGACTGACAGCAAAGTCTACAGCCTGTAATCTTGTACAACTTCTCACTCGCCCCTGCCTCCCCTATTGCCTGATGGTAGAATTTCCTGCTAGATAACCGCCACACTGTGATTTCATTTTTTAAAAAAGGATGGTTACACATAGCCATATTCTCCATATGGAAAAACAATCTTCCTGAGAAATTAATCAAAAGGCTTTAGGAAATGAGGACATAATTCCTTCATCGCTGCCAATATCTGACCAGATTACAGGGGGGGAAAAAAAGTAAAAGAAAAAGAATTGTCTGCTTGGCACATTTTTCTCAACGTACTTGGGGTAGCATTGTCAGCAACAGGACAGGACACAGCAATGTAGAGTTTTATGTTTGGGACCTAGATTCAACATCACTGAAGAGGAGGCATTTTCCTCTGCAAGTGTCATTTCAGACATTTAAGCAATTCCTTTTCCCCAAGGATTATTTTTTTTAAATTTTCTTTCAGTTCTCCTTCTTCCTCACTTGCATCACTGAATCTTAATCCATCTTCAGAACGAGACTTAGCTAACGTGTTTCAATTACTTCTTTCAGTTGTCCTATGCTGAAAGCAATATTGTCATCATAAAAGAAATGGCAAGTTCAAATATTTGAATTCAGAACATTTTAATGTCATAGTTACTTCTGGGAGTAAAATCTTTAAGGTTAAAAGATAATGCTCATTAAATTAAACAGAAGCTGAATAGTTGACTTGGAATAGAGATGCAAGCTATTTTTAAGATCACTTTTTGGAGATGATTTTAACAACTGTATTGATATTTCATTCACCTTTAAAAATACAACATGATTTTTTTAATCTCTGAGGCAAAAAATTCCAAATATTCAATTCAGCATTCCTCTTACTGTTTTTACTGATCATACCTATATAAATTTGTTTCCACTTAAAGCAGAAAAAAAAATTTGATGAACCAAAGATAAAATTTTCCTCAGATAGAGCAGAGATGAATTGCAGTTTTGATGATCTATTATACTCCTGAGGCTTAATCCCTTATTTAATACTGAAACACACTCCTACTGCATGAGCCTAATAAGCTGCAGATGTTGTCTTTCTGTGGTTGTGTGACTTTGTTAATGTCAATTAGCCCTTGACACTGCTACTAATAATGGGGCAAAGATGCTCACATGCCCTTGCTGAAAACCCACTGAGGTCAAAGGAATTGAATTTGCCTGAGCTTGTAATTTAGCAATTGCTCAACCTCCTTATTTTAGTAGGACATTCATTTTATCAGAATAGTTTAATTTTATTTAGAAGTTTCCAAGCCAAGTTAGTTTCATTAAAATTGCATGATTTTCCACGCTAGTAACCTCATGTATCTTTGAAAAACATGACATTTCTGCTATTACGGATAAGCTTTAATCTGTTATTATGTTAGACAGGATCTAGGAGTATGCTGGGAGACAGAGGGCTAGCTTTTTTTGAAGTGTCTTACAGTGCATATGAAAGATAAAGCATCTGCGCTCTTGAAGAATCAGTTTAGTATATACCAAGAAATAGGTGAGATCTTCCAAGCCTCCCAGTCTTCTAACCTTATTTCTATTCATTCTGATTAACTTCCAAATTTTACAGGAATTTATAATAAAACGTACGTCTCACTTGCTAAGTCCACTGAACAAGCACTAGGAAGCTTGTCAGTCTGATCCATTTCAGTGTTATGAATAAGTACTTCGAGCACTCTTTGCCAGTGAGATGGTATCACATTTAGTTTGCATTCTGGGCCATATGGTTTTGTGATTTTCCTTCCCATTTCTTTTATCTTCTTTTTCACCTCTTCATCTTTTTTTAACCGCAAAGATATTACTGAAAAGGTTAAGTAATTTTTGTGTCCAGTAAACGATTTTAAGGTCATAGATTTTCAAAATGTCAGATATACCAATTTTGATGACAATAATGCATTTTGAAGATGTGAAATGTCAGACAACTCTGTAGCCTGCTGCAGTAATATCCCATGGCTTATATCACAAAATCCTGACATAACCCTCATACTCAGAAGTTGATTTTAAAGAGTTCAAGAATTCTAGGATTTCAGGGTGCTGAAAAGTGACCACAGTGACTCAATAGTTAAGAGTTTTAGGAATGTTTGATTTTGACCTAATCCTCCCTTCCCACTCCCTCACAATTTCCACAAAGAGTCCCTTTCTGACAGAATATTTTGAGAATAACTGATCTCCTGCCAGAGCAGAATTGTTTTGCAAAACTGGAAATGGATCAGAGCAGCCTGTGGTGATTTATGCAATTTGTACAAAGGGTTGGTATTTTGCTGTTGGAAGTACATTTGCCATCATAAATACGTTTGGACTGAAACAGCTCAAGTCCTTTCACCTTTACTAAGCTTCCAGGACAGCTGGTTTCAAAGATAAAGTTAGGCTTTAAGCTTTCACTCACAATAGTCAAACACTTTTGCCATCTGGCTTTGTAATGCTCTATCTTCATATGCCTTAATTTTCAAGGGTTGGATTCTCTTGTTATAAACCAGAATATCCTTAAACACATTATGAGCCCTGCTGTTTTATTCTGCTGCTTCTAAGTTTCTCTTTATGAAGTATTTTGCTTAGGAATATTTGCTAACAATTCATTTATTGCAGCCCTAGAGCCGATTCTGAAGAAAACCAGAATTCGTTAGGCTGTGAGAATTGATAAGGAGACAGGTGAGAGCAGTATTGCTTTAGTGGCCACCAAATAGCATTCCTCATGTCTTCACACTGCTAGCATTTTGGGTCAAGGATGATGTGGAAACAGAGCTTTGGATTCAAAGGGAGGAGTGTGAGGGGCTGTAGTCTAATACCACTACGCTCAAACCTTTCCATTGCGTATGTTTATGACAATATGCAAACCGCAAAGATTTGTTGCTAGATTGGTATACAATGTTAGTGTCTCCTGTGTTTAGTCTTCCATTTCTCTTCAAAAACCCATGGGGTTTTATGCTCTCTTTCCTCCCCTCACCCCGCGCTACATCCCAATCATCCACAAGATTTTTGTCCACTTTTGTCTATGTCTTGACAATTTGCTTCTGCCATGAAACTAACCAGGAAACCACTCAGCATATATCTAAATTTGCTTGTTTTCTGGTACAAGAAATTATCCACCTTGACTTGAGATTTATCTAGTGTTTCAGCCCATCATTGCCTCCCATCATCCCATTATGAAAACTCCATTCCTCAGAAATGTTTTCAATTACTCTTACTTTTTAGGAATTTCATTTAGTAGAATAAAATAAAAAGCATAAAACCTTTTAGCCCTCTTCTCTATACTCATTGACTCCAATATCTATCCAGTCTGCCTTGTTAGTGTAATGTCCTTCCCAGAAAATGTTTATAGTACCCCCTCCAGACTTCTAGTTCACAGTAGTTCTTCAAAGAAGAGTTAATTTTTCAATGGTTTCCAGCTCCTTGTAATCCCAAAGAATCTATCTGGGACTGCTCATGATCATGAATGCCGATGACTGTATGATACACCTGGTCTCACATTCACTTTCAAAAGCTCTCTGACTGATCTGAAGCTAACCCTGTGACCCAAACAAGCTTATTCCAGCCCCAGTCTCCTATCATATGACCCATTTGGTTCTTCTATTGAGGGTCAGACGGTAAATGCTTCAAGATCACAAGCCGCCAGGAAAACATCCCTCTATAGAGAGTCTGAAGAGTGAAATACTGACCTACCATAGGACAAATCTTAACTTAGTAAGGATTTTGAAAATACTAAGGAGATTTACTTGGTTTATTTGCAAAGCCTCAGGCCCAATATGAAATGCAAACAGTGGCAGTTTTCAATTAAAAGCTGTTGTTTATTCCTCGTATATGTTCATGCTGATGACTGCTTCATTTTTATTAGGACTGCTTTTTATCTAGAATAATAGCTTGGATTATCTGTTTTTAGTTAAATATTCACAGCTCTGATGAATTTATGAGCAGTGCTAGAATTTCTCTGCAAGGGCATTCACGGAGAATATTCCTGGGTTCAAAACTTCTAGGATTGCCCTGAACCGTTTTGTCATGAAAAAGGGACAAGTGATGACAACTGTGGAATGGGTAGCATTTTTTTTTATCTCCAAACCTATGTTTAATTCTTACCTGCTGTCCATCATCAGTCATTATTCAGTTTCACTTTTGTCTAAAAACAATGCTACAAATGTTGTACCTAATGTTTAGTATGATTTAGGAATAGCTGTCTTAAGAAAATGTTTAGAATTACAGTAATAACTTGAAGGAAAACTTGACTCCAACCACATTTTCATGGATATAAATCATGATATAAACTGATAAGACAACACTTATGCATTGAAGATAAGAATCAGGCTAAAGAAGCTGTAATTTACTATACGTATCTTAAGTAGGAAGAATACTAAAAGGAGAAATAAACAGATCCCATTATGGATTGGGATTCTCATTATACTAGTGCAACTTCCATGACTTAAATTGAATCACTCATTTCTTCAAAGTGAAATAAAACACACGCTTTAGCACCATTAATCTTTTAGAACAACAAATCGTTAGTTTTTCAGAAGCACTGAAACCTTTTGGTTTATGTGCTGCTTATTGGGACACACTTTGCTAATTGAATAGTTTTCCATTCGCTCCCCTTTAAAATTCAATTAGATAAAAACCAGTAAATGCATCTGGTTTCCCCTTACGTTTGCGCCAGCCACCATGGGGTTCCCAAGATCACAAACCACCATTCTAGTTTCATTTTCCATCTTGTAATCACAGCTCAATACACGCAGGGCCTGTAACAAAAGGACACCAATATGGAGGTCAGAGATCGCAGTGAAATGTATCCAGTTGGGAAAGTGATGCCTTTTTGATTGTGACATTTCTTTTGATTTCAGACACCTGCTCGGTGCACTATCAAAACGTTTTATGGGTTATTGTCAGACAATAGGGGAAAACTGATGCCAGGGAAAATCAAACAGGAAAGTTCCCCAGTACCTTAAGAGCCATGATGAGATCACTCAATTTCCAGTTTTAACATACTGCTTTATTGTTGGGAATCATTCCTTTAGCCGTAATGACTCAACAGAGAAAAAGAGTAGGCAAAACTGAGTGAGGAGAATAAGCCTCACACTAACTGCAATGGTTGTATCATCCATCACGAGAAGTCTCTGTACTGAATTTCTGGCATGGCAAAACTTTGACGTGGACCAAGTCCAGAATTTTTCAACCTATGTTAAAGTAGAACATTAAATACTTCTGTAAAAACATAATCTGTTACCTGTATTATATTTCAGCAACAAAGCAGATAGATTTTCACATTATCAGAAATTAAGGTGTTTGTTGTTTATAGCAATAAGTAAAATTTACCTTTTTTCCAGCAACTATTCGTTCGAAGTCCAGTTTGTACCTAACATTTCTCAGGCAGTTTTGTTTGACAACTTTGGGGATACACTCATATAATTCCCCTCTAAAGCTCTTAATGTAAAATGCATCCCACTTTTTAACCCTTTAGTCTTTATCACTAGTTGTTATCCTCTGTAAACAGACTGTATAAAAGGAGGAACAGCTATAGAATAGGAGAAGTTAGGAGATACAGAGTAAGACAAAGCAACAACATGTGGGGTTTTTTTCCTGTTTTCCTCTCTGGCATATTCAATAAAAGAAAATATTTCCATACATGTGCAGAAGTAAACCAGCTTTGTAAAAGCAGGATGCAGCTAGTTGTTGCTATAAGGCTCTCCCACTACCTTTCCTCTTATTTGTGATTCTCACTGATTGAGCAATACATGCAAGGTCATGCTCTTTATAAAAAAAGACCTGGGAAATCTCCAGACCACATACTACCAATTCATTCCTATCTGTAAAAGCCAGCATGGACATGCCGACCTTATAATTTCCTGAGATTAAAAGAAAAGATAGGGCATGTCCTAAAAGGATCCCATGTGAAGTACACACCTCACTATATACTGACACTTTTACAATTTGCTAGGAGGAAACAGTTTGTTACACTGCATGTCCAGAGCACTAATAGCCTTTCTAAACCCTCTGTGGTTGGGAGTGGGGGATTTTTACACTCTTTCCAGCTGGTTAATTACAGGTGAGAAGCAACACATGGGAGAAGAGAGGGTGTTAACACAGTTGAAACCAATCTTGTCTGGAAAACTGTTCATTTTAGCTTGATGTGTGGGTTTTATGGTTTTGATTTTGCTTTGCTGGGTAGTGGAAATTGAGGTCTAAACATTAGAAAATAAATATTCATCTATAGTTGATGCTTTGCAATTTCTTTATTAATGCTGTGTCACACACCAGTACAGAGTAAATCAGCCCTTATCACACATTTTTTCGTCCTTCAAAGGCTGAGCAAATAGAGGAGTTTTGCAAGTAGGTTTTCTGCAATTTGGAGGCTATGCTCTTAGACTGAAAATGATTGATGGCACAGAATTTATATGACCAGCATCACAAAAGCTAATTTGTGCAGCATAAAGATGTGACAAAGGGTCAGCTGTGGTAGAATTTCTTCAACATTGAGATTTATTGTCTTTGTTTTTTCACTGATCACCTTTTTGAGGTGGTTAAGTTCCAACCAGGAAAATTAAAACCAGGCAGGAATCAAGCAAGAGCAGAGACTTATACACCCAGGATTGTCAGTATCAGTGAGCTCATATGTAGCCCAGCCAGATGGAAGGTTTTGCCACAAAATCCTTCTACCTGCCACTGGTAGCAATTTATATTTTTATAGTAACACATGGTCTTTTTGGCAGTCTTGAGCAGAAGCAAAACCCCAACAATTAACACGTGTGCTCCCAGGGTGCATTTTAACTAGAAAATGACTGGATGCTTTAAGTGATCCAGGCAGCCTACAAACTTGAAACTCTTTCTGGTGGTCTTAGTGATGACTTACTAATTGATGCCAGAATAGTTAAGCACAACAGGATGCAGAGTAAAACAGCTCCTCTCGTTCCTTGATCAACAAGTTCCGATCTTATTTTCTGAAGAAAAATGCACGGATTAGGTACCAGGTGCCAGAATCTAGCTTCTCATGCAGCTGATGTATGAAGAACTATTTCACAAGGCTGAAGTCACATCTCATCTAGCCAGCCACCATTCTAAGAATTATCAGGTAAGACAAGAAGGTTTTGGGTCTTTTTCCTATTTTAAAAGAGCATCATGCTGTAGTTCAGAAAGGCATGGGGATAATGGCTCAGAGCTTATCCATTGCTATATAAATCTGGTTGTGATCTGCAACAACTCTGCAGTTCCCAGCCTGAGAAGAAACAGTTATGCCAAAATACATAATGTTTTTGGTGTGGAACAAATACCTATTAAGGCTTTGTATTTGCCTGATTTACTTCTACTAATTATTCCATGTTACTAAGGCAGGATTGAGTTGTTCAATATGGGGAAATCTTTTACTGGGCAAAGGATTAGTGCCCAGTATTCAGGCAATGGTTTGGGGTTCAAGCACACAATCATGCTATTGTAGTGTAAGAATGTACCATTCAGCAACTATATATTGTCTCTGGACCTACTGCTGCCCATGGAAATGTGAAGTAATGTAATGAGGTTATACTTTTTTCACTGCAGCTAATTCCAGTAACTCCATACCTAATGCATATGGACAGTTATTACAAGCCAACAGGTTTCCAGTAACTTGTAAAGCTGTGGTAATTTACTCATTTACAGCATCTCTGGAGCTTCTAAATGTTTCCAAAATACAACTAATGAATAACACATTTGAGTTCATTGTAAGTCATTGTATCTCATTAATCAGCTTTTGACTGAAGGAAGTATCAGTATGTGCAAGTATCAATGAAACTTCAAAATCATATCCTTCAAAACCATATCCTTCACGTGTCTATCTACTCGCATATGATCATGTGCATCTTTGCAAAATGCTGCTCTTTCGATATGGTTACACGGTCTATGTGCAATATGCTACAGAATCAGGCCTGAGACAAGAAGATAATGACTGAGGCAGGTTAAATGTTGTATTCTATAAAGCTGAAGGGAAGAGGTAAAAGGCAAATGAATTTTCAGTTAGGTTGTTGACTTTAACATTTTCTGAGTGTAATTCAAATGATATAGAATAACCCAAGAAATTACTCCAAAAAAATCAGGAAGCATTTGAGGGAAACATTTATTTCTCTATTAGATAGAATAAATCCAGAGTAGCCCCATAAAAGTAGTCTACTGTCCTGTATGAGTAGTTACTTTGAAATGATGGCAGAGTAATAAAATAATTTTTGATTCTAAAGATTTTTTCGGTTCCATCAGAAATTTATCGAGTGATTTCTTCAGCTCATTACATTTCATTTCTTGTGTTCTCAGTCTACCAGTTTTGCTGGCTCTGAGCTGAATATATCTCTGCCTTAATACAAGGAATTCTGCAGTTTGGGGAAAAACAACTACACAGAGGACTGTAAACACTGATGCATTGAAGAGTCAATGAAATCCTTAGGTGCAGAGCTTTAAGAGCATGATTGCAACAGGATCTACCACAAATCCACCTGTGTGCTGAAAATACTCTGTATTAAATTAAGTACATTTCAGGAGCAGACACAGATGCCCCATTGGCACAGTGCTGTGCAAACACAAAAATAAAAAGTGAAATCCTGACTCCACTGCAACTGACAACAAAATATTAATTTTCATCTACGGTCCATGCCTCAAAGTACCCACAGACTAAGAGACCTTTTTTCCATATACCTCAGCGTTTACTGCATACAAGTGTGATAATTTCTTCTGTGTTCTCATCAAGCAGTTCAAATTGCCGTATTTTTTTAAAGCCTTATAGGTTGAATTAATTGAGCCCCTCTTTAATTTATACTTATTTATACTATGACCTCTAAGAATTTGGTCATCCTGGTAACACATGAACCTCTGATATATAGGACTCTGATCACTCTGGGGAAAAAAAACTGAAAAAACCCGCTAAGTCTTGCTTTGAGTGGTCAAATTACTTAATTTGTACACTTAGACAGAATGAATTAAATAAGAAAACAGAACAGGAAGGATATAAAATAATTTCTGAATTCTAAAATGTAGTTTTCCATTTTCTTTTCTTAAAATTTTCTTTTTAAATTACAAAGATTGTCTATTCTTCTTTGTCATGTTCACAGCAGTTTTAAGTGACATATGGCAGTACAGAAAAGCAACTGATAAAATACAAGAGCCAACCTCCACCAGCAGCTAAATGCCAGCAAGTTTTATCTTATCTTTTTGAAGAAAATAACAACATCAATTTCTTTTCCAAATGCACTCAGAAGTGCATTTTTTAGTTTACTTAAGGGAACCATAATATCATGAAGACTATAGTTTTAAAAAATATATATTTACAGTTTAAAAACAATAGAAAGAATAAACTTGCTTGCAGTACCATATGCAATCCTTGTAAAAACTGTACCTGCAATGCGGAAGGGAAGACACTAAGACTTCCAAGAGGAAACGGCCTCAAGTTGCGCCAGGGGAAGTTTAGACTGGATATTAGGAAAAATTTTTACACTGAAAGGGTTATTAAGCATGGGAACAGGCTGCCCAGGGAAGTGGTTGAGGCACCATCCCTGGAGGTATTTGAAAGACGGGTAGACGTAGTGCTTAGAGATACGGTTTAGTGATGGTTGTTGTCAGAGTTAGGTTGATGGTTGGACTAGATGATCTGAAAAGTCCCTTCCAACCTAGGCAACTCTATGATTCTATGATTCTACGAATGATGTAGATAGTGGAACTAATGTTTTGATCCTTCTCAGAAAGAACATAATGACATCTCTTTGAATGGAATAAGTATGAAAAATAAAGGAATATGAAATAAATTATATGTTGTAGTGAACTAAATAAATGGAGGCAAAATGAAGGCAAATTTTCTATAAATCCAGAAGGATTCAGAATTGGACTTGACAAAAATGTATTTTATCTTCCATTGAAGAAAATGAAAAAATTGCATTACATTTCCTGGGCCTTTAAAAATTTATTTTCAAAAGAAAAAGAACATTAACACTCTTTCCCAACCCATTCTATCTTCTCCTCACTCTTCCAAAGCACTGGAATCTCCCACCTCTTTTTTTCCTTCCTTTCCCCGTGATTCAACCCTGCTGGCACTACAAAATTCAAATTTTCTTAAAATAAAGAGAAGCCCTGTCCAGTCCAACTGATATGTGCTAATATGTGCTGTGGGTTTTGGAATAAGTAACTCCCCTAACATCCTTGGTAACAGCCAAAAGAACAGCCAAAGATTCCTAAAGAGCAACAAAGGAACAACATAACCAGGTGTAGTATATGAAAGAGAACTTAAGTTTTGTAGATCACAGACCGAAAAAACAGAGGTTATGCTAAGAGAACAAAAGAAACAGACAATAGAAAGAGGCTGGTGTCTTTACTTATTTGTTTTGTGTACAAAGATATGCTTCTGAGAAGTGAGGTTGCAGAGAATTTCCATATTCTTACCTTTGGTGACATCATTAATTCTTGTCATTTTTTTCAAACAACTGGGTTAAAAGCCCATTAATAAAGACACTGACAGAAGGAGAATAAGGAAATACCTTGTAAGTTACTTTCAACTTCCTTAAAAACATTTGCCTTTGGAAAGGAAATTAACTTGCTTTCTCCCACTCTCACCCTTGAGGCCCTTCTGAACATTCCAGGCACTGACAGAAAAAAACAAGCTCATGTTGCAACAGTTTGGGAGATTTATGTGCAGATGAGGCGATTCAGACTTGCTGTTCAACAGAGAATACATGAACACTGCTTGTTTGCAGGATAGTGTTTCATCTTTGCTCTTAAAAAACAAACAGACCCAAAAAGGAAACACTATGTTCAGTACAGCTCAGCAGGACCTCAGTCAACGTTAGTCCATCTCTGCACACCAACACATTTCACATTATTACTGCTTTTTTGGCCTATCCATAAGATAAAATAATAGTTTACAAAGGAAAACAACTTTGTCAAGTTTATACTGCATTTAACGTTCAACTATTCAGGATACCTTAATAATGGTAAAACACTGGTGTGCTGGGAACAAGAGACAAGAACATGAGTCCAAGTGTCTAGGGTTCATCAGGGCTCATTAATTCTGACTGAGAGCTGGTACCACAGGATGCAAGGTTGGAAGCGCTCAGGGGATTCTGCACTATCACTCCCTGCTACTGATAGGGTTTACTGGTTTGAAATCTGAATGCTGTGAATACCTCTAGCCATAGATGACAGTATTTGTGTGGTATTATAACGAAGCTAACAGCAAGGAGCTGGACCTGAGCTGGCACTGAACAGAATGGTACTGACCTTCCCATCTTCTGGTGACATGGCTAATCTGTAGCCTGGACTGTGTAAGCAAGGATGGTTGAGAGTTGACGGAATCTCCCTTCCTAAGATGCACATCTCTACTTGCAGCTTTCAGCAGGCATAGCCCATGTAGGTTAACCTTGCTCTCAGTTCTTCTGCTTTATTAATGCTAACATTTTGATTTTCATTTACCTTGTTGTTGCGCTCAACCCCAGTGTAATCTGCTTCAGGTGGAATCCTTATATGTAGCTCAGCTTCATAGGCTCCTTCCCCATCATTCCTTGGATTTATTATGAGCATGACACAGTTTTCTTCTCCAATTATTAGCTGATCTTTATCTCTACATAGAACATACTACTTGTCAGGAGTTAACACATGCACAATTACTATTTACATATGAATAAAGCAGAAAGACATTTCGCTCTCATAGGAACTGCTCTGGAAAATATTCTGTGAACACAGAATAAAACATTTTTCATAAAAAATGACCCCATGGAAAAGCATGCTGGCACTTAGGTAGGAAAGAGGTCAAGAGAAAACACCACCATGGACAATCAAAGTGTACTACCACAGAACTTGAAAGTTAGTTGTATAAAATTTCAGAGCCTGACTACTTTCTAACCAGAAAGAAGTACCTAGTGGAGAAATTACTTGCCACAATGACCCATCAGTATTTTTTCTGGAGGGCACAAATGTGGTGAGATTACCGTTTTGCCCTTGTGCCCATTAGAAAATGAACAATGACAGAAGATCTCCTGAAACCTGCAATGGCACCATGCCTTTCCTTTCACAGCTATATACTGATTTTGGTGGCACATAGTCAAATAAGTATCAGAGGTTCCCCAGTTGTCCTGCTTGGCATATCTGTCCCTCCATAGGAGGAACTGTTGCCATGTTTTGAAATTCTTTTATTCTGAGATTCATTTACTTCACTGTATACTGAGTTCAGGAGAATTGTGTCCCAAGCTCAAAGTCACTGGCACATTGAAATAAACAAATTTAAAATCTCCTTTGAACAACAATTTGTATTATCTCTTGGCATTCAGAGAACTAGAATCACTCCTAACAAACACTTGCAAACAATATTTTCTATGGTAACCATTAAACATCAGAATATATCTGTCAAAGATACATTTTTAAAGTGTATATTTCTCCATTTCTTGGTTTTCTAGATGAAATGGATGAGAAAATTAAAATCTGGTATGAGTAGCTATAGCAAACAACAGAACTGTGTTCTACGTATTTCATTCTGTTAAAGCAGTTAGAATTGTCTGGATTTTGTTATACACAGCATCATTTATTTTATTTAACTTACGGCATAGCAGAAAGCTGCAAGTCAGGAATGCACAAGTTGTCTTCCCCGCAGTCAACCAGAATGTAAGCCTGTATTGTTGTAAAAAAAAAAAAAAAATTACAATACAGTTAGTACATGCCTCAAAGTCCAAATCACTTCATTAAATATCACGAACCTAAATGTCTTAAATATCATTAGCACTGCCCTGGTGAATTAATCTCTCTCTCTTTTCCATAAATTCATTTCCACATGAGTACTGCTGGAGACTATTTAGACCGTCAACTACTTCCTTAGCAGAACAATATAATCTTTCAGGCCCTTTCCCACAGTAACTTGGCTTACATATTCTAGAATGCAATCAAAACTATGAACACAACAAAGTTTTGGAAATGGTTGAAAGGCCTGCCTGGTTCTATATTTATATTCAATTTACATTTTGAATTAATTAAATCCTTGTTGTGTAATTTCTAGGCATGACACTCTGTTTTAAGGAAGACAACACATTTATAAATGCTTTCACATTTATATAGGGAAAATGTGGCATGCAAAATTCATACCTGTTCTGTTACTGAGCTTTTCTGGTAATAGTTCAGTATTGGCTTCACAGTCAAGCTATCTTCAAAATTGGATTCATCCAAACTATAATTCAAGTTTATACTGATAGGAGATAATTTATCTCTAAATTCCGTTTCATCCTGTGAGTGACAATCACATAATAAAAATGAATGGTTTAATAGCATTATTTCAGATTAGTATGGTATGGCAACAGATTCAGACTTTAGTCTTTATTGAAGGTAAAGATATGGTTCTTTGACAGCTGCTGGCCAAATTCTGTCTGCATGTAATGTCATTAGGAAAGCAAAGTGACTCACCAGTGACTGGAATGCCCAGAACACATTGCCTCCACAGCCCCACATCTGGAAGAAGCTAGCTGAGCTGAGTAGACTCAGAATTTTTTCAAAGCATTAGCCTAAAATGAAGGTGTTTAAAAGAGACACACAGAACCAACTTCTATCAGCTACTGCTCTCCTTCCTTTTGGAATGGAGGGAGGGCATGTGTGGATTTGTGGAGGTAATATTGTTGGTTTGTTCCACAACCAAGAATTTATATCGATTAGCAATGGCAAAACTCCCCCGTCTTTACTGCCTAGATACTTCCTTACATACTGCTTGAGACTCTTCCATTTCACCTCCCACTGCATTTCTAGGACCAGCCTTGGAATCTGCTTCAATTGCATGAGGTAATTCCTTCTGCAAGTGAGTAGTCAATGACCCTTTCTCCTTCACAACTGCAGTTCCAGAGTTTTATTTTTTCTACAAACGTTTTAAAATATCCTAAAAATATATTTTAAAATATATGAATTTTAGGCCAGTATTGCTGGTGACACTCCTTTAAAATATATTTTAAAACTGAATTATCACAACATTTAACATGTTTAGTTGGTTATCCACTGTGAATACTATAGGGAGAGTAATCTTGCATTTTTGTATCAGGAGATGCCGTATTTAATCAGAATCTCCAGAAGAGCATAAAATGAGTGTATTTGTACGCAGAGGAACTGTACACTCTTCTTCAAAGGAAGTCTTAATTTTATACTTACATTGACAAAAGATGAGCCATGAGGATTTAGAAAAAGATTTACATAGGAAATTTTGCCAAGGTAGAAGAATGTTCCGGACACCCAGATGAGGTCTTTCTTATCTCACATTTCTGTAATTTTGGGAACAATGGAAATTGTTCTTCCTTTTCCAGTGGCTCCTTTCTTATTATTGTCTTTAAAACCCTGATATTATCCAAATGATGAGACTTGATGACAGTCCGAAATATTTTAAACAACTTACTCTGAGATAAACGAGGAAGTCCTGGCAACGGAGCTGTTTCTGTCTTTCTATCACAATGGAGAAGTAATGATGTGACTGATGGTAATCAAAGAAGAGGGTTCTCTTAACAGCTCCTTTCTGTTTCAATGAATCTAATTGCAATTCACCTTTCAGCACTAAAGGATACAAGTAAATAAAATATTTATTTATTTAACATAGAAAGAAAAAATAGTAAACGATTCATTATATATTATAGTTAATTACTCTAACAAAGTCTTCCAAATAAAACTAATCTATGCTTTAAGTGCCTGCCTGTTTAGCAGCACATTAGTTTTTGATCCAAAGTATAGAATACATGTAATTTAAGCTTTCTAATTTCATTTACAGATCATATGTGTACAGGATTTCTGTCTCTCTTACCATTTTTTTTTCAAAACCAAACATTCTCCAACAGAGTATGGTCTTGATTTTGTTTGGAAAATGGGTTAAACCAAATAACAAATCTGTCAAGTGAATAAGACAAGCTTTGTGTTATATCTATGTCTATATCTTTTTAACTGTATTTTCTTGCCTTAGGAGGATCTCACTCCTATTATCTTTCATGGTGTAAATAAAAAATACATCTGAAATGGAGTGGGCCAGAGGAAATTATAGGAATATAAAACTTTTCTTACCTATCTCATCTGAAATACTTTGACCTTCAAAGTCTGCGCAGACTCTTACAGTAAAGCTATATATGAAAAAGAAGAAGTAATTACTAGCAGAAAGAGAGCTGACCTGGGACTCAGCAGTTCCCAAGTTATACCTTTCAAGTTTTCCTTTCCTTTACTTAAAAAGATATTCACCGAGATCTGTATTTAGCTAAGATATTCCCTAACTGAATTAGCAAGTCTCCTAGGCTCCACTAATAATCAAACACAGGGTCTGAATATCTTCCTGGGAAAGATATAGAGAGGAGAGTCTCTGTTCCCACTAATTCTTGAGACAGCCTACAAAGACCGCCCTTCTAATACTACTGACAAAGCTGGGTTCCTTACGTTGAGCTTCAGTAAATCACCTTTGTATGAGGCTGTCTGCAGAAGTCCTTTCTGGTTCATCATGGTCAAATAAGAAAAATCTTTGAGCATGTTTTCTAGCAAATCAAAGCATACTGGATGATTTCCATTGGCATTACTGTAAGACTTTCATGATTTCAAGAGGCTATAATTCATTCCAAACATACCAACAGAATTGTTCAATTTTGGTTGCACAAGACTAGCCAGAATGTATTGTATTTAATTTGCTAAGTTTTGCAGAAGTTAGCAGGTACATGACCTAAATCAAAGCACAGAGAAACTAGCATGTTCATTATTTAGTATGCTAATGCAACACATTCTGCACAATGCAACGCATTACAAGTTATTTGTTTTTCATTTGCCTGTTCATAGCCTATAGCAAGTTTTTTTGAGCCTAGCAATACTCACATCACAATTAGAACTGTATTATACAAATATCACCTTAGCCATAATTAGTTATTTCTCATAATAAACCTTTATTTCCACTTCTCTGTAAGACAGGCAATAGATTTGCAGTACACTCAACAACAGGAGAAGCCTTTTATAGTTTTATTGGCTGATACCTTCTAACAAAAATTACGATAGAAATGAATTTAAAAAAACCTAAAAATTATAAATTCTTACAGAAAAGTTTCACTTTGTAAGGAATCTATGTGAGTTATATAAATATTTAACTGAATCACGTTTTAAAAAAGCTTTCACAGATTACTCTTGATGGCTAGGGAAACAGTTATAATGACACTTGTGGATGCTATTAGCAGGGCATACTTCGCAAATAAGTGACAGAACAAGAAATCTGTCACTTGATGTTTGATTTCTGCTGTCGTACACCACGAGGACTTCGTTCTCCACAGCGTTATTTCCAAAGAAGTCCCGTATAATGTAACAAAATTGTTCAGGTGAAAGATTTGGGACTTCCTAAAACTAGCAAGTGTCCCTGGCTACCAATCTCTCTTACAGGATATTTTCATGGGTTCAGAAAATGTTTTGTCTTATATATGGAAGACTCAGCTAAACATGGATTGTAGATCAGCATTGGAAGATATGAAATCAGCTTGGGTTAAATAAACACGTATTTGAATTAGGCATTGCTCTTAATCTCCTCACTACTGTTATACTATATACTAACTTCTCCATGCAGTGGGTTCAAAGCCAGTAACATAACCTTTAGAATAACCTGTAATCACATTCTAATTGCGTGTTTGCTTCCTCTGACAAATGTAATGAAACTGTGCCACATCTGGGATTCATGTAACTCTCATGACCTTAGTCAACACTTTCCTCTTGGGTAAAAAAATTGCCTTATGCCATTAAACTCCACTTAACTGTAGCCTTCAAATGACATTACGAGTGTCGATTCACGTTCCATACAGAAATTGCAAATTCAGTCATATTCCCACTCCTTTACAATTATGAGTTAACGGATGAAGAACTGATTACTTCCTAAGACACAAGGACAAGAACAACAAAAACGAGAAAACCTTGTGTAATTGAATAAATGCAATTTAGACATCAGGCTTCACAAGCCAGTCTCACATGTCATAGCATACGAGTGCATTTTCTCAAATGTAAACTCATGAACTGCCATCATGCATTAAACTTGCTGATCTTGCTTTGGAGGTCTCACATAATTTTTGCTCTGTCATGTTTAAAAAAGGTTGAGTTAAAAATCCGTCTTGAAACCCTTTACTTGTTAAAAAGCACAATTTCAGTTACTGTAATGAACAGAGTGATTCATCATACACATTTGAGAACCGAAGTCATGTTCTTAAGTATTACTCTAAGAGCCAAGATCTAATCCTTCCACTCTAGGCAGAGCATGTCAAAAAGGGAATGGCAGTGCAGAAAAGCAAAAATTTGGAGTTTATTAGTCTCCCGGCATCTGGCCAGGCAAGAGGTAAGACTATGGGCTCAGCAGAATTCTGCCTCATGTTTGTGAGTTTATGGATATTTAGTTCAGAAATAGTTCTAAAGACATCATAGATTTTGATCGCAAGCCCAGACAAATTGAGATATGCTCACCACTTCAACAAGAAGATGCTGTGGAGAAGTTGCGGAATGCTTTAGCCGTGAGGAAAAAAAAAGCAGAGGAGAAGACAGACCACAAAAGGGGACAGGAGTCTAAAAGATTTATGAGATTTCAGATCTGGCTTCTAGGCACAGTAAGAAATAAAATAGCTGAGCTTTCGAGCTTGCTTGTAGGAGCAATCAACCAAACAAGACAATTAACAATTAAAGGAAGAAAACTTCAGCAGATAAGAAACAACTGGGAAACAGTCCATCATCCTAAAGCATATGAACTTTTATGTGCTATCAATCTTGCCTCTCTGAAGAGATCCTCACACTGCATTTATTCTGCAGTGTCTGTCATCACTATAAGCTTATGATTTGAACAGCATTTGTATCTACAAAATAGAGGGGAAGCCTTAAAAGTGAACACACTAACTTTTCCTGGTAATCTTGGGGAAACAAAGCAGTTAGTTTGTTTGAAATAATTTTATGTTATTCAGGTAGACCGCAACATTTTTAATATTATTAGAACAAGAAGCTTAAAAATATTCCTCTTTCTTCTAAACTACTCAAGGCATAGATGGGGGCAGTCTCTGTACAAGACTAGTTCTTTTACCTCACACCAGGACAGAAGTAAAACCAAATTACCTAATACAATTCAAAATGGCTAATCCTTAGAAAATCAAAAAAGTCTGTCACCCCTAAATAATATTTTCTGGACTGCAGTTTGTACCACAAAGAATTATTTCGGTCTGGCTATTCTAGTAGGTGAACAAAATAGGAAACTTAGTTCAGGAAGCGAAAAGCAAGGAATTACCAGATGTCATTTGTCATTGTTGACAATTTCTTTAGCACACAAGACTGCACATGGAGAGGAAGAATGGATAACACCTTAGCAGAAAGGTACTTTAAGCTTTGATGCTATGGACTTCCATTCTGTGTGAGGCTGATACCCAATCTCCAAGGTCACAAACCTCTACAGAAGAATAGCAGGCTTTTATCATCTACTGATGAATGACCTTTAAACCAATTGTTTCCTCTTTGAAGAATAATATGTAAAAGCAAGTCAATATACTTCTATTATGATGCTCTAATACTTGGTCTGGTTTTAGATTTTGTTATGCCAAAGCCTAACCCGATGACCCACATGGAGCTTTAATGTTGAAGGCTCTCCATGGCTAGGCTACGTCACGTGGCCGGACTGTGGCAACACAAGGGCTGCTAGATAGCTCAAACGTCTGTCTTTTGGATGTCTTTAGGGCTACTAAAACTAATACCATCAAATTACCCAGCTGCATTCCTGGCACAGCAATGGGCTTCCTGCGTAGCAACTGTCACCACCTGCCTACTTCGCTCCCATCAGCCCCTGAGGTGGGAGGTATGCATCTGCTGACTCTTGGCTGCAACTTTGCCTTCTGACTCATGGACTCTATGGCAAATGTCACACAAATTCATCTCAACAAAGTACAAAGGTCCTTAGGTTCATACCCATGGGGCATCCATCACATCCAGCTTCAAATGAAGTCAATGGGAACAGAAAATAGTAGCAGTAGAAAGGAGCAAAATTAGAAAAACAGTCCAAAAATTATGCAGTTAGGAAATGTTAAAACATTATTGGATTTGGATTTCATATTTTTGGTAGGAATTTTGTATTCAGCTTTTTTTGAAGTGTATGTAGAAATGTTTCATTTACTGAATCTAGCTGACTCAAGATTATAAATATTTTATTACTGTTTTAATAATAACACATTTGGAGATAAAAGAATGACAAATCTATTTCAGATTATTTTTTGATAGTAGGAACTTGGGGATCAGAAATTTTAAGGAGTTTGCCTCTGCTTTAGTGGGCTTACAGAGGGTTAGCTGGGTTCCCTGATGAAGCCTGCAAGGCACATCTCAGATTAGACATCCAAACCTGAAAAGCACTAACAAATAAAAAACATATTCTGAAAACTGACTTTTTATCATGACTGGACACTTCTGTGTTACTTAATTTTTGGTAAGGCAGGTAACTTCTCTGACCTCTTGCTCCTCTGCCAAATGCAAGTAACAATATTTGCACATTACCTTAACTTAGTGAGAAGTGGAGTAAAGAAAATTTGCAGATAAAATTTAAGCACAAAGTAGCAACAAAATAGCTAGTGGATAATCAGATCTCAAATGGCAATAAAAATACCAATGCAGAGATAAATTAGACCTCTTGATAGGTGGAACCCATTCTTGGACTTAATAAGTCATATGATGTGGAAACAGCTTTTGAAAAATATAAATGTTTGATTTATTTACCCCTTTTTACAGAAATTAACCTGCATGTTTCACAACCTTAAAAAAAAAAGCCTTTTTGTCTTTTTACATTTTCTTTAATAGTTTCAAAATTGAAGAATTTGTTCCAAATTTGTTAGTTTTGTGAACTCAGAAATAGCCATGTTTTAAACATCACAGAGAAAGAATTATACGTTTCTAGAAATTCAGGACAATTCTCTTAGGACTGTGCATAAAAATTACTTTTTGTGTGTGTTTCGTCTGTGTTTCAGCTTTCCAATTTATATCATGGCAAAAATAATATTTTCCTAATACTTGAAAATGTACAATAATCCACATTATTCATACACACACACATTTCCTGAAACTTTTCTGGTAGGAGATTTCCTTTCATTCTAATTTTGCAGTGTCAGTCATTAGATATTTTATACAAGTTGCACAGCTGGCTAAGAGATACAGAAATCTTCTCCCATGGGACTGAGGAATTCTTTGCCTGTTGGAGTTTCCCTACTAATTGTTTTCATATGTACAATACAAGCTTATATCAACTAAGGAGAAAAATTACGGCATGGAAAATAGCAGCTGCTCTTCGGTAATACAAACTAAATCTTTAGGGAAGAGTATTTTAGAATAAAGCAGATATAGATAGAAATTTATGCTCCTATTAAAAGTCTTGCAGATATGAACCAAACATCTTCTGGCTTATTGTAAAATAAAAATGAAAAGTAATGAAAAAACTACATGTTAAAGGAGCATACTTTGTTTCCCCAATCATTTTTAAACAATATCTCAGCAGGAATACTTTTTTAACAGAGATGTTATTTATTTCTCTTGTGCACATAACCACCTTTTTTCTTTCAGTACACTGTCAATAAATGTTATGGTTTGGAAATATTTTACATTACAGCATAAAGTATTCTTAAAAAGTCTCAAAAACTGAAGTTCTGAAAAAACATAATTTGGATCAATGAACATGCTTCAGCCCAATGTTGATATTGTAAATTCTCTATTACGTCAACTATTAAAACAAAAGGGGCTTGAATCAAAAACTCAGGATGGATCTTGATCTGGATCCTACTGCAGAAAGGCTAAGGTTTTTCAAGGTTCTGTGGCTGCATAGTTCTACTGGGTGCATTCTACATTGCTCTGTAGATGGGTGATTTTCTACACACCGTGTAAAAAATAAGGAACATCAGGATAAATTTGAGAAGTCCCATAAAGTGTAAAAGAAGAGAGCAAAAGTGAAAATCTCTTGACAGCTCCATCCCAGGTTTTCACAATTAGTAGATTTAGAAACTTCCTGAGTCACAAATTGCATCAAATGCATTGAAAGCCCATATGTTTAGTGGTTTAAGTGTATCAGACTTAAGTTCCTTTATGACTCTTAAATGAACTGCTTTTGGTCATGATTATTTTTTATGGTTCATATTTACCAATTTGTTCTAAAAACTCTTTTGCTGACTCTTACATTTGAGTTGATTTTTAAAACTCATCTCCTATAAAGAATATCGAGGCTTGTGGACAGGGCTTTAAA
>VWZL01000037.1:0-18164 GCA_013396915.1 Stercorarius parasiticus | reverse complement strand
GGGGGGGGTGACGCTGCAGCCAAGTGTCCCTCTGTGCCGGGGGGGGGCTCTTGGGGCCAAAATCCCCCCATCCCAATTGCTTCAACGCCTCGGGTCCAGCAGCCGGTCCCAAACCCTCCCTCCATCCTCCGCCCAGCCTGGGCTCCAGTTTTGCTGAAGGGAGTGGTGCTCCCCCACTCATTTGTCCTGTTTTCTTCCCCAAATCGCTCCTTTTCTGCTTGTTTCACATCAGAGACAGAGACTGTAACATCCTCATTTCCACCCCCCAGCTTATGGGATATGACGGACGTTTGCACGGGGGAAAATCCTCTCCATCCTCCTGCCAGATCCGCAGGTGTTCGGAGAAACTTCTCCATTTCCACGAGGCTTTGAGGCTTCAGACCCGTTTTTCCTCATCCTTTTTTCACTAAAAATGAATGTTCTGGCCCCAGGCGGCACCGTTGGGGTGGGGGAATGGGCTGGGGGAGATGCTCTGCCCTGCAAACGCTCCCCAACCGCCCAAAGATGCTTAAAGGTGCAATTGCCCATCGCAGGTGTCTCCAGCACGACCCTTTTCCCTCTGAATTTGCCCCATTTTGGTGTCCCTGTTTGCCCTCAGCGGGGACGAAGGATGCTTGGTGCTGGGTTTCTCTCAACATGGGAAAAAAAGGGGGGAAACTGGTGTCAGGCGGGTCTTTATTCCCATGGGATGGGGTTATACGGCACTTGTGTGGGCTGCTGAGATGCCGGGGGACATCCCCACCCTGGGGGTCCACCCTGCCCCTGCCCGGGGTCCATCCCTCCTCACGTCCCCAGGAGCGTCCCCGCTTCCGCTTCCCAGTCCAAGACGGAGGCTCCTCCTGGCTACCTCCGGAATTATCCCCAATATTCCCTTGATGGGAGACCTGGTCCTGGTTTTCCCCCCGCGGAGCCAGGCCGGGCTGGGCAGAGCCGTCCCCGGCGCTGGGACACGAGGTGACACCCGACGGAGGTGCCAGCGCCGCACCGGGCAGCAGCGTTCGATGGCATGGCCGCAGTAATGGGAATTATTGCCGTCGGGAGCGGCGCTGGCGAGGGCCAGGGCAGAAGGGGCTGCCTGGGAGCTACGTGTGCGCTGCGGCGGCGCCGGGGGCTCTTTGCTCCCCGCAATCGCGGCTCCGCCGGCAGCCGGGAGCCGCCCGTCTTCCGCAACGCGCCGCTTTCATCCCTCGGCGGACCCGCCTTGCTATTTCTGCTTTTATGGTTCCCAGCTCACGGCCCAGCCCTGTTAATTTGCCTGGTTACTAATTGCCAGGTGAGCAGCCGGGAGCCTCCCGCTCCCCCTCAGCCCGGCGAAGGGGGTTTTCTCGGTCGGATGCGGCTTCGGGGTGAAACTGGGTACATTTGGGCTCCCTGGTTGAGCTCTGCTTTCCCCTGGCTGCGGTCGGGGGGATGCTGCCCGCGCGCGGAGGCCAGGGGGACACGGGGGATGCCCGTGGCTGTGGATATCCCGGGTATCCGGCTCCGGGCTCGATGCACAGGGTTGTCCAGAGCCTTTTTTAACCCCCCTACGAGGACATGTCTCTTCTTCCCAGCCCTCTCTGCCAGACCAGTGAGCCCAGTGCCACCCTTCGGCCAGGGTCTGCGGTCGCTGCAGGGGGCTCCGATGCCCACTGACGGCTCTGAAAGACTCCCAGTATGAACTGGGGTGGCAGCTGAGGGACCGTGCTGCTTCCAGCGTCGTGATCCCTGGGATCCTCAGGAGGGATGCTGGGCACCGCCAGCTCCCGGGAGGAGAAGTCCCAGTTTCTGTCCCAGAATGGTGCAGGGAAGGTCCCATCCTGCCACGGTTCATCTCCTGAAGTGCAGGGAATGTGCCTGCTCCTCCCTCAGACCCCCGAGACCCCCCCCAGGTACCAGCAGGCGATGGAAGACCCACGGCAGAGGAACCATCGGCCCCGGCGTCGGCAGGGACGGAGCCCGCGGGTCCCTGCCCCACAGCTGCCACCCCACCGCAGTGGGGACCTGCCACCACGCTCGGGGACCTGCGGGCACCCAACGCTGCTGCCGTGGCCCCGCGCAGCCCCGAGCGAGTCTCGGAAGCTGGTTGCAAAACCCCCCGGGGTGAGGACTCCCCTCTGGGCTGGGGGCAGGACACAAAGGAGTTGGAGATTTACATTTTTCCAGGGGAAGAGCCTCTTTTCTCCTCACAGCTTGACATTCCAGCGGGGCCCGGTGAAGCTCTTGGGCATGTGTGTAGGTCTGGGGGTTTGTCCCCTGTCCTTAGGGAGAGGAGAAACCCCTGGGAAGGTGGAGGTGTGTGTGTGGACCAACGGCTGAGGAGCTCCCGGACACGTCCGGTGGGATGTCCCGGTCCTTCCTGATGGAGCCACGTAGATTTAAACCCCGCAGCAACGTGATGTTGAGATTTTATCTGGATTTCTGGTGCAGGAAAGGAGCCCGAGCCACGAGCTGGTCTGTAAGAGGAGGACTCACGTCTCTGGCGTTTGGAAAGGCCTAATCTCTGCCGCGCGCTTTGGGAGGAGAGAGGAGTTGCTGGAATTTGACCTCTCCTCCCGGCCTGCCGTGGGGGAGGCAATGAAAGTGGGGCTGGGTTGTCCCGTGGGCTCCATCCCCGCTCCCCACCCTGTGGCTTTGGGAAGAAGGTTGTCCCCACAGCATGCTTCCACCCCGGGATGCTCATCCCAAAACCTTGCTCCTGCCGGCGCTGGGTGGGTGATGGTGGCCAACGCTGGGTGCCCAGGAGACCTCTACTTTGCTCCTGGTGCCCTCACCAGCTGGGCAAGCGCTGCAGCCCCCAGAGATGCTCAACCTTGGGATGCTGGATGGATTTGGGAGGAAGCCCCGGCGTCCCAGCAAGGTTTTCCCACCCCGCCGTGGTGGGGCAGGACTCCATGGGTGTAGCAGGGAGCTTTGTTGGCTCTCGGTGAGGCGGGAGACGTGCCAGGAGCCGGTGCTGGGAACTCCCGGCAGCTCCGCGCTGGGCTCCGACAGGTTCCTTCGGTTTCTCAGCAGATCTGCCGGTTGCGTAAGGTCGGGGAGACGCAGCCGCCGCCTCCTTTCCCTCGGGTCCAAGCCGCTTCCCCCCTCGCCCCGACTGCGTCCCCACCGGGAGATGGGAAACGGGGGATTCCCCAGTCCCCGGGGCGGGAGAAGGGTCTCCGGGTGGGAGCGGGGCGTGCAGGATGCTCATCGCCAAAGGGAACCGCAATTTTCCCTCTTCCTTGCCATGCAAACCCCCCCCTCCTCGGCTGAAAATCCGTCAGCTCAACAAATGCCCGATGAGGTTCAGGAGGAAAATCCCTCCCTTCCCACAGAGATGCGCCCGGGACTCACATTTGCATGTTTGCAGAAAAGAAAGAAAAAAGCCAGGGGTGAATAGAGTCGTCGCTGGAACTGCTTCCCCAGAATCCCTCCCACGAGTGTCTCCAATAAAAGGGATAATTACGGAGTTGGCTTTTACTGTCACAGCTTCGGCGGCAGCTTGTGGTTTGGGGGGAAGTTTTACGGCATTTTATTTTTTTTTTTAAATGGCGGGATAAATGGGGATCCGCAGTTGGAAGGCATCTTCAGACACCTCTGCTCATTAAAATATAAATTAAAAGCGGTTAAGCAATTAAGTCCTACTTTATTTAAACAATGCGAGCTTGTTAATGGGGGTAAGCGCGGGAGCGGCTTTGCCAAGTGCCACGTGCTGTGGCTGGAGACCCTTGAGGATGCCCGGGAAATATCCTGGCAATGCCTGGAAGGTTCCAGCCGAGGAGGGATGGGGACGGGCCGTCCTGGGCGTGGGGCAGAGCTCCTCGGGCTGGTGGTGGCACCTGGACCCCGCTGAGGTTCAGCGCAGGGCGTGCAACACGGAAATATCGAGATATTTTGGCCTCTGCGAACCCCTCCGTGTGCCTCCAGGCTCTTTACACCAGTCAGAGGGATCTAAAATGACTTCAAAATCTGCTTAAAAGCGTTTCTAAGACTTCTTCATTTGACATAAAACTAATTTTATAACCTGCCAAAGGCTAATGCTCTCTGGTTGTGAAAGAGCTTTGGGCAACCCAAGTCAAACCTCCTCTGAGCAGGAGGTTGAACCCAAGTGCATCTGAGGCTGCGATTGGGAAACCACGTTTTTGTTGGAATTCAGTGAACCAAGCACCTGCCATCAGGCTCAAAATGAGTGATTTAGCTAAAACAAGGGTTTCCCTTGAGGGTGTAATGTGTCAAGGAATTTGTACTGCTTTGTCATCGCCATGAGAGGCTCCGAAAGGCCTGTCACCAGCTGACAGTTGCGGCTAAGGGAATTTGATTCAGAGTTGTCCTTCCAACACCAACAATAGCTTTGTTTTTCTTAGCTCTCGAGGGAGTGTTTTTGAGGCAGGTCATGGTGGTGGCAAAGAGAGGAGGCCATTCCTCTAAGCCCTAAAACAATGAATAGAAGCAAAAGAAAAAGACATCTCCACTCCCCTGACACCCGGCCAACTCCCTGAGCACATAAAAAGGGGCAGCCGGGCACTGCACCCACAGGACTCACCTCCTCTTGCCTCCGAACCTCCTCCTGCCACCGCACTGCTCGGCTCTTCTCTCTCCTCTCTTCTCGGGTTGACTCTTGGGGTTACCCGTCACCATGTCTCGCCAGTCCTGTGGTCTCAGCAAGGGATTCAGCTCCAGCTCCGCTTGCTTCGGAGGGAGGAACAAGGTCACGTTCAGCTCGGTGTCCCGTGGAGGATGCAGGGGACCCGGCAATGCCGGTGGCTTCAGCAGCAGGAGCCTCTATGGCTTGGGAGGGAGTAAAAGCATCTCTCTCAGAGGATTCGGTGGAGGTGGTGGTGTCTGCAGAGGTTTTGGGGCTGGTGGCCAAGGAGGCTTTGGCTACGGTGCTGGGGCAGGATTTGGTGGCTGCTATGGTGGTGGGGCTGGAGGCGGCTTTGGTGGAGGCCTCATTGGTTCTTTTGGTGGCTTTGATGAAGGATTTGATGGCAGGATGGGGGGTAAAGGCTTTCCCCCTTGCCCACCGGGCGGCATCAGGGAAGTGACCATCAACCAGAGCCTGCTGGCCCCACTCAACCTTGAAATCGACCCCGAGATCCAGCAAGTGCGAACACAAGAGCGGGAGGAGATGAAGAAGCTCAACAACAAATTTGCTTCCTTCATTGACAAGGTGAGAGTGGCTTCAACCCGGGGCGGGGAGGTGGAGGTCTGAGCTCACTACAGCTCGTGTGGGTTGCAATTACTGTGAGGAACCCACCCAATAACACCCAGAGAACGAGGCGTTGCCCAGACCACCCCAAAGAGCCCCCGCAGACAGAGGGGTGGTGGCTGGAGAAGTGACTGTCCCAAGGTTCCCAAGGCTGCAAGGTGACCTTCCCTAGGAGAAACCCAGGAATAGGATCCTTGGTTCTGAAGACCCCGGTGCTGGTGCACGTGGGACCAGGTACCTACACGCAGAGCATCCTCAGAGGAGCTGACGGAGACTCTGTCCATCCGTGGGGCTGGAGGACTTTGGGTGTTTTGGCCTGTTTTTAAGGAGAAGATGCCAAAGCTATGAGTTCACGCTGTTTCTCCTGCTTAGAGACTGTGAGATTGGAGAGAGAAGGTGACCCACCTTTGCCCGCTCATCCTAGAGTTGTGGTCCCACCCATCCAGTGGGACCCTGGAGTTATGGCTCACTGGAGATGAGAATAGGCAGGAAGGTTAAACTCATTAAGTGGGAAAAGATTATGGGGAAAAAAATCAATGAAAAGATGCTTTTGGGAATAGTCTGACTCCT
Organism: Stercorarius parasiticus; assembly: GCA_013396915.1. NCBI lineage: Eukaryota > Metazoa > Chordata > Aves > Charadriiformes > Stercorariidae > Stercorarius > Stercorarius parasiticus. The sequence goes on along the minus strand of VWZL01000037.1, from coordinate 12,424 downwards.
TTTCTGCCCACTCCTGCCGTCATTTTAGGTCCGGTTCCTAGAGCAGCAGAACCGAGTCCTGGAGACCAAGTGGAAACTCCTGCAGGAGCAGGGTGGCACAGGGACGGGTGGCAGGAACCTGGACCCCTTTTTTGAGACCTACATCAGTGGGCTGAGGAAGCAGCTGGACAGTCTCTCCAGCGAGAAGCATCAGCTGGACTCAGAGCTGAAGAGCGTCCAAGATATGGTGGAAGACTTCAAGACCAAGTATGTTGTTCTCAGCGTAGTCACGGCTGGGGGTGAAAAAATAGAGAGAAAAACTGACCTTGAACAGTCAGAAAATTCAAGGAATGATAAGAAATGGCAATATTTCACTTGTTTCGACAGTTAGAAAATATAAAAGGTTTTTGGGAAGTTTTCATCAGCTGTGTTTTGACAATAGGTGGTGATTTTTCGAAGTATTTCTCAATATGTATTGTTGTCTGAGTTATGGTTCTCACTATAGCAGGATCCTCTACGGTTTGTCTTCCTCTCTTAAGAATCCATGGCATTATGATTTAATGAACTAATTAGATCAGTTACTACATCCTACTATAATTTCCTCATGGATTTCCTCATGGATTCTTTCCCATAATATCTTTCATGATTCGAAGCTTAGAGCTTTCTTTGGAAGGACGATGTGGGGTTAAAAAAAAACGGAAAAAAAAAAAGATGCTTTTCCTGCTATTATTTATTAATTTGTCCAGTTGGAAAAGCAAGAACAAAGCCTGGAAAAATGCTTCCACTAAAGGAGTTAAAAAAAATGGTGGGAAAGAGTGTCTGGGACTCGTCAGGATGAACCAGATCCCATGCTCTAATGAGGTTGCAGGTTGAAAACTGAGGTTTTTTTGGGGATCATCTCCACCACTCAATGGTCTGCAGGAATTACCTGCCCCAGTGAGGAGTTGGAAATGGCCCGTGTTGAGGACCTGAAGGTCCTTGGGTCTTGTTGGAGGAGCTGGAGTGACCACAGCCACCAGGGCTCGGTGTCGGCAGAGACATGACTCCTCTCTGCTGGCGTTCTTCAGCGAGGAGTTGGACACGTCTAGAAAGGCGAAGTGCCGTTGCTTGTCCATAAATCTCGCTCATGGCAGGTCTATTTTTGCTGCGTTTGTTAGTCTGAGGCCAACAACGCCTCATTGCCAGCAGCAGCCGGAGCCAAAACAAGCAGACAGATTCAATCTCCCTCGTTATAATCAACAGGTACGAAGAGGAAATAAACAAAAGGACAGCTGCGGAGAACGATTTTGTGCTCCTAAAAAAGGTAATGTACTTTTTTTTTCTTTACTACAAAGGCACATCCTTGGTTCAGAGGATGCCTTGCTTCTATCAGCGCCGGTTCGTTAGCATCGGAGACAAACCAGGGCCCCTAGATGGACGTGCCATGGAGAAATGGAGCACCAAAGGGCTCACGGTTAAATGTTAGATAAAGGGGTTTGCGTCAGGCAGCAGGTTTTCACTTCCCATTTCTGCTGCAGGATGTGGATGGAGTCTATATGACCAAGGTGGATCTTCAGGCAAAACTAGATTCTCTGGCAGATGAGATTAACTTCTTGAAGTATCTTTATGAAGCGGTGAGTGGTCCAGCTGCCCCCCAGAGGGGGATGCTGGGGTGGAGACGGGTTGGGACATCGTAAGGAAATTACGTCAGGGCTAAAGCCAGATCCGGTGTGAATTACAGGAGCTGTCTCAGATGCAGAAGACCGTTTCCGACACCTCTGTGGTTCTCTCCATGGACAATAACCGAAACCTGGACCTGGACAGCATCATTGCAGAGGTCAAAGCCCAGTACGAGGAGATTGCCAAGAGGAGCCGGGAGGAGGCTGAGTCTTGGTACCGATGCAAGGTGAGTGCTCCCCACCTTGCTTGTGATCACGGAGGGTTGAGGAGGTGGAAGGAGCTACCGGTGGTAGCTCAGGCGATGCTGAGACCTGGGATATTGCTGGTTCTGGTGCAGCCAGTCTGGAGGCAGCGTATGCATGGTCACCTTGGCTTGCATGGGCACGGAGAGTGACGTGTTCCTCTCCCTTCTGCCTCACAGTATGAAGAGCTGCAGGTCACCGCAGGCAAACACGGAGACAGCCTTAAGGACACAAAGGCTGAGATCTCTGAGCTCAACCGCATGATCCAGAGGATACGGAGTGAGATCGAGAGCGTGAAGAAACAGGTAGGGGTTGCATTTTTTGAGAAATGGGTGTGAGCTCTGGGTTATGCCCTTCAGAGCTTCCCTAAAAGCAAACAGTCTGGTAACAGTCATTGTAAGCAGGAGGGAACCTGTTGTGTTTGCGAATAGCTGAGCCCAAGTGATCTGGGATCATGGCTCCATCTGCCCCTGCCCCACTCATCACGTCCACCTCTTCTCCTCCAGTGTGAAACTCTGCAGAGCTCCATCGCGGACGCCGAGGAACGTGGGGAGGTGGCCCTCAAGGATGCCAGGACCAAACTGACTGACCTGGAGACAGCCCTGCAGAAGGCGAAGCAGGACATGGCCCGGCAGCTGCGCGAGTACCAGGAGCTGATGAACGTCAAGCTGGCCCTGGACATCGAGATCGCGACCTACAGGAAGCTGCTGGAAGGAGAAGAGTGCAGGTGGGTGAGGATTCAGCAAGAGCTGGATTGCATCCTGCTAAATCAACGGGAAGAACGCGGCACATCACATCTCCTCTATTAAAATATCAATGGTGGTGCCATTAGCTACGGACTACGGTCCTATAGCTGCTCTTTATGCCCATGGTCTGATAGACCAAGCCTAGCTTCATGGAGCTGGACCAGTCAGATGCTCTGGCTGGAGCTGACGCTCCATCTCTTTTCCTTGCAGGATGTCTGGAGAGTGTCAGAGCGCCGTGAGCATCTGTAAGTACCATTCCCTGCTCCCGAGGGAACGTTGTGGGTTGGGATTGATGCTCCAAAGCTTTATGGTGGCATCAGAGGTAACCTCGCGCCTTCTGTTCCTCCCTGCAGCTGTGGTGGGAGGCAGCAGCAGCTCCGGGGGAGGTGGATACGGCAGCGGACTGTGCCTTGGAGGAGGAGGAGGATTCGGAGCTGGAAATGGGAGAGGCAGCTGTAACACAGGCGGTGCCGGCTTCTGCTACAGCCTAGGAGGGAGCGGATTCGGCTCCGGGGGAGGATTCGGTGCTGGGGGGGGATTCGGCTCTGGAGCGTGTAACTCCGTGGTGGTGGGGTCTGGCAGCATCCTGAAGAACACCAGCACCCGGAGGTTCTAGGAACTCCGGCACCCTCATCACCCCCCCCCGGCAGCCAAAGGAGAAAGGAAGCAAATATCATGACGGCCTCCCCACCCCGCCCCCTCCTTCCTTGCCACGGTGGCAACCACCTATTTCGTTTTAAACCTCCGCCATCCTTCCGAAACCGCAGAGAAAAGCAAAATACATCTCTATTCACCAGCTAATGACTGAGATTCTCAACAGCGTTTGAGAAGAGCTGCCCCAGCGCTCTCCTGGAGACGCGGAGACGCTGCTGGTCACCGGGGTGCTGGGACGCGGCTGGGAGCGGGACCTGCCCCAGCGTCGGCTGGAGAACCCCGGGCGCGGCTGGGATGCGGCTCTGAGGCAGCGTGGTCAAAGCGAGAGGCATCCTACGGGCGCAGGGTGGAGGGGCCCGGTCCGTGCCCCGCTCGGGGACGGTGTGTCCCGGGGAGCCTGCGGGATGGCTCGGCTTCTTTCACCAGCTCCCGCTGGATCCAGACGTGGTGCAATTTTAATCGGTGCTACTCATCAGCCAGGGCGCAAACTCCCAAACAAGAATTTCCTAATGGTGACTAGTCCCAGCTGAAGAAGTTTCTTACCCTGCTGCAGTTTGTTGGTTTTTTTTCCTCCTAAGCAAGATACCGACAGTTTCACCCATGTTCTTTAGAAGCTATTGTAAAATGTTTAGTTTTGCTCAAGGTTTGCCTTTTTTCCGTTGTGATCATGGGAACACTTGTGCTTGTTTGCTTAAGCCTTTCTCCTTTGGCATGTGGCATACCCTAATAAACACTAGAGGCAGTAAATTTGTGTGGTTTGTCTCTCTGACCAAAGAGTTTCGTGTTGCAACAAGACTCCTCTTTCGCTGAGACCTGAAAGTGTTACCTGACTTTCTCTTGCCCTTTGAAGTTTGCATTTAAAGGAACCAAAGCCCACGTGTAGCCCAGTCTCCCGTCCTTCTTACCCTTCTCTCTCTAAAAACGTGGGTAGTTTGTGAGGGTGGTGGGGGGCGAAGGAGGGTCTGGCAGGGGTGGGGTGGCTGGGGTGGGCCAGGCTTGGTGGGACGGTCTGATCCTGCTGACGCTGGGAAGCACAGGGGCCGTTCCTGGTGACACCCGTGGGAATGAGCCCGCTCCCGGCAGCGCGGCCGGAGAGAAGGAGGGAGATGGGTTGAACCTGGACGCTCTTCTCTGTCCTTCTGCTGGGGCTTCTGGGGTGGCCGAGGCAGGTGGCCCTGTTGGAACAGAGCAGACTTTCTGACTCAGTTGACGTTGGGACACCATTCTCTTCCCCTTTCTCTTCCTAAGCCCTTTCCTTGCTTGTGTTGGCCAGCTTGGGATATCCCCTCGCTAGCCCACCTCTGACTGACGACGGCATGCGAGCACGCCACCCGCCTCCACCTGTGTTTCCCTGTCCTCCAAGGTGGTCCCGGTGCTGTGGTGCCCACAGCCGGTGCTGTCATGGCAAAGACATTGCACATTCCTAAGTGCTTTCGGAGCATCCTATGAGGTGTGGAAGAGGGAAGGGTGATCATCATCCCTCCAGCTAATCCAGAGCTAACTCCTCAGCACCCACAACGTTGGAGCCAGCCCTGCAGCTTTTACTGTTGTCTGGACTGGCCAGGGATCCATGGGTTGCTTTCAAGGTGTCTCCAAAAGGTAACTGAGAACATGGGAAGAGCAAGATCCCAACTCCCTGCCAAGCCCCACCTCTCCACAAAAGTAGAATATTTTTGATGACCTGTAAATTTAGAGCTAAAAACTCCCGGTGTGGTTTGACCTCTGGCTCAGGAGACCTTGAATCATGTCCCTGGTCAACCGCAGACTCGCTCTGCGATCCGGGTGAGTCACTTCGCTTATCCCATGCTCCGTTCCCTGTTTGTAAATGCTGGAGACATAAACGTACCAGCCACTGTGGAATGTCACCAGGCTGCCAGCAAAGGCGTGTAACTACTTGGATGGGGAGATGGTTTGGGCAACGCTTAAATATTCCAGTGAGTCGTAAAGGGACCTGAGATGGCGTTGAATGAGAAGACATCTACTTCCCCCAGAGTCACCCCAATCCAGCTGCCTCTGTGTAAACTTGCCTCCAGCAAATGACTCCCGAGGAAGAGACAAAAGGCTTCTAGATGTGGACAAAAGCTGTAGTTAAGACAAACAGACACCAAAAAGCCCTCGCCTTTTGTTCCTATGATTGCACCAGCAATTAAGGGAAAATTCTCCTGGGCTGGACCGAGACGTGACATAATTTCTGCCTTTTGTTGGAGGAGCAAAAACATTTTATGTGCCCTGAAATAATTTCATTTAATTTCGTCATGATTTCCTCCCCGTTTTAAAAGTCTCTTCCGAAGCACAGTGAAAACGCTTAGATGTCATGCGTTTTATGGAAAGCGTGGGAATTAAATGCTTTGCTTTGCTTTTTCCCCCCAAATTCCTCTCTCTCTGTGGTTGAAGAAGCTCAGTGCGGGTCGACTGACAGTGTTGCTGCTGAAATGAGCCTTTTCCTCCAAGTATTCATGGCTTGAGCAGCTTTTCCTGTATTCCTGCCTGTTTATTTTGATAGAATCACAGAACAGTTTGGGTTGGAAGGGACCTTTAAAGGTCATTTTCCTTCCTTAGGGCTTTGTGTACAAGGATGTTGTTTGAGATCCCCGCAGTCTAAAGCTGCCTATTGCGTTGGAAGTGGGTGATGGTGTCAATATCCAAATCCCGCTTGGATTTCCTAAACTTGGCTGGCGACGCAGCCGTGACTCAACCTGCGCCTTATCGAAACACAGGCGCTGGGGACTCCAGCCGGGCGCTGACTTCACGCATCTCCTCCCGGCACGGCTGGGAACCCGAAAACTTGGTCATCACATCCTCCCGCCCACAGAAAAAATCAAAAAAACCCTAAGAAACAACCCAGAAAAATGTAAGCATGCATTTGGTAATGAAGAGGGAGGCAAGGGAAGACGTCGTTACATGCGTGTGCACCTATGTGATTATATCTACAGCAGCCATAAACGCACGTCCCTCTCTGAACCCTGCGGTGTGGCAGGCGGCGGTAGAGTGTGTTTGACTGATAAATCAGAAGCAGAGCATGTTCACAGCCTGGGTCTTGCTGGGGGTTTGCCCCTCCTGGAGATGGGAGATGGTGCTGGCTGCGGCCCCAAGAGGGGCTGACATGGTTGTTGAGTCCTTTGGCTGATGGTTGAAGCGATGGTTGAGGTTGTGCTTCAAAACCCCCCAGGCTGGGCAGGCGTTTGGCCCAACTGCAGCATTTAGGAGTGTCCTGGTTTGGGTCTCAAACCAGGAGAAGGAGGCAAAGCCTTGCTGGAGACCACCAAGGCACACGGGACCTTCTCAGCCCACATATTTATTGTCTATAAACCATCTGTACAACCACCAAACTCCCCCATCCTCCCCACCCCTTCGGTCTCAGGGTGATTTGTTGTTATTATATATATTTTTTAGCCCTGTCTGTCCCCCGATCCGCTTCCCCGTGTGCTCAGGAACCCACGCTGGTGCTGGGGAGGGAGGTGGGGTGAGCAGGACGGGCAGGGACAGTCGTGTTTTTCAGTGGAAATGCCAGTTTAGCTGCACGTTACGCCACGGCCCGGGTCCCTAGGCATTTTGGAAATAGGTGTCTGCGCGATATTTTTAGAGGCATTTAAGCGTCTGAAGATACCAAGAGTTGCTCGTGTGGATTTTCAAGAAGCACTTAATTGCCTGTGTCCTATGGGAACTTCTGAGCACCTTGCTCGACAGCTACCAGCACAGTTACGTGCCTCAATAGCCGTAAAGATTTTTGAGCCTCAGAATTTCTTAGGTGGGTTTCAAAAGCTGAAAACCAATAAAAGAAAAGGGAATTGCTCAATAAAAAAATTTTAAAACGAGACAGTAATTGTTATTTGATAAGCAGGCTTCTGCAAGACAAAGGGATGAAGGCATGATGGGTCATAGGCGTATTACTGCAAGTTTAACTCATAAGTTAATCCTTCCTCAGTGTGGCATCCAACCCAGTGTATTCTGATAAGCTTCTGCCTTTCTAAAACCTGGTGACTGCTTACAAATAAGCTTAAAAAGGATAACTACCCCCGTTCTTGAAGGAGGGCTCAACACAGCCCACAAGCCTGTATGTCTGCCAAAAATATATTTGCGTATAAATACTGAAATAAGCCCGGCAGCTGAAAAACATGCATTTCCTCAAGTGAGAGTTATTGTGCCCTCTGTTCTCCTCATGTCTATGTGTCTCTACAAATGAGTTGAGCTCTCCAGCATCCTCTGCCTAGCTAATTGCATTTAAATCGTTACAGGATTTATTATGTGGGCAGCATGATTTTGCATGCCTCCTTCTCCTGTCTATTCTCAGAGCCGTCCGCCCGCCTGTCCACACTTCCCATCGGAGCAGCTGGGTTCCTGCTGTCTTCTCTGCCTCTTCCCATGGTCTCGAAACCTTCAGAAAATCCGAAAGGGATTTCCCGTCTCTGATATTCGTGGCATTTCTTCACTGCTGCTGAGACTGTCTTGGCACGAAGACTCCGGGACTCGCTTTCAGTAAGAGTTTGGTCCAACAATAAATGAATTTCCAGTGCCAACCATTGCTCCGGTACCTCATTTCTGGTAAGGTTTTATTTATCGAAAAGACGCAGGGCCTCATCAAAATGCAATTTGCTGAGCCCTGGCTCTAGATTGAGAAACTACTTCTCAAAGCCAAAGGCAATTTTCCATGTAAAAAGAAGACTAAGGGTGTAACATAGGTGTGTTTTGGGAATTGTGAAAGCCATGCTACAACTTGGCATCAACGACAGCGCTTGCCTGCCATGGGGCTTTGGAGTGAAAGATCAAAATAAAGATAAACATAAGCAGGGAAACAACCGCAATGGATGAAAGGCGAAATAAAAAAGACTGGTATATCCTAGGCAGACTGTTACTATACCACAAAAGCATAAGACTTCTTAGTCATTGAGTGCTACCATTGGGTAGAGACAGTTGTATCTTTTTTAATTTTCTCCTGCATTATAGGGTGTGTTTCTGGGTAGGGTCAATGTTTGGCAAATTGAAGATGAAAATCTGTAAACCACGCCACGCTGATGAAGACAGTAACTGTCTCCTCCTTCACGCCCATGCAAACCCAGCCCACCTCCAGAAACAGATAAAAGGGAGCATCTGCTGCCCTCCAGTCAGAGGGACTCACTTCCCTTCTCCTCGCACTCACCTCCTTGCAGCACAACTCCGTTGATCTTTCTCACCTTCTTGATTTTTGACTCTGCTCAGAAGAAACAGCCATGTCTCGGCAGTCTGTCTGCAGAAGCTTTGGAGGCGGGAGTAGAAGGGGCTACAGCTCTTGCTCTGCCATTGGTGGTGGCTTTGGAGGAGGTGGCGGTAGAAGCAGGAGCAGCTACAGCTCGTTCTCCATGTCCAGGGGATTTGGAGGTGGTGGACGTTGTGGAGGCTTTAGCAGCAAGAGTCTCCACAACATTGGTGGTAGTGGAAGGATTTCCATGGGTGGATGTTATGGGGGTGGAGGGTATGGAGGCAGAATGGGTGGCTTCGGTGGAGGCTACGGAGGAGGACTAGGCAGCTTTGGTGGAGGAATGGGTGGAGGAGGAATGTGTGGCTTTGGAGGAATGAGCGGTGGAGGAATGGGTGGTTATGGTGGAGGAATGGGTGGTTATGGTGGAGGAATGGGCGGTGGAGGAATGGGCGGTGGAGGAATGGGTGGCTTTGGTGGCCCAGGCTTTGGCATGCCAGGCTTTGGTGGCCCCGGTAGAGGTGGCCCTGGAATCCAGCCCGTGCAGGTTGACACAACCCTCCTGCAGCCAGTCCACGTTGAGATTGATCCCCAGATACAGCAAGTCAAAAACCAGGAGAAGGAACAGATCAAGACTCTTAACAATCAATTTGCCTCTTTCATTGACAAGGTGAGAGGGTGGGATTGGGTCCAATTAAGGGTCAAATTTGGGAGGAACTCTCAAGTTCTGCAGAAACGTCCTTTTTGAGCTGGATATCAGCAGGCTGAGAAGCCTGAGCGGAGTGTTTTTATTAAGTAGTGCTCGGGAAGAGATGAGAATCTCTCTTCCACACGAGATCAAAGCTCTGTCTCCAGGGCTTTAATCCAGCCTGTTGCACCAGGCTCAACTAATGGGCTACTCTTGCAAGCACGCTTCATGCCTCCAAACCCCTGCAGGTTTCAGGCACAAATTTTCCCTCCTGTGCCGTTCTCTTTCCAAGTATCCTCCCATTTAAGTATTCACTATTATAATTTTTTCCTCTTTGTTTTCAAATATCCAGGCTTTTAAATCTAGACTAGAAATCTAAGATGTCCACATTACCTGTGATGGGAATCTACTTGGAGCTGCTGCTGCTTTGGCTTGAATATGACTTACACATTTCCTCCTTTGTCCGGTCCTGTAGTTTATGCAACAACAGAAATTCTTAACAAAACGTTAATTGGTCCTCGCATCATCATATAAAGGCGAATCGACATCCTTTTTGCATGATGAAAGGGGTGTCTGCGATGCTGCTCCACTTCCCCATGTGATGGTGGATCCTCCATGTGTTGGCTTTCAGGTCCGCTTCCTGGAGCAACAGAACAAGGTCCTCTCCACCAAGTGGGAGCTCCTCCAACAGCAAGGGCCTTCAGGGCCAAGGAAGAACCTCGATGTCATCTTTGAAAATTACATCCAGAACCTGAGGAGGCAGCTGGACTCCATCTTGGCACAGAGGGGACAGCTGGAGTCGGAACTGCAGAACATGCAGCAGTACGTCGAGGATTACAAAACCAAGTAAGTGCAGCAACAGCCTAACCCAGGGAGCAACTCAAGCAGACTGGTAGTCATTTTTCTTCACACATGTGCTTTTTATGGCAATTGTGGACATTGCGTTTTCAGTCTAAATATTTAATTCTGTATTTTTTTTTTATTTTACTTTGTTTAGCGTGGCCGTAGGCAGGAAAATTCAGGAAACTCAGCTTATACTCTTACTTTCCATAGGTATGAGGAAGAGATCAACAGACGGACAACTGCTGAGAACGAGTTTGTGGTGCTCAAGAAGGTGAGTCATGCACTGCAAAATGATCGCCTGAATATCAGGCTTTATCTGTGCTTTGAGGGGACTCGCTCCTGAATGGAATTTCAGAGAGATTGTAGGATCTGTGGGCTGATATTTGAAGTCCCTCGTTTTCAATTTGCATAAATGAATAACTCCGTCACAGCTGTTACCCTCCCTACAGATGGTGATTTCCATGGAGGATTTCCAAGAGGAAATGAAAGTATTCCCTGTGATCTTTCCTTTAGGATGTGGACTGTGCCTACATGACTAAAGTAGAGTTGGAAGCCAAGGTGGGAGCTCTGACTGATGAAATCAACTTCCTGAGGTGCATCTATGAGGAGGTAAGAGCTCTCCCTTCCCCTGGGATGAAGTTGGCTGGAGTTGCAATGGGACGTGTGGGCCAAAGACAGTGAGGTTGCCCTGGGTGCCCATGTGGACTTGGTCTGGAGAGGCTGCTTGGAGTCACAGCTCCTTTCTCCTCTCCTCAGCTGGTCAGGCTAACTCACATCTTGGTTGCAGGAACTGTCTCAGATGCAGACGATCAGCCGGGACCTGTCTGTGGTGGTGTCTATGGACAACAACCGGCACCTGGATCTGGACAGCATCATTGAGGAGGTCAGGCGCCAGTACGAGCAGATCGCGCAGAACAGCAGAGCTGAAGCTGAGGCTTGGTACCAGAGCCAGGTGAGTTGGGAAGCAATTAAGGAGCCCGGGTAGATAATTTACGCCAAAGTGAGACATCTCTTTAGGCTAACGGTGCTGGATCCCGTGCAAGGAAGTCCCAAGAGGAATTGTGTTCCTTTTGAAGGATCGGACTTACTGTTTTCAAGGTGTCCAGAATCTCACTTTGGTGCATGGCACAAGCCTCTCAATAAAGGTGGCCAAAAATGTGCCTTAACTAGAAAATGCCTGCCCAAAACAGCTTTTCAGAAGAAAAGGGATGCTTATTAGTGTCACTAAGATCTATTTAAAAGTTCAAAACCAGTAGCTGAGTCTCAGAACCATCTGTTACATTGAGCTGGGCACCCATGACCAACGTGACAGGGGTTTGTAGCAGCACGTGAGCTGTGAAACCGTTGACAAATCTTGTCTAGGCATCAGGAATGTTTCACTGAAGGTTTGCTTTGTTTTGGTGCCACCAGTATGAACAGCTGCAGAGCACCGCTGGAAGGCATGGGGACAGCCTGCGCAACACCAAGATTGAGATCCAAGAGTTGACTCGCAACGTCCAGAGGCTGCGGGCTGAGATTGAGAACGTGAAGAAGCAGGTAGGGGTTGGGTAGTGTCTCACAGGATGCCGGCATCAGGTTGGGTCACAAATGACAATGTGTGGGGCAGAAATAGTTTCTTCAACCACCTCTTGTTTATTAAATGTAAATGTTACCTTTTTTTTAACCTTGACTCCTTCACTTGGGGGTTGAGGACTGATCCTAAGTGACCAGATGGGGTCCTTTTTCTTCCTCAGAACCAGCAGCTGCAGTCAGCGATTGCTGAGGCTGAGGAGCGGGGTGAGATGGCCCTCAAGGATGCCAGGGTAAAACTGGAAGAGCTGGAATGTGCCCTGAGCAAAGACAAGGAGGAGCTGGCTCGCTTGCTGAAGGAGTACCAGGAGCTGCTGAACATCAAGATTGCCCTGGACGTTGAGATTGCCATGTACAGGAAGCTGCTGGAGGGAGAGGAGAACAGGTACCTCTCTTTCTTTCTATCTCTTTGACAAATTTCTTGACTGATGATACTACGTGAGGGTAAAATCTTTGCATGCACTCCAAAGATAAAGATAAAGATTAGCCTTAAATACGCTTCCCATATTTCTTTTAAGAACGCTACATTCAAGGTTGCTCGTTTGTGTTAAAGAATAATTGGGAAATTTGGAAAGAATAGGGAATAGATACCTTGTAAAAAGAGGGAAATTCTCAGCTGAAGAAACATGCACTTCCCGTTGGATTAACTGGTCCTCTTTTCCCTCACAGGCTGTGCAACGATGGCATGTCCAACGTCAATGTCTGTAAGTATCTGCGTTTGTTTCCTTGAGAAGCAGTAGAAGACCGTGTCTTCTTGGAGGTGCCACCAGGCGGTGGGCAGCGTGTATGTAACCTGTGCTTCTCTTCCAGCTGTGGTAGGCAGGACCACCATCTCTGGAGGCCGAGGAGGCATGGGAGGAGGCTTCGGAGG
>VWZL01000033.1:0-11439 GCA_013396915.1 Stercorarius parasiticus | reverse complement strand
CCACTAAGCGGGTCATTTTGTCAAAGCAAGAGATCACATTAGTAAAGCATGAACCCCNCCCTGCTGACTAGGCCTGATCACCTGGTTGTCCTGTATGTGCCATGTGATGGTGGCACTCAAGATGATTTGCTCCATAACCTTCCCAGGCACCAAGGTCAGACTGACAGGCCTGTAGTTCCCTGGATCATCCATCTGGCCCTTCTTGTAGGTGGGTGTCACATTTGCTAACCTCCAGTTAACTGGGAACTCCCTGGTTTGCCAGGACTGCTGATAAATGATTGAAAGTGGCTTGGTGAGCACTTCCACCAGCTCCCTCAGTACTCTTGGGTGGATCCCATCTGGCCATAGACTTCTGTATGTCTAGGTGCTGGAGCAGGTCCCTCACCATTTCCCCTTGCATTCTGCTCCCCACCCCTATCAACTAGCTCAGGGATCTGGGTACTCAGGGAACAACTGACTCTACTACTAAAGACTGAGGCAAAGAAAGCATTAAGTATGTCATCCTTTTCCTCATCCTTTGTCACTATGTTTCCCCCACATCCAATAAAGGCTGGAGCCTTCTTAGCCCTCTTTTTGTTGTGAGTATATTTATAGAAACATTTTTTAATTGTCTTTTACTGCAGTAGATGATAGATTATTTTGTAAGGGCTTTGGCCTTTCTGATTTTCTCCCTGCATCACCTCATGATATCCTTGTAGTTGTCCTGAGTTACCTGTCCCTTCTTCCAAAGGTCATAAAGTCTCTGTTTTTTTCATGAGTTCCAGCCAAAACTCCCTGTTCAGCCAGGCTGGCGGTCTTCCCTGCCGGCTCATCTTTTGGCACATGGGGACAGCCTGCTCCTGCACCTTTAAGATTTCCTTCTTGAAGCAAGGCCCCTAAACAGGCCAAAGTCAGCCCTCTGGAAGTCCAAGGTTCCTGTGATATCATTCACATCAAGGTCACCTAAAACATGAACTATTCTGGCTCCTTCCGTCTTTTTCCTCCATCAGCTAATCTCTTCATATATTTAAGGAATACAACCTGAAGTCTCTCAGAAATACAAAACAAAGTAGTCTTTTTTTCACTTAGCACCTAATTGGAAAAGACAGTAGCAGTAACTTTTACTTAAGTGGGCTTTTTTAATCCACATTAACTATGAGTATGGTCTATTAACAGTATTAGCAAAAACCATGCCTCCATAATGCCATGTCACCAATAAGCTGCAACTGCAGCAAGCTTTAGAAGTCAACAAGCAGCTTTCACAAAGAGATGAATTCCATAATACCTTCTTTTATTTATTCAGGCTGTAAGAAGTGTCTTGGAACCATTAAGATTGTTTTCTTTCTTGTTTAGTTAAGCTTCAGATCAAATGAAAGATCAAAGATGAAGCCAGTCTGTTAATAAAAAAGTAAATAAATGTCAGAAGCAGTACAAGATTCTTTCCATAGGGTGCTAAATCGATAGCACAGCATCCCTTTTTAGCTAAGTTGGATATATGCTCACAAAGTCTAAGGTGAGTCACAACTGATTTTCTACACACGTGAATTCATATTCCATATCCCTCATACACAAATGTTCTCTCTTCCCCTTTTAATAAAAGTCAATCCCTAGAGCATGTATTCAAAGCTTAATTGAACAGAATATTATCTGGACCTCTGAACCAATTGTCAGTGACATTTCCCCTAACCACCTGTGCTGGAAGTCAAAAGACGGAAAAACATACAAATAACTTTACCACAGAAACTAAAGACAGAATAGAAGGATGTTCACCTTTGTTTGCATCACGCTCCATCAAGTTCCCATTGCTGTGTTATACTATTTGCTTGCAGTGGCTGCCCTGGTCTCAGTAAAACAGTGTCATCTGTTTGCTGGATGCTCCAAGGTGTGCGCACAGGAAGGGTAGCTTACTTGTTTGTGGACAGGTGAGGGCTTCTCATTGGCTGAGGTCCTGAAATGCAGAGTCTGCAAAATAAAGGACAAAAGGTCCATTAGGCCAGACCAGTACTAATTGCCATATTTTCTGGAGAATATAGAAATTTTTAAGGTGTTTTTTTTTGTTTTTTTTTAACAAAATGTCTCTGACTAACCATTAAACCAAGTAAATTCTTGTGCAACACAACAGTTCATCTTGGCATCTAGATTTGCACATTACCCCTAGGCTTTTCATTTCCTCTGCAGGATGACATGAAAAAAAATTTTTTTTCTAAGGACATATTTTGCAACATATGCTCTTAAGCATGTATTTCTGAATTACACAACAGAATATTTGACAGGAAAAGAATACAACTTAAACCCAAAGTAACTACCTCTGACATACAAAGTCACATTTGTATGCACATTTCACCATTATGATGATCCTAACGATTTATTTAATGCTGACATCAAAAAGATTCAACTCAAAATACTGCCAGTAGAATGTGTACTGGTGCAAAAAAGGAACTTGCCCTGAAAAGCAGGATTTAAACTAGGGAAAATGGATACATGGCAATGTCAAGGTAAACATGGTTAAATGAGTCCGTGCAGACTGAACACCTTGAGCAGCACTGTACAGAAAGACTACAGCAACATCACTTAGAGTTAGAATTAGGAAAACCACCATATATGGGGAGAAAAACAGGACGAGCATACTGTAACAATTGAAAAAAGCATTTAAATTCATAGTATAATTTTTAGACTTAAGATTCTGGCAAAGAAACCCGTGAAGGCTTTTCCCCCATTGATGAAACTTTCACCCTCAGGCAAAATGAAGCATGATGACAGCAAGTACTGTCAATTCAGATCTTCACCTAGAAAGTTTTTACTTCAATGTATTTAGTGCTCTCTTTAAACCAAACTGGGCACAGCCCCTTTCATTGAAATATGAAAAAGGATGATGAAAAGGAAAAAGGAGATTATCTTGGCTGTGAACAGTTCAATGTGAACTGCTAGTATAACCACTTTCTTGCTCAATTCACCTCACTTCTACCAAGTTGTTTCCAGAACATCTTCACCTTCCCCTTTAACCCTCATCCTTCCCACTTCATTACTTAATTCTCTGTGACCAGTAAGTCCAGAGGAATACTAGTCCTGTATATGCTCATTATCAACAGACTGCATTAAATGCATAATACATGCTGATCAAGTGAACACAAGGGGCAAGTTCAGAGATTGAAAGTGTCATTATCATAATTACCAGCTATTAGGCTTCTTTAAAATCAAAGCAGAACAGTAATGATTGCCTCAAGTAACTATCTGATGGGTTGTTAAAAGCTAAGGTCTGATGCTAGTGAAGGAAAGTTCATTTGCTATTATCACAGCCACTGCGACAGTTTGACAAGAAAGCAATACTTATGCTACCCATTGCATAAAAAGAAGAAAGCCTGGTTTGCTTTCAGTGTGCCAAATTCATCACACTATTAGAACATTGATGGATAAACCCTACAATTACTTCTCTTCTGCTTCAAAACACTGTTTCATGCTTCAGCTCCCCACAGGCTTTCTCCATTTCAACCACTCGAGTCAAAAAAGAGGGGACACTTCAGCATTGCAACCAACAACTCTTCTCAAGCTAACAGAATTTGCACCCATAGACATCACGCAGGGTCTAAGCACAAGCTGCTCCAAGAGCACCTAACACGCTCCACCAGATTATTTTTTTTTATTTAAAGACTGCACACAAATCATCTCCAGGAAATAGACTAGCAATAAAAGATAGTTTCTTTTGATACATTCATTAGGAAATGAAAAATAACATGACTTATGGCAAATATCTTCACAGAAAAAAACCTTCTCAAAAATTCAGAAAGACCCGGCTCATTACAAAGCTTACAGCCTTCATAAGAAAGCTTATGGTTTTCAGGAACTTAACTGAAGACTTTTACAGATAAACGTATTTAGGGAGAATAATTTAAAAACTGCTCAAACGTAAGCTATCTCAGGAGGCACGTCTGAGCTGAGCACAGTCCTAAAATAGTTTCTGAAAGGCGTCTCATTTCCTAGACAACAGTTTATGCAATATCTGATTTTAAGCAAAGGAGTTAAAGAATTGTTTTTTCTCACCTATATTAAAATGATGTCCTTTGCTAGGAAAAATCATCACTTCTGCCCAAGTGATGTCTGTGAGGATTGAAGGGAGTAAGTTCCCCTGGCAGTAGAGATCATAAAGGGAACAACAGGCCTGAAGGATAAATTGTTTTCACAAGTAAACACATCATCAAGGAGTGCAAGCTTCAGACTCCTCTTAGACTAATATACATTGAAATTCACTAGTCAAACTCATCTCCTTATTGCAGTACCATAGCTGAAGTTAGCATTTTACAGTATCACATTCCGCTGGTTTGCTCAGTGTCTCAGTACACTGTGAGACGCAGCTGGGTTCAGCTCAATAGTGGTTACCAGCATTTCCTTACAAAATGTCTTGCATGGTGATACAGGGCTTGGATGCTCCGGCCTGCTTAACAGACAGGTCCAACTTGGAACTTAGCGTCTGTAGAACTACACTTCTGACATGTGCTAGAGTCTGAAATGAAGTTGCTCACACTAAGTGCGCTATTTAAGGGTCAGAAAGACCATTTCCAAACCAGTCGCTAAACTGGTTCTGCACAGTGCATCAATGCACTGAAGTAGTGCATCTGGCAACCTTGTCAAGAAAGGCTGACCTTCATTACTTCTAGTGACTAAGGATATTTTGAAAACAAACTGACCATGAAGTCAACTCTGCCATCTAATGCTTCAAAATAAAAAAACATTAACCTACAGTCAGCAGTCTAAAGGGAAAAAGGTAATAGCTTTGGTGAGCGCTCATTTGTTCTTTATATAGCAATTCATCACATTACTAAAACTTGCTTTAGACCAACATTTGGAATTGGACGTTCCAGAAATGAAAGGTCACTGGTTGCAGCCTACACACAAGCAGAGCACGTATCCAAATGATGCTACCCTATAGTGAGGATGTTAGTATTCGGTTTCCCATCTGAGAAAAGACATCTGTGTCTGGAGAATATGAAGCCTCTTGCCCTGAGATTGTCTGGATATAAGAGCTACCCTAGAATCCCCTGTAAAGCCTGGCTTTCTACACAATCAGTACTACCCCTGCTCCATGGACCATTATCTACTTCCTTCATATCACTGCCAAATGAAACTGCAGAGGGTAATTTCTTTTTAGAACCTAAGCTTTGTGAAGCACAAAGATGAGAAAACAGAATGAAAAAACCCTCAAGAGCTGTATGCCTGGAAACAGGTCTCTGTAAAGACAATGGGAGTCCAGCTTTTAATGCTGCAAATAAAACCAGCAGGTGTGGAACATAGCAGGGCTTTAACTGTAGACCAAAGCAGTCCTTGGCAAAAGGACAGCTAAGCAAAAAAGTTTAACAGTAGTCCAGGCAGGTGATCCTGCTACCGTGGCCTTTATCTCTAACACTCCCAAACCCTGAATCTTGTTCCATTTGATGAACAAATATTGCCACCACTACCTGATAACACTGAAGAGGCAAAGTGTGTCTGCCAGGCCTCAGATGCTGTGGCCTTAAGGTAACATAATTAATTTTCTAGCAACTCCAAGTGACTGGAACTAATAGCTTGTACCAAAAAGATGGGACAGTGATTGCATAGAACATATCCTCCACCTCTTCAGGAAAAAGCACCATTATTTTTATTACTTTTTCTTGAGTAATTTTCCTCATTACAGAGGTCACCTTTACCACCTTCTCTTCAGAGCTGTGAAGAAAAAGTACTCTCATTTTAAGTCGATTCATCTGGCTTACTTGCTTGAAGCCTGCAGTTTTTCCCCTATACTTTGGAAAATGGTATTCTACCAGCACCTATCTTGAAATCCCTTTCTTACTAGCAAAATTGCCCCTACAAATCAATTTCCCTAGGCAGATCCAAATACTTCAGTTACATCACCAGCCACAAAAAATCAGCCCCGTGCTAGAAGCTGTTTTATAGTGACATATAGCACATTTTAAAGCTGCCACTCAGCCTAAGAAGTTGAAGAAATTGAAGAAGTTGAAGAAAAGCATTTTCAGCTTGCTTTTCTTGCCTACATCCAAGAGATAAATAATGCATGCTTACACTAAAAATTAAGAGAAAGAGAAGGCCTAAATGTCAGCTTAACACCAGGTATGTGGAAAAATTAAGGCTGAAAAATTTACGAAGAATGACTCCAGGAAAAAAAACAATTGTGGAATTAAGTAACCCGAACAAGAGATAGAATTATTGAATGCTTTCAGTTGGAAGGGACCTTTAAAGGTCCTCTGGTCCAACCCCCTGCAATGAGCAGGGACATCATCAACTAGATCAGGTTGCTCCAAGCCCCAACCAACCTGACCTTGAATGTCTCCACAGATGGGGCACCTACAACCTCTCTGGGCAACCCAGAGATCAATAGCCTTGTTAGCCCAGTTGCTAACACACACCTTGTGTTCTTCTAGTAGTTCCATAACTTGCTGTCTTATTTCTTGAAAGCTTCAGGGAGTTGGACTGGATGATCCTGATGGGTGTCCTTGAGATATTCTATGATTCATCTGCCCTTCCTCTAATCCTTCCTGTCTCAGGCTAACTACTTACCGTGCTCTTCCAGATCATCTCAAGCCCCCATTCACTCTCCTGTGGTTGACTACCATCCTCTACAAGCAAGATATGAGCAGGTGTCACTTTTCTCCCAATAGAAGAATGTCTGCAAGTTCATGTTACTCCCCTAAGCGGAGTATGGGCACACAGGTGTGCGGGCATTTCTTTTCTCTGAATAGGAAAACATCTAATCTATCACTTTCCTCTCCTAACACCTCTGAATCAGGAGTTGAGCTTAACTTGATGTAACATTACATACACAACTATAAGCAGTAGACCAAAGAACAAACCTATGATAACGGTCGCAAAACTAGCAGTCTTGCTAGTCTCAGGGATCACGGTGGCTAATACTGCAGTAAAGCAAAAGAAAGGAGACGAAAGGTCACCACCTTCCCTGCCTTGTAAAGCTCACTTGCCCATAGCCTTTTCAATTGAGCCCTGCAGGCATGCCAGCATTATAAAGCAAATAAAGAAGCATCTGGAGAGTCTGCAATGGGAGCGCTCCAGCCCCATGTCTCATTACCAGTTCATTACATTTTCATGCAGCACAACCGCCACCAGCTAGTGCCACAGTCTTTGACAAGAACAAAGTTAATAAGATTAGTGGGTGGGGGACATAGAAGAAAACCTAGAATTATTAGAAGGCTTAAGGAGAGAATTAAGAAATAAAAGATGGAATAAAAGATGATGTAAAGCATTGCAAAATATAATTTGAAAAATTCCTCATGAGTAAAAAGAAAATACTAGGTGTTTCAGTAACAAGTTGAGTTCCAGCATTCCCTCTCTCCCTGACATCTACCTGACAGGTGGACAACACTACCCATATCTGACTCTAGCTGCACTTCTGTTGTCTCTGGCTCATAGATCCAGTGCAGTTTCTTCACTTATATATGATCCTTAATAACTTGAAGGGAAAGCACTAGGGAAACTGACAGCTTTTTAACCTCAGCTTCATATTTGATATCTCAGAGCTTTTAGTTTTACAGTTATCTATAAACACATAGCAGTTATTACAAAACTATACACTGCATTGTGGCATTTCTATGTTGTGCTTAAGGACAGGGTTACGCCTGCCATAAACTTCCTATATTCAACCTTCCTGCTCACATTTCACTTTTTAAACGTAGTTTCTAATTATTCAGAAGATGAGAAGGTACTCCTTGAAACAGTAGCTAAAACGGCACACCAGTTCAGTTCTTTAAGATCGCCTCTGTTTAAACATAATCACCAGCAAACTACAAACCACAAGGGGTAAGCGCAGAAGCACCATTTGCACACAGTCTAGCTTAGATTTGCAAGCATAGACAAATTTCCAATTATCCATAAGAAAAATGAATGCAAGTTCTTCTCTGAAAAAATGGCCCTAGGCCTTTTTGTAAAGGTCTAATCCAATGCCTGCTGAAGTCATTAAGAATCTTTCTGCTGATGTTAATGGGTCTGGAGTTTTGGGATCGCCTTGGCATGTTTCTTTCAGTGACACACACAAGGTCTACCTACCATTCTCATTTAGCTGCAAATTCAGTAGGAATATTTGCTGAACAAAGAGCATTAAGACTGGTCTAACAAACCAGGCAAACAAAATGGTAAAATGTGAAAACAAAGCCTGCCTTCTCAACACCAGAAATACTAACTGGATTTAGGGTGAACTACACCACTTTCACATGAAAAACACTTGGAAAAAAAATCAAGATCAGCTTGTTACTGCACGATTTAAATCAAAAGTAGCCTTACTCCTTCAATTCAGAACACATTAACACATGCATCCAGGTTAGATGGCAGTCAGAGAAGGCATTTTCGTCACTCATGAATTTCCAGTTTTCTAGCGTATTCTGAAATTGCATGTCTGTACACCTTGCTCACCAGATGCGTTTCAAGCAGTCTATTCAGATACTAAAGGAAACTACAAAAAACTTGAGCATGTGGGCAGCATGGCAGTGTCTCCCCATCAGGTCTGGGAGTCCTTTTTGTCTGATGTGAATAGGATACAATGCTCAGCTGAATTCATCCTCCAAAAAACCAGTTTCCCCTGTGCATGTGTGTGGCCTTTCAGCAGACTAAAAGCTTGAATACTTGACAGAAAATCAAGTCAGGTACAGGAAAGATTTACAAGTTATGTACAAAGGAACAAAAGAATACCAGAGATTATGGCAGTTTTAGGACCTGCTTCCAGTTGGGAAACCTCATGGCTACTCTGTAGCTTCCAGTTGGGAAACCTCAGCTACACCCTCAAGAGGACGGAGCTGAGAGCGTTTGAGAGGGTGCTGGTTAGCCAACACCTACATTTAATTAAATCAACTGTCAGAGCACGTGGATTTGCTATATCCTGGAAGGCACATTGCTGACATTTGAAAAGATACACCCCAAAAGCCAGAAATTTAGCGGACATAGTAAATGCTTTTAGAAAGACAGAAAATGGCTTATACTAATGCTACATGCTGGTTTTATGAAGCTTTGCTGAGGAAGAAAAGATGCTGTGCCGGCTGCTCTAACGTCTCAGCTCCCAGGAAACTGGGAGCCCAACACAGAGAGACTTGCAGAAACACACTGGGGAAGCCGAATCAGCTACCTTCAGAAGCTCAACACAGCTGTTCTCTTTTAGTTTCCAGAGTATGGTATGACTCCCACAACACATCAGTGAAGTTTGTGCTGCGGGTAACCTAGGAAAACAAAGTATGGGCAAAGAGAAGAGCTAAAAGATAAGGCAAGATAGTCCAGACTGTGGACCAATGATAAGATGATCAGCTCCTCAGCTTCCAAAAACCTGATACATCCACTGGAATGAAGAATTATCTTTACCCAAATGTTTGCCCAAGCTGTTCCCTTCCTCCCGAAGCTGTAGTGCTTGCAGTGTCCTATGCTTGCTGTCCACTACTGGGAGTACACAGCTTCCTACTGCTAGAATTGGCCGAGTATAATCCTTTTATATTTTATATTGGTATCAGGACCAATATTGGTTATTAATATTAATTATCTAGTCTTATCCTATTAAATGTGTTTATATTTCAACGCTCAGGTTTCCTTGTTTTTCCTGATTTCCCTTCCCAGGTGGGAAGGGGGGTCATCAGGTGATAGACTAATTATTTAAATGACAATAACTTGTTGTGGGTTTCTCAAACTGTAACAAACTCGGTGCCCAGTGTGGTATTTTAATAAATCTGGTGCACAACATATTTTAAAAACCTTGGCAGCCAAGGTGGTATTTTAATGAATTTGGCACTCAATGTGATATTTTGCACTTAATTCTAATAGTGCTGGGAGAACCATAGGCTTTAATTTGAGAGTTTTGAAGGGTTGAAGTTTTAAACAGATTCGATCAGATTTGTCGAACCGTCATGAATCTGTTGGGGTGATTTCAAAGGAATACAGCTGGAGTCCTCTGGTATCTCTGTATAGGCTTATGTTGGGAGCTATGGGAGCTGTAGGAGAGTTCGTTGCCTTTTGTCACTGGTTTAGAGCAGCTTATAATTTCTAAACGTGGACTTAAAACCATCGCCTTGTTATCTTGTGTAGCGGTATTTTGCTGTGTTACCGGGTCTTTTGTAATCTTTCCGGGTTTTGTCACTTACATAATTGCATCTCGTTGATCGCCGCGGTCGGAGTCACCTGGGGACGGCGGGAGCCCTCTGTTGGGCATTGTGCATAAGTACACCTTGAGTTATGTTAAGGGCCATTTAGAAAGGGGCAGGATGTCTCTTGAGGATTTGTATGTTCTGGTGGCGTCAGCAGTAACAGATTTTGAGAGTTTGGAATACCCTTGAACTGTTTTGGTCATCGACCTTGTGTTAAGTTTTGCGGGCTTGTTCTTTTCCATTGGCTGGATCTGCTGTAGAGGGAAGTGTCAGGTAGTGACCCTGATGGCTCCTACGACACTCAGACCCCTCCAGCCTCCACGACAGGCATTTATCCAATCCAGACTCCACCAGTGTAGGTCCCGCCGGCTCCTGCGAAAGGCACTGCACAGCATCCATTGGGCCAACGCAGACCCCGCCGGCCCCCATGGTAGATGTTGATCCTATCCAGACCTTGATGACTCCCATGACAGGACCCGCAGGTGCAACAAGTACTAAACCTACTCCAACCTTAGTGATGGATGATGTAGCTGACCTACAGAATCAATCAGTGCCAGTATCGGTCAACTCTGTACACAAGAGGAAACATGCAATAGCACTGCGTAGCGATGGTCAACCAGGGACATCATGTTAGCAAGTAACAGAGGAAACTCCTTAATCATTACAACTAGGTGAGCTGTGAGATTTATGTATGCATAATAGCCGTCAGGAAGGGGAGCAAGTGATTACTTGGCTGCTACCAAGGACCCATCTATTGCGGGGCTATTGAGAGTTGAGGAACAAAATGTACGATTGGTCCCACATGAAAGGTGCCAGGAGGGAATGTTGTTGCTCTTCTTCCCTGGCCCCTGGCAGCGCTTTCACAGTACCAAAAACCATGGGTCTCCACATTTCCCCAATGATATAATCCTCAAAACAAAATTTTTTTGCTCTCACCAGACCTGGGGTCAAAAATTGCAAATATCCATCAATTTTACTTCCAAATGAAAGGTGCCAGGAAGGAGTGCAGTTGCTCATCTTCACTGTCCCCTGGCACCACTTTCATAGCACCATAACCCTTGGGGGTCCCCGCTTGTCTAACAACTTAATCAACAAAACTTTTTTCTCTCTCACCAGACAAGGGGTCAAAATGTACAAACATTCAGTGATTACTCCCACACCAAAAGTGCTGGGAAGGAAAGCTCTTGCTTGTTTTCACTCTTTCTGGGAAGCGCTTTCATCGCCTCACAAACCTTGGGGCTCCACACTTGTCTAACATCTGAATCCTCAACAGAACACTGCTCAAGCTCAGCAGGGCCGGGCTTCAAAAGTTGCAAATGTCCAGTGATTGCTCCCACACCAA
>VWZL01000030.1:0-10468 GCA_013396915.1 Stercorarius parasiticus | reverse complement strand
ACTGAGTGAACAAAGCACTTTCATTTCTAATAGACGGTAGTTTTCCAGTGTGAAAACTGCAGGTTTTTGGTCACAATAGGTTTTTGCCATACCTTATGTGGTAGACGATGACATTTTTTATGCTATATGGATTTACTCTTGAAATCCTGATTCCCCATTTCCTTTTTCTCTTCCCTTGGTAAAAGGGAAAAGAAACATTGTAAAACATTGTAAAATGTTAACAATTCAATGACGTAATATTTTACAGCTACTTTGAATTACGGAGAGTTATGAAGGGCAGCAAAGGTTTGGGTATAGATCCTGATGATGATCATATAATTCTGATAGTGTAAGTCCTGTGACTTGCAGAGCAACAGTTTTTGAATATAGCAATCTCAGTTAAATTTTTCAGCAGATGGGGTTGTTGTTGGTGTTTATTCTTGTGTCAAGTGTTCTCCAAGTTAAGTTAATAGCACGAATAATCTCAAATTACTACAGATTGTGTTGATGGGTTGTTTGAATATCTCAGGATCCATTTTCCATTATTATTAGAACTGTGTTCTTGGTATACATTCTTAAGAACACTGTACCTTTGAGTAAAAAAAAACCAGTATATCTCAGGAGACAATCTATCTGTGTAATTTCTGCTTGTAGAGAAAAAAGAGTCAATGAATTTAAAATCCTTCTTGATCTGGATTTAAGAGATTATTTTGGTCTCAAAGAGAATTTTCTGTTTTGTTAATTTTTATGTTATCTCGAAAGTGGACTTTTTCAATCAGAAACAATATATAGATATATTTTTTTGAATCCTCTGTGAATAACATGGAATTTTACTTAGAAGAGGAGAAAGCCAATAGTGCTGGTCCTGAAAACAACATTTGACAGCAGAATTTCTATCTGTAAAGTTGTACACCTGCTTTAAAAAATCTGCGACTGAGGTGACATAACAGAAAGCAGCAGGTTTCAATTTATATTTCACAAGGTTAAGTGATGCACAGGAAAAGATAAAATAGGAAAAGAATAGGAACTAATTTTACCATTGAGGTATGCAGTCACAAATTCAATCACTCACAGCTGCTGCTACACTGAGTGAAAACTAAACCCTTCCCTCTTGCCGGGATCAGCCCACTGAGGAGTGCATTTCATGCTTCTTTCAGGACGGGGCTTACACGGGGCTGGGCTATTCTGGCAATAAGCACAGCGAATGTTAATAACTTCACCAGTAACCAAGAGTTGTAAACCCCCTTACTAACAATCTCAGATGGTCTGCTTGACTAGGTGTCTGAGGAGTCCCACATCCAAGTAGCCATGGAAAGGAAGCAGAAATGACACAAATTTGTAACTCTTTCATCCTTCGGAAATGCAAATGGTTTCTGTCTCCAGCATACTGATTGTGGTAGATTTTTCTGTTGCTGGTCATTGTTCATCTACTAAATGATCCTCAGGTAGCTGTTTAACATGTGAGAGTTGGATCCCTGCTTCCTTTCCTGTACCTCTTATAGCAAAGTTAGAACTTAATAAGACCCTTATTAACAACCCCTCCCACCTGGGTTCCCGTTTAGATTTACAGGAAAATGCTTGTATTAAAACTTTATCCTCCATCTCCAAATAATGTACCTGTATCTCTGGAAGGGTGCGTTGCTACCACTGAGCATGATCCCTTCTAATTTTGAAACTTACCTGTAAACGTTTTTGTATGCCCAACAGAAATTTAGTAACTTGTCATCTCCATCTAAAAGGCTGGTCCTAGCAGCGATGAACGTCCCAGGTACAGCTAAACGCTTGCCAAACATTCTGCTGGTGACAACCATAGAGGTTGGTAAGGGGTATTTCCAATATCCAGATATCCCATAGTACTATTCCGAGAAGTTCAGGCCATTTCAAAGCTATCTGACTACAAGTTTGAGTAATTTTATTTTTACATAAAAGCTTCTATCCATCCTGAGAGTTGGTCAACCATTACCAGCAGGTGCTTAAGTCCACTTAAGTCATGGGAGGCATGTCAGCATAGTAAATTTGCAGTCTTTGGAATGGAAAATCCCATGGTTGTCCTCCACGTCCTTTTGACATGTGAGACAAGAACTCACAATCCTTTTTACTGCCATATCTATTCCTGGAGCTGCCCACATTCTCACAGTCTGGTTCACAATCACGATGAGGCTCACCGTTGGAGGGAACAGACAGTAAAGCTGCTGGATCCAAAATATTATGTCTTTTAAAAGTAATATTATCTGCATTCAATATTGTTAATTCATAGTGATGTGCTTTTTGTGGGGACAATGCTTATGTAGCAGGTTGCTTAAGAATCTGCTGTGGGACATTACATGGTTGTTTGATGACCCAGAACTAATGATCTGCTCCTTTTTATAATAGTTGCTGTTATCGCTCTAACACAGGAATCATTATTCCCTGCCACTACAGGATCCATTTGAGTTGAGTGAAAACCCACAGGGTGGCGGTGTGGACCCAGCTTTGGAGTAAGGACTCTGCTGGCTACTCCTTTGTTTTCATACACAAATAGTTCAAAGGACTTGGAGTAATCCGGCAATCCCAGTGCCGAACAAGAAGTTAAAGATCCTTTTATAGCTTGGAAAGCCTTTTCTCTCTCTGGACCCCACCTTGTAGGCTCCACATTCTCTGCCTTGGTAGCTTTTGTCAATGGCTTACTAAACTCCTTCAGCCCCGGTATCCACTGTCTGCAGTATCCTACTGCACCCCAAAATCCTTGCAGTTGTTTCTTTGTTACCGGTCAAGGTATTTCTACAGTAGACTGGACCCGTTGTTGGTCTATTAATCTTTGTCCTTCTGTTAACATAAATCCTAAACATTTTACTTCCTGCTGACACAGCTGAAGCTTAGAAAGAGATGCACAGTGACCTTTCTCTGCTAAAGCAGTACACAGACAAATGGTATCTTTCAAGCAATCTTTATATATCTTGCTGGCAAATAACAAATCATCTACATATTGTACAAGTCTAGAACCTCCAGGTAATATAATACCTTTCAAATTTTCTCCTTGCCACCCCAGCATGTGATCCTTAAAATAGTTGCAGATAAGAAGGACATAGACCCACTGTTGGACTGGGTCCAGAGGAGGGCCACGAAGATGCTCAGAGGGCTGGAGCGCCTCTCCTGTGAAGACAGGCTGAGAGAGTTGGGTTTGTTCAGCCTGGAGAAGAGGAGGCTCCGGGGAGACCTTATAGCGGCCTTCCAGTACCTAAAGGGGCTACAGGAAAGGCGGGGAGGATGAGGGGTAACGGTTTTAAACTGAAAGCAGGTAGATTTCAATCAGATATTATGAAGAAATTCTTTATTTTGAGGGTGGTGAGACACTGGAACAGGTTGCCCAGAGAAGTTGTGGATCTCTCATCCCTGGAAGTGTTCAAGGCCAGGTTGGATGGGACTTTGATCAGCCTAGTCTATTGGAAGGTCCCGCTGCCCAGGGCAGGGCAGTTGGAGCTAGGTGATCTTTAAGATCCCTTCCAACCCAAACCATTCTATGATTCTATGAATCTATGATATCAGAGGTGGCTTTGTTAGAAACACACTTGCTGTCAATTCATTATTAAAATTCTGGAGCCTGTTACAATCTTCCTCTGTAGTTACTGGGGTGTTCCTCTGGCCTCTGAATTCATTCCTCTACATTAGTTCAATTTACTTTTATCTTCTCACAAACTCTGATCACATTTATCAGGTTTCTAACCACTGTTTGGCAATTATCTCTGTTTGATTATTATAATTCCTGTCAGGACCAACCTGAGACCAGGAAGTCTGATTTCCTCCTGCCTGTTAGGTTAATTCCACATTCTTTTCAATTGTCTTATCTTTCTGCCTGGGTGGAACAACTCTTTTAATAGCAGGCCCAGAATGGATTATATTCTGAACAAATATTGGAAAATATTGATGCACATTGACTCACATCTTCCCCTAATCTAGGCATTTGATTTCCCCACATAACCAAATCCTTAGGGTTCCAGGGGTAATAGGGAGGAACATTTCACACACACGCCCCCCCCCCACACACCCTGCTGCAGGGACAATGCAGGGGGAAGTAACAAGCAATACAGAGGGAGGAGTACAGGGTAGTGCAGAGACCGGCGACCAGCTCTGCAGGCGGCTTGGTTAAATTACTCACAACAGCTGCAAAAGTTCTTCCTCAAGGTTTTCATGCTTGTTTTCGACCATCTTCTTCATGGTGGTTGTATGCCCAATTATCCCATACGTACCAATAATCTATTTGCTGAGGTTTTTAATCTTCTAAAACTTTACAGAGCATACCCAATTTCTTTAATTTGAAGGCTCCTTAAGTGGGGCCACACCCTCAGTTCTCTAAGCATTGGCCAGTCTTCCTTACACAATGTTATTGCTCGTTTTTCTGGTAGGCCTGTGGTGCCATCTATTTTCTTCCAACTTTCTAGTATCTTGACTATGGGTGCCCCCTTCTCTATGCTGGGTATGTTCCCCATATCTACATGCCAAATTTGTGTGCCTTATGCTGATCAGGCAGTGCATACCTCTTCTGGTGTGCTTCCAAGATGGCACTCGAACCCATTTGGGCCCAGAATACCTAGAGCACCCTTCTGAGGTGGGGCTCAAACCCACTTGGACTCCTGAGGTGGAACTCCAGCTATTAATGTTTAAGCTGCTCCCTTTCTAGAGCAATATCTTGGTGAAAGTTCACAGTTTGCAGACTAAGGCTTCAGCTACTTTAGCTTCTAGTGCTAAGCAAGTCTATTAATCCTTAACAATTCTTAACAGTTAAGTTATTGTATTATTATTCATTCCAGTCAAGAGACCCAAAGGTGGAACAAATTTCACACTTATTGCACAGGAACATGAGAGTAGACAGGGACAGAATAAAAAATCCAATTGACTTACCTTTCCCTTGTCCTATCAACAGTTAAACAAACATCACCAACAATCATTACAGCTTAAGAAATTACTTACTCAAAACAAAGGTAGGGAGTGTTTAAATGTTAAGATTTTATCCTTTTACATGCGTACAGGAATAGCTAAAATAATGTCTTATCCATCAAGATTTTCAGGTACATTTGTCAATTAGTTATAACATTCGAGTAAATTTCAAGGGCAATTTTGGGTCTACTCTAATTGAGTATTCTGGCAGATGGTGCATATATACTCTTATTATTTTACTAGAAATCACAATTTCTCTCAGCTAGCTGGGACATCAGTTAACAATAGATGTTCTCCAGAGCAGGCGCATATGGCACACTTTGCAGCTTCATTGCTTCCATGGAGATCCACAGAGCAACTCTGTCAGGAACAGCCTGGGACCTGGGAAGAAGTCCTTCTTAGCCAGGGATTGAATTACTGAAGGGAGGGTGCAAAGAAGACGGAGCCAGACTGTTTTTAATGGTGCCTGGTGACAGGACAAGAGGCAATGGGCACAAACTGAAACACAGGAGATTCCCTCTGACCATTAGGAAACACTTTCTCATTATGAGGGTGACCAAGCACTGGAACAGGTTGCTCAGAGAGGTTGTGGAGTCTCCCTCATTGGAGATCTTCAAAAGCCGTCTGGACATGGTCCTGGGCCACTGGCTCTAGGTGTGCCTGCTTAAGCAGGAGGATTGGAGCAGGTGACCTCCAGAGATCTGTTCCAACCTCAACCACTCTAGACTATTAGGAGTCCAGATCCTATAACTGGTTTTGCAGAAGTTCTTCATAGTAATGGCTCTGTCTCAGTAAAGTGGAAATACTACTGTTTCCTCTGTCAAGATCACAGCTGAAAAGTAGCATGTACATTATAGATAATTTAAAAGACACTGAAATGACTTCCTAAACCTAGACCTAGCAAGTGACTTCAGCAAGTGCATAACCTGAAGTACTATAGCAGTCCAGAAGGAATAATCTGGATAATTAACATTCAGCCTTCTTGAATTGAGGTAACATTTAAAAATTGCAACTGGACAACAGTAAAGAAAGCCTTTGCTTTAATTTTTATGATGTAAATGACTACTTTCTAAAATAAACATTTATTTTTCTGTCAACAAAACCTTAAAGGTTTCAGTCCACAAAATAATAAGCTTTACCAGATAAGAGAAAATGTGGGCTTGGTGTCCATCAGTCTCATTCACTGGTTAATGAGCAAAAGAAACAGCTACACTTTTAGCTTTCTTTATGTGTGACTACTTAAGCTCTTTCAACAAATATTCAGGCCTTTTACATGAATATTGATGCCTATACTGTGTTCACACCCAATAGTTAAAAATAAAAAACCATTTAGAAGTTTTGTGTGTTTAAGAGACTGGAATGGCCTTATCTTTCACTTTGGGTTGTCAGATGGATACTGAATAGCATGTGCTGTTCTTGTAGTCTGTTTTATCAATTAAGCTGAACAATGTCAAAATACTGAAGGATTTGCTAATGAGATCATGTAGGCTGATGTTCGCTGATGACCAAAGAACCTACCCAATAATCTCCAACCCCTACATCACATCCTTAATTTTATTTGAACAAGATTGTGCTTAGTCTAGAACACACAAGTACAGCAGTGAAAATTTCTTACATTTTCCTAACCACTGTGTGGAGGATAGTCAGGTCTTAAAGGAAGCTAGCCCTGTTAGTCAGCTGCAGGTTTTAAAACTTTGATGTGGTAGGGCTAATGGCATTTTACCATGGCAGCCACTGAGAACATTCCAGAGAAAACACCTAATTTTACATTTCCACAGTCCCTGAAACCACAATATAAATCTTGTAGTAAATGAAATTATGCACGTATATGACAGGATTGGGGGTATAGACATTGCTTTTATCAGCAGGCAGATTTATTCCTCTATGTGAGATGCTTAAAACTTTTTTTTAGCTCAAGATATCACACTGACTTAAAAAAAAATATATTTTCAAGCTTTGTAAATAAAATGACATAATTTAATGTTATCACTGCTGTAAAACTACTTGCATGCTTGTGTGAAAATTATGAAGTCTGCT
This sequence comes from Stercorarius parasiticus, assembly GCA_013396915.1. NCBI lineage: Eukaryota > Metazoa > Chordata > Aves > Charadriiformes > Stercorariidae > Stercorarius > Stercorarius parasiticus. The sequence goes on along the minus strand of VWZL01000030.1, from coordinate 3,538 downwards.
TAGTACCCTAATGTTGTACCTGAAACTTTGGTAAAATATATTCAGTGTGGACTCGCCTCCTCTGGTTTATTATTCAGCACCTGCAACTTTCTTTGTGGAAAGTTGCACGGCTAAAATATTAGAAAATCTGGTCTTTGAGGTCAACGTTAATTGTCAGTAAGTTGTCAGTAAGCCCTAGTCCTAGGGCTAGGACTTAAGTTTAGGGTTAGAGTTTAGATTTCCTGCTTAGGGTAAGCATTTAGATGTAGAATTAGGGCTAGGTTTTAGGGTTACGGTGAGGTTTAGATTTAGGATTTATCATTAGGGTTTAGAATAAAGGGTTATGTTTAGGCCTAGGATTAGGATTAGGTTAAAGGCTTAGAGTTAAGATGTAGGGTTATGTTTAGGGGTTTAGGGCTAGGATTCAGAGTTTGGGTTCAGGTTACAGTTTTCACTTAGGGTTAGGATTAGGGCTGGGATTTAGGGCTATGGTTACAATTACTGTCAAGGTTCAGGTTAGGATTTAGGGCAAGGGTTATTTTTGTAGTTATGCTAGTGTTTAGGACAAGGGTTAGCTTTCTCCCTCTGTCTTTTTTTTTTTTTATTTTTTTATTTATTCTACAAACATAAAGGAAAAATTCAATGATCTGAAGAGTGAATCTAAGCAATTTCTTGAAACTTTTTGAAGTTGATTATGAAAAGGTACCCAGGGCATACAATTGGGTGTATGCCCATTATTTAAATCTGAGCTCCCAAAATTTGATGGTCAACATTACTGTTATTCTGGAAAACCTTCTATTAATGCATGAGTCTTCAGATGTCAGGACCTGAAGTGTTTACATATATCTCAGGTTTTTCCCACGGTAGTAGAACTCTATTTAGAGGAAAGAAAACACAACCCTCCCTCAAAAAACACATGATGTTAATTCCATAGTTTGATTGTCATCTTCAGCCTTCAATCTGTTTGTCTTTTCTCTTCGTCAGTCTCTCTTCATTTATTCCACCATAGTGTAACACAGCCAACAGTGCCATAGTATGATAAGGTTATCTCTAGACTAGAAGAATAACCCAGAGATGCTTCCAAGGTACTGAAACACGACTGTGCATATCCATAGAGTCTTCGCTAGTATCATTTTGTTCCATGCCAACCAGCAGTCTTTAAAATAATTCCTAGAAATGGTTTGAACATGAATGCTTTCAAGAGACCATTCACACAAAGTGGTTCATGTATGGCTACCCTCTTTTGGAGGTTAAGAACATTTACTAGCGTAGACACAATCTGTTCAATGCCAGATAGCCTCTGTGGCCAGAAACTTCCCCAAGGATGTTTAGCGTGGAAGTAAAGACATAACCCCTTTACTGGGTGGCCTTTAGTAAATATTACTGTCATTTGAGAGAAGAAATTACATCATATTCCAAGTCCTATGAACAATTTCTTTTGGGAAACCTCAGCATTTTGAAGACATTATTCTTTGATACTATAGCAACATTGTTTGTTTACATACCAGTGCAAGTGAAAACCTGAATTCAGAATGGGAAACACTGTATTTGCAAATGTGTGTACATGGAGTAGGGTAGCTCCCTACCCTACCCATTGAGTAGGGTAGCTCCTATCCTGCACAATATATATTTATATATACTTTTTTTTTTTCAAATAAATCACAGTAAATTAACATTTTTTCCCAAGCCACTGTAATACTAACATGGCCATCTCATAGAGCANCAGCCTAGCTGTCCAGTCTGATGTAGCCAGAGCTTATGCGTTATGGTTGTTCAAGACGTGCCTATGAAATAATCCGCAACTGTCAGTTTCTGAAATTATTAGTGATTTGCTCATCTGCACACTTGCTCATGGGCATCTTGGCAGGATCTGTGTTCCTGTAGTACTTCCACGTTCTTTGATCAAAGAGACATTAATCAACCTTCTGAGAGAATAAGACCAGAATAATGAGAACTTAGTGCCTAAATAGTAGATCCTTTCTAAATCTAAATCATCTCTGTTTCTTTATTGTTTTGTTTGGCAATTGTCCTTGTAGAGTGGAAAATGCTCATATCACCTTAAATTCAATGCACATGGAACAATGAAATTACAGTTCTAACAGAATTTCTTTACTATTCCTTTTATCCACTGAATACCCTACTCATCACAGCCAGACTTATTCCAGCAGTCTTCTTCTGGTTAATTTATAAAAAGTTTTCCTTGATAGATGCATTTAAGTAGTTAAATCATTTGTTTGGGATGCTTTCTTTTCAGTTAAATCAAAGCAAAATCAGAAAGTCACACACCCCAAAAGCACCTTCTATGACTTCTAAATATCATTCAGAAGACCAAAACTGTGCTGATATCAACCGAACATGTAATAAGTTGGATTATGAGATATTATTACAAATAGCACAGATTTGTTCGTTCTCTTAACTGTGTCTGAAAAAATAGCCCCAAAATAGCGCTATTTAGTAAGTGGGATTCTGTCAGCAGTGCATTATTGAGATAAAGGAATTTTGATTTGTTCATTTTCATATTTGACAAAGCGTATTTTCAACATTGCAGCTCATTCTCCATCTTAAGAGGCTCTGGTGCAGCAGAATTGGTTCAGCATTACATGGTTTAGTTCCTGATAACGGTGGACAGCTATTGTAGGGGGTTTCTTTGCTTTGCTGAAAAGCAAAGAATTAAATAGTACAAGTTTTAAATAGAATAATTTTAAATAGAATAGTTTTAAATAGAATAGTTTTAAATTCTTAAAAAGAGTTAAATAGTACAAGTTTTAAATTGAAGAAATGAAGATACAGTTGTGAAGCCCTATCAAAAATACTGCAATTCTTTCTTGTTTATCACATCTTATTTTTTAGAGTTTTTCAGCCTAAATTGACTACTCAGTAGAAAATGGCTTGTAGAAAGGCTGTGACTGTTACTTGAATCACACCCTACACAAATACAGTGACATTCCAGCGCCTCACTTCAAAAGCTGATGTTCCTCTGTTTTGGTTCCCCACTGGTTGCTCCAGCCTTATCGTGGAAGGCTGGATGTGGTATGGAGGTAAAATCAGAAGGAAAGAATGGAGCTTGAAAAACACTATGTAATACAGTGTATCTTGATATATCAGTATCAGCTCTTTTAACCACGTGCCAGTTTGGAAACTGTCCTAATCCACACATTATTGTCTGTGTATATCAGCTTCAACTTGGAAGGAAGGGGTGCCTAGAATTTGTCTCCCTACTTAGGACTCATCCCATACTTTAAAACTACCACCCATTGTGGCTTCCGTGACCTTTCTGCAGTCAACCTCAGTAGGACTTGCAGCTCGCACTGTGTTCTTTGGACTTTTCTCAGACACAAAACCCAGTTTCTTCTAAGCAGCAGAGTTATACAAACTGATATTAATTGCTTGACCAATAGTCTCACCTTCGGTATCCTGCACATTGATCTGCCACTCTCGGTAATTCTGAAGCGGGTACTTGATGCACTGTACAAATGATCATTATTTAAACTCTGCAGTGAAAAAAGAAAGAAGAATTAAGACAAATCAGTTATTTGTATATATTTTCATAAATCAGCAT
>VWZL01000028.1:137533-212414 GCA_013396915.1 Stercorarius parasiticus | reverse complement strand
TTTTTTTTTTTTTACCCTGGGATGACCTGCATGTGCCAGTAAACACATGTTTTGATAGTCCTTCATATGAGCTGTCTGACCATTACCATTGTACATGCAACTGGCCCCTGGGAGTAAAGCATCTGCTTTCAATTGTATTTCGTTGTTGTGACCTGCATGCCCGAAGGAGCTGCTGTCGATGGGTATTGGGCAGCGGGGGGAAGAGGGAGCTTAACCCCAAGTGGCTGCTGCTGGTTGAGAAAGGGGAATGCACAGAGTTGGGATATGGGGAAATGCAGCGTTGGTTTGTGCTCCTGTGCTGTGCTGGGCAGCTCTGATGTGTGTTTGGATGAGGTGTGTAGTGGGAACCAGTGAGTGGAGTTGCTCCCCCCACTATTCATCCTGGGCAGGAGTGTGCCCCATGCATGTGCCACGGGCAAAGCTGAGGGTCAAGCATGGTCTTTGCTCCTCTGCAGACCCTGTGCCTGATCACCCAGCCCTCTGGGATCTGAGACATTCCAGGTAGGCCCATGGAGGTTCTGGAGGAAGAGAAAATCAGGAGCTGCTGAGGAGCAAGGGGGATGGTTTAGTAGCTCTGAGTGTTTCCTCAGGCACTCAGCTGGCACTGGAGGGCAGGGTGGTCTGCACACCTGGGGACAGAGGAGAGTGTTGCCAGGCTGAGGTGGAGGAGGAGGAGGCAGCTGGGGATGGAGGAGCAGGGAAGGATGAGAGAAGGTGTGGGTTGAGTGTATCTTCCAGAAAGGTCAAGGATTTTTTCAGGCCTTGATGTACTCCTTGCCTTTCACAAAGCCATTCCTATCCCAGCTTCTTGCCAGCTCTTTATGTGCTTTCTCAGAAGCCCTCCATCTCCTGTGATCATTGAGAGGAAGTGCAATGACTCATCAAAACTCTACAACCCGTGCAGTGGCGTTGCGAAGCACGTGGATATTGCCTCAGAAATAGGAGCAGTGTTTCTTGAATACACTCTGATAACTAGAAGGGTTTTGGGGGGAAAATCTGGGGTCTTTGTGACAGGGGTTCTTCTGTTGAGTAACAGAGCCTGGATAGCCCTGGGGAAAAAAGACAGCAAAAGGCAGCAGCACTGACAGCGATGGGAGGTTCCCTCCCACAAGAGGAAGTCTCCTGTGTTTCATGACATTTCCTGTGGTTGCAAGCCTTGAAGTCAGTAACGGATGCCTGGGCTCAGAGGCAGCAAGTAGGGCTGAGATTTCAGTCCTGCCTGGAGACTTCATGGTAGCATGGCCCTGCAGTTGCTGGGTCTGAGGTTTCTCCTGGTCCTTGTATCTCTGCTGGCAGCACAGGGCCAGGAAGAACACGATCCCAAGGTCCAAGGAGCGCCCTGGGAAACACGTAAGAATCGGTCCCTCCTTTCCCCTCGGGAGAAGATTTTACAGCTCCTTCCCCTGCAAGTTTGATATGCATCTTTACTGCCTGCAGCCCTGGGCTAGAGCCCAGCGGACCCCTGAGGCTGTGTGAGCTGGGGTGCCTGCTGTCTCTGTGCGACGCTGGGGGTGGGAGCTATGATGTGGGTGCACTGAGGGGTGCTGTGGGAAGGATGGGATTGGGCTGGATGATGAGGGATGGGTCATGTCTTGCACCAAGCTGGTTTGCCAGTCGTTCCCTAGAGGCTGCAGGCATGGATCAGGCATGAATTCATGCATTGTGAATCAGAAGGGTCTTCAGGAAGCAGGGCTGCCGCTTTCTGTGAGCACCCCGTCCCCAGGTGTGCCCGGGGGACACTGCCTGCTGAGAGCAGACCAAAAGGGAGCTCACTGTCGCTTTGCAGCTGGATGGTCCCGGGCGTGGGGAGCAGCTGGGTGCCTGTGCATGGGGTAGGTGGTGGCTGTGTGTCAGTGGGACACAGCTGCTGGATGCGGCGCTCAGCTGGGCGCCCCTTGCCTTCTGCAATCAGGGCTGTTTGAGAGCAAAGCCTGACTATAAGTGGCTTGTTCACCAGCATGTCTGTACTTCTTCAGGGCTGTTCAGGAGGTGGTCTGAACCTTGTGAGATCCCTTATCTGCCCCTTTGGGAGGAGGAAGATTGTATTTTAAGCACTTTGAGGACTCACAGAGCCCCTTGCAGAGGCTGGAACAGGGAAGTGCTCCTTTCCAGGTGCTAGCATCTTGCCTGTAGGAATCATTGCCACAAAGCCTTGCTCCACAGCAAATTGCTGGGACAGGCTGTGCCTGCTCAGCCCAGAGGGTGCCAAATGTGGTGAGGAGGGCATGTGGAGGAGGGAACAGGGCTTGTGGCAGGGGAAAGGGACAGGGGATGTGAATGGAGAAGGCATTGCTCATCCCCATGTCCCACTGCATGGTGGTATGGGGCAGGGGGAGAGTAGCCAAGGGACTGACTGAGCCAGCACAGGGAGCCCAAAAGTGTAACAGGGACACCTCTTATCTCTGTGGCAGGGAAGTGCTGTGGATGGAGGGACATGAATCCCAGCAGGGCTGGTGGTGCCATGGCCCATCAAGGGAAGCCTGAGCTAGGGTAGGTGACATGTCCAAATGAGTGGCTGGCAGGGATCTCATAGTGCAGGGGTGACTGTCTTGGGAAGGTCCCTGCTGTGGGCTGTGGAGGAGGGAATATAGTGTCCATCCACCCTGAACACAAGGGTGGATGGGGGAGATTCATGGATGAGTGACCCTTCACACTTTGGGAACATGAAAAAAAGCCCACTCCCAAGAAGTCTTGCCAGCTGGTGACATCCTGGCAGATGAACATATCAACTTTCCTCCCCCTTCAGGGGGTGGCTGGATTGCTGGGGATTTCTTTCCCACCACCTATGCCTTCTCCACCTCACCACCTCCTACCCCAACTAATACAAACTTTCACCTCTGCCAGAAACATGCCAAAGGCCCCGGTGGGACTCAAGACTCCGACTGGCACCAGACCAGGAGAATTATAAGAAGAACGAAGAAGTGGTGCTGAGTTGCATCGATGGTTTTCAGCCGTCCTTCACCCACATCAAATGTTCAAGCGAAGTCCAGTCCATCAGTCATGGGAAACCTGTATACAGGGAAGTTTGGCGTGGAAGGAACAGCACAAGTGACTGGATCCGCATCCGGTCCAACGTGGAGTGCATTGGTAAGGGAGGCATCAGGAGGTCTCGTGGCTGCCCCACTCTGCCCTTCCTGAGCAGGGGAAGGCAGGCTGTGCCATGTACAGCCCAGGCTTTCAGGGTGTCCCGCCTGGTCCCCTTGGGTGCCTTGCTGGCTTCATGTGGTAGGTTCATAAGGGATGAAATAGCCCTTGCTTCTTAGATGATGCCACAGGGTGCCAGGATCAAATGCGGGTCCATCAGTCACTGTGCAAGCTTTGTGCATAGTATGAGCCCCTCCTGAGTGCCTCAGTCTCTTGACCTCGTGCTCCTCCTGGCCTTTCCTGGGAGGCCTGAAGGAAGCAGCACGGAGCCCTTTTTCCTCTCATTTCTTTCCTGGGAATGTAATGTAGAAGGGGCTACTCCATATGGTGTCCTAGAGCTCCATCTCTCACTGTACAATCAGGGAAAATGAAGCTTTCTCCTGGGGTCTAAATAGAGCAGGAAAAGGCTAGGTCTTTCTAAGAGCTGCATGTGTTGGATCATAGAGATGCTGGGACCCACAGATACCTCACTTTTGACTCAGTGGGAAAAATTACCTTGAAAAATAGTAGTCCACATATTCACCAACATTCATTCCTATCCAGACTGCTTGTGCTCCCCTACCAGAGAACTGAAGTCACCAGTTCCAGCCTCTCGCTTTCCGTCCCATTCAGCTGGGTGGGGAGCAGGGCTGTCTGACCGCAGCACCCGTGCGAGGCTGGCAGGGGAAGGGAAGGAAGTAACTCTCTTGCAATGTTTCCTTCACAGAGCTCCTCCAGGTTGTCCCTGGGACCTTGGAGATTTCCAGCACCAGCATCAAACTGAACTGGACCTGCAGGCTCCCTGATGCCTGCCAGCACATGCGGGCCACGTGCCGTCTGGCTGTGCCTTTGTCCCCTCCCTGTGAGGCTGAGGAGGTGAAGGGAGAGGAGATGCTCCATGGCCAGGAGGGAACACTCACCTGTCCCTCTCTGCAGCCCTTCACCCAATACAGTGTCACCATCTCTCTGCCCCCCAGCATGATTCTTTTCTCATGGTTGGTCAGGACAGAGGAAACAGGTATGTGTGCACGGGTACTGGAGAGAAGGGACAGTCCTGGGCTATGTCACAGGTAGGGGAGGTGGATAAATGTCCCCTTTACCTGGCAGCTCAGCCTGACCATCCACTCCCTGCAGCAATGTTCCTGGGATCAGGGCTGCTTGGATCCTGTGGGACTCTGGGGAAGTGGCTGTGCAGGGCCTGGAGCACAGCAAGTCTGCTTCTCCCTCTCCCCCTCCTCACCACACCACATGTGCTGTGGCACATGCAGCCTTTGTGGGGGACAAACTGTGGTTGGGGGAGTCCCTTTGCACTCTGTCCCCTGGGTCAGGAGCTGCCTGCATCCTTCTTTCTGGCTCCATGCGTGACCCTATCCTCCTGTGCTTCCAGTGCCGGACAAACCAGAGAAGCTTTGGCTGGATCCCAAAAAAGGGTCCCTCTCATGGGAACCACTGCCCTCCTGCAAAGGGGAGATCATCGGATACCAGGTACCAAGGGTCCACACACTCCCCACGGTCCCACTCACGTTGCCAGGCACCTCCATGCCCGGAGCTCTGTCCAGGCAGGCAAGGAAGAGAAAGCCATAATGGCCTGCAGTTCCCAGCCAGTCTAGGGGAATATCTGGCTGCGATGAGCACGAACATTTTGTCTCTCACCCTTGACTTTCTTGTGTTGTGGAGTTAGTCAGAGAGGTGGTGGATGCTCCCTCCCCTCTGGGCTTCCTCCATGGGTCTGCTCAGCCTGGAGCTTGGCAGAATTTGCATTTTTTTGGTGCACATCTCTTGGTGATGTGTCTGCTGGGGTGGCCTGACAGGGTTTCCTGTGTCTCTCGTGCTTGTTTCCGGTTCCTGCCACAGGGAATCTTTTGGTTTGAGTCATCCTGGGCTGCATCAAAAGAACCGTGGCCAGCAGATTGAGTGAGGTGATTCTGTCCCTCTACTCTACTCTGGTGAGACCCCACCTGCGGTACTGTGTCCAGCTCTGGAACCCTCAGCACAAGGACATGGACCTGTTGGAGCGGGCCCAGCGGAGGGCCATGAAGATGATCCGAGGGCTTGAGCACGTCTCCTGTGAAGACAGACTGAGAGAGATGGGGGTGTTCAGCCTGGAGAAGAGAAGGCTCCGGGGAGACCTTAGAGTGGCCTTCCAGTACCTAAAGGGGGCCTACAGGAGGGATGGAGAGGGGCTGTTTGCAAAGGCATGTAGTGATAGGATGAGGGGCAATGGTTTTAAACTACAGCAGTGTAGGTTTAGATTAGACATTAGGATGAAGTTCTTTACAATGAGGGTGGTGAGACACTGGCACAGGTGGCCCAGAGAGGTGGTGGAGGCCCCATGCCTGGGGACATTCAAGGCCAGGCTGGATGAGGCTCTGAGCAACCTGATCTAGTTGAAGATCATAGAATCATAGAACCATAGGGTTGGAAGAGGCCTCTGGAGATCATCTAGTCCAACCCCCTGCCAGAGCAGGGTCACCTTAGAGCGAGTTGCACAGGAACACGTCCAGGTGGGTTTTGAATGTCTCCAGAGATGGAGACTCCACCATCTCTCTGGGTATCCTGTTCCAGTGCTCTGCCACCCTCAAGGGAAAGAAGTTCCTTCTCATGTTTAGATAGAACTTCCTACGTTCAAGTTTGTGCCCATTACCTCTTGTCCTGTCACTGAGCAGCACTGAAAAGAGCCTGATGTCCCTGTTTACTGCAGGGGGGTTGGACTAGATGACCTTTGAAGGTCCCTTGCAACCCAACACATTCAATGATTCTATGATTCATCTTCTGAAAACCCCTCTTCTTCTTGGAGAGTTGGACTGTTCCTTTGAGTTTTCCTCAGTGCGTGGCTGGAAACACCTCCTCTGTCTGTGGGTTTGGGGGTCTTTCCACAGTGCAGCCCTGCTTTCTGGTGGGTGAAACCCTTACCAGTGTGCCCTATGCCCTCTCTGAGGACAGACCTCTCTGTGGGGTGACAGGGACCCAGGCATGCTGGTTTTTCGTGCACTTCTTAGCTCTTTCCTGGAGAAACCGGCAAACAGGGGTCCTGACAACATTGCTTGTGGGTTTGTTTGAGCTTCTTCCCTGCCCAGAGATGTGTCTGCTTGTGAAAAGACCCCTTTTTTTCTGGTTTTGGTGAGCTCCTTTTTGCATATTACTAAGATGCCATTTCCATAAAGACTCTGACAGCAGCAAGGATGGCCTGAGATCGCAGGAGAAATTCAGATGATGCATTAGAAAATGGGGACCCTCCACCTGTATCCCTGTGGGAACACTGTCTTCCCTGTTTCATGTAGACAAAGCCTTCAGAGTCCAACCTTGCACAGGAGGAAAGAGCAGTTTAGGGCTTCTGTTGTGGGGTATGTCACCATGCCTCCCTCTTACCCTCAGCCCTTCACAGAGGCTTGGTCCTTTGCTCGCAGAGGCAGCCACTCTGATACCTTGAGTGTTGCCTCCAAATTCCTCCTCTCCTCCTCTTGTCTGCTTTGAGGTCCACACATGGGGCCAAGGCTCCTGCTGGTTCCTCTCCAGGAGCTTCCCACACCTGGGGCAGTCAGAGGGAAGAGAAGGCTGGCAGGGGTGCTTTGCTGTGTGTCGGGATGCTGCGGGCAGCCCTCAGAGGGCAGGTGGGAGCTGCTGCCCTCCAGCTCTGCCTCCTCTCCCCAGCTGAACATCACAACCAGGAGCGCGCAGGATGGCGGTTTCCTGGAGATAGAGCGGCTGCGGCTGAGCAGCTCCGTCACTGAGCACCCGCTGTCTCAGCACAGCCCCGGCAACAGCTACGTGGTGGCGATCCAGGGAGTCACGGCCGTCGGAGCCGGGGCTGCGTCGCTGTGGGAGTTTCAGACCAACAGCTCAGGTAAGGCTCGCTGTGTCCCGTCGCTGCGGGGTGGCCAGGGCGTGCGCCCTGGCTGAGGCAGCTCCCTGTCCCCAGCCCGGTGGCCTCCTGGCCGGCGTGGAGGAGGCTGGGTGCAGAGGAGCTGTGCTCTGCAGCCTGCACTGCCCGGGGCTGCCCCTGCTCCCCGCACAGCCCCTGTCGTGCTGCACGCTTGGTGCTCATCCCTCTTCCCCTCTGGAATCTCTCTGTATCTTCCCCTCCAGACACTCCGCACCCTCCCGACACCAGCTGCCGCGGCATCCAAGACATCTCCCCATCCCACGGGACAGCTGTACTCCCACTCCGCCCCATCGCCCATCCGCCCGGGGCGACGAGGTGAGTGCAGCCCCCGGCAGCTCTGCTCTCCGCACCCCCGGGATGGGTTTCCCCCAAGGCAGTGCTTGCCCGCAGCCCCCTCTGTCCCGCTCTCCCCCATCCCCATCTCCCCCATCCCTCTCACCGCCCTGCCTTGCAGGGAGCACCAGCTCATCGTGGCCATGGCCCACAATGGCACAGCGCTGGAAGGCGCCTGCCTGGGGGAGCCGCAGCCCTTCAACGCCAGCCAGCAGCCCACCGCCTATGTTGCCGCCGTGCTCAACCTCACCGGCCCCACGGACTTTGTGCTGGGCAACGGGACCCACGGGCAGGGCTACCACAACGCTGCCCTTCAGCCGGGCTGGGACTACATGGTCCTTCTGCGCCACGTCCACCGCTCGCAGCAGGTACCCGGCATGGGGGGCTCCTGCTCCCCGGGGATGCTGCCAGCCAGGGCCGGGACCCTCGGTGGGGTCTGGGCTGGCCGCTGATGGCGAGCGGCAGTGCCACCTGGGCTCTGCTCCCAGCCTCTGTGGTGACAGCCCCGGCACCCTGGCAGGACAGTGTCGCCGGGTCCTCGGCCACGGCTGGGGCATTCGGTGGCTGTGGGTGGGAAGCCTGTGCCGGCAGAGCAGGCAGTGGGGCAGGAGTGGCCTGAGCTCTCCCTCCTGTCTCCTCCAACAGGCAGAGAAGTTCACCTGTGTCTGCTACAGCTTCTCTGTTGGTAAGTGGGCTCCTCACTCCCTGTGCCCAAGGGTTTCTCCCACATGTTCCCTTTTCCCAGCCTGGCCGGTTCCCCTGGAGAGGAGATGTCTGAGTGCTGGAGCTTCAGGTCTCATGGACAGCAGAGGAAAACTTTTGTTTCCCATACATGGGGTAATCCTCCAACCCAGAAGAAACCTAAGCCAAGACACGTATCTGCACACTTGCACATACCCTTTGCCATCACTGGGGCCATTGCCAGCACATGGCCCATGCTGTGGCACCCACTGCTGTCCATGTGTTAGTTGCAGGGCTGCATCCGTCCCCATGGCATGGGACTGTGATTGGGATGGTTGTGCTGCTGGTACTCCTTCTCCTGTCTGCAGGGATCCTGTGGTTTGTGCTTTCCAGGTGAGTTGGAAGGGGACACGCTTAGCAGGGCCATGGGCAACACCAGTGTCTTACTCAGGAATCCCTTTTGCCTTTCCAGGAAAAGGAAGTCTTTGCCCAGCAAAGCTAAGGAGGATAATTAAAAAGGTAGGAAAATGCAACTCCCTGAACCACCACCATCACAGAAAGGGTTGTAGGGCTGAGTGGCAAATGGAAGGAGAGCAGAGATCTCCCAGGAGAGCTTGACCCTCAGGAGAAATATCTGCTCATCCTCTTTACTGACACGTTCTCCCCATTTGCCCCATCCTTGTGGTGCTGGGAACAGTCAGGATGGCTCTGCCCGCTAAGCCCCACATAGCAGCAGAGCACGGCTTCAGGCAGTGCTCCCAGCCTGGAGCAGGGCAGGGGCGAGCAGAGATGGACATCCCAAAGGGTGGCTCATGGCTCAACCCTTTGAGGAACCCATGGCTGTGTTGTCCCCCACAGGGGAGAGATCTGCTGGGAGGGATCTCAGGAGGGTCAGGCTGAGGGACTGCTGCTCTCACCTGGGCACTAGTGGGCACCTCTGTGGGCCTGTGGTTGGACACAGCTGGGATGAAGGGGTCAAGCTGTTTCAGGCACCGCCCTGTGCTCCAGCCTGTCTCAAACACTCATGTGTGCAGCTGTGGTGGCATGAGCTCCCCACACAGCCCAGAGGATGCAGCAGCCTTTGCACTGGGTGCCCTTTGTCTCCACAGGTAAAGATGTCCAGGCTGGAGATTAGTCACTCCCGCCCTAGTCCAGGACCACAGGAGACATTCAGAGGGGCTGGAGAAGATGAGGAGGATGATCCCATCTCAGTACTGATGGCTGCCAGGCCCTCTGGCTCTCCTGTGACTGTGACCACCACGGGGGTCTCATCCAATTCAGCAGAGCAAGAGGAAAACAGGATGCCAAGGGGGGTTGTGAGCTTTTTATTTCCTCACCCTCTTCAACTCCCAGCTTTCACTTACTGCTGTTTTAAGGCCTTGGAATGTGACTTTCTGTAGTTCCTTTTTTTTAGGCTTTGCTTTAATTTTTACTTTCCTGGAAGCAGAAACTCTATGTCAGATTTCCCAGTCCCTGTCTCACATGGGCTCAGGCTGAGGGATGGTTCATGCTCCTGCCATGCGCTGGGTTCCCACCCTCTCTCCCCCATCTGTCTGCTGATATTCAGCCAAACCCAGGGCCCTGCTGGAGCTTGGCCTGACTGGACTGTGTTCATGACTCTGCTGGCTCTGTCTGGACAACTAATAAAGGCCCGTGGTTTGGAAGGGGCTGCCTGCCCCACTACAGATCCTGTCCGGTCCCCTCATTGGCCTCATGGGGTCACATTCCCCTGCAGGGAGCTAACTGCACCTTGTTGAGGGGAGGCCATGAGCAGATCTGCTCTTACCCCGTGTCCCCAGGTGGTGCTGGACAGCCTTTCAGACCCCCACGGCTGTGCTGGGCAGCTCTTACATGAGTTTGGATGGGATTTGTCATGGGAATCAGTGAAGGGTGATGTCCCTCAATGCACATCTTGGGCAGGAGTGTGTTCTGTGCCCATACTGTGGCCAGAGCTGAGGGACCTGTGTGGTCTCAGCTCCTTTTGAGCCCCTGTGCCAGGTCAAACCTGGAAGAAAAGTGAAGAGTTCACCACCACCATGGCCAGAACAGAGTCTTTATTGGTGAGACACAGAACAGAACCATGGGGTCAGTCCTGCTCTGAGGCCCCTTGCCCTTGAGCAGCAAAGGCAGAACCAGTCTCCGCGGTGCAGCAGCCTCTCCCGCACAGTAGCCTGCTGGAACAACATCCAGGGTATCTAAGTTGAGCCACCACAACCAGGGATTGCCATGGTGGCATCAGGCAGGCTGCTGAGGGAGCCTCTCTGGAGCTGGCAGGGCTGTGGCACCTGGATCAGCATCAGGCAGATGGAACTCCAGGAAGGGATTTTGTGGGGTGGGAAGGACGAGGCTAGCACTACGGGATTGTGGATTGTACCTCCCTTGGCTCTTGTGGGCCTTGGGCTTCATGCCCCTCCCAAAGCAGGACAGATAGCCTGTGCTCCTAAGCCCCATGGATCTTACAGTGGTTTGATGCACCCCTGACAAAACACAATTTGGGTGTTGGCAGAGCTACTCTGCTTTCCCTGAGGCTGACTGAAGGGACAACGGAGCCTGGATGGGACAGCTAGTTCTCTTCAACCCTGTCCCACACAGGTCAAATCCTGGTACCTCTGCTCTGGTCTGCATACTCGGGCTGTAATTGCAGGTAAGTTCCTGCGCAAACTCTGGGCAAAGGGTCAGTTTCCTGCCTCAAAGCCTGACCACAATTTGGAGACAGTCCAGGCTGTGATCTCCAGACACAGGGGTCCCTTGGGGTGGCTTTTCAGGGGAGTTAAGCATCTTGGAGCTGTTCACACCCCTCTCATCTCCTCTGGTTTCCACTGTTACTGATGGAGGGCTGTCAAGAGAGTCAAAGTCCTGGCCAGAGATGGGCTGTGGCCATGCCTCTACTTGAAGTTCCCATAGGTTTCAAATGAATTCAAGTAACTGAGGGCTAGTTCGTAGCACAGCCCATACTGCTCCTGTGGACAGAAAGGAGTATGTGAGAACGTGGTACAGCAACACCTGCAGTGGAAGGCCAGCCTTGGTTGCCAACAGCTTCCTGAACAAGCCAGGTGCAGGTACAGCCCACTCTCCTTCATCCTATAGGGGGGAGTCCACCTTCCCCCTACTGAGAAATAACGGGCATGTGCTCCAGTAGCTAAGAGCTGGAGCCCAGTGCTGGAGCCATCTGGTCTCTGGAAGAGAGCTGGCATCCATGGCAAGAAGTGGCTGCAAGTCACTCCCATCCAGGGAGCTCGCCTTATGATGGCCTCTATCACCCAGACCAGGTGGTGAGGTGGGTGCAGGACAAGCATCTGAGCACCCACCAGTTGACCCATTCCACTGAGCAGGCCAGGTGGACCAGAAAGGGGCAACTCAGCCCGCAGTATGCTTTGGCAGAACCTGCCCCTGACTGAGTGGGCATATTCCAGTGGCAGAAAACAGGGTTTTCAGAGGTTTCATCAGCCCCTGCTGGCCCCAGGATGATCTGAACACAGAGGTGCTAGGGCAGCTGCTGGGACAGTCCAGGTTATGGCTTCTACTCTGCTGTTGCCATCCCAGCTGGGTTTGAAGTCAGCACTTACCACATCTTTAATCAGCTGTCTCCGCCGCCTCTTCAGCATCCTCACAGCCTGGGATACATCCACCAGCCCCTCGCTTTGGATCTGCTCACACAGGAAACTAGCAGCACAGAAGATTCCACTCCGGCTGGCACCATCCCTGTGGAGGAGAGCAAGGGGAGAGTCACCTGCCCTAGGATCACTTGGCAGTGCTGAGCCTCAGAGGTGTCCCACTAGCCATGCAGGCTCTCAGGATGGTCTTGTCCACAGATCCTGCACCCAGCCAGCCTCCACAGGGAAGCCTTCCTCCCTGAACACAGCTGAATTCATGTCCATATGTCCACCTAAGATGGAGCTGTGACCCAAGCTCACTGATGCAGCCACAGCTGAGCCAGCTCTGTGCCATGGCTGCTCCTCCGAGAGATGTCACTCACCAGCAGGTGACGAGGATGTGTCCGTCTTGGCTTTGCCTATGGTGTGTCTCTACCTTCCCTAGGAGGCTGATGATGGCGGCAGGGTGCGGGGGAAGACGCTGCTGAATGGGCCAGTTGTTCAGTTGCCAGAACCGGACTTCCAGTGCAGACTTCTTGGGCTAGTGAGCAAGAAAGACAGTCGGCTGGGCAGAGAAGAAACCCATTGTTTTCGTGGAGGGAAGGGAGGAAGCCCAGTCCCAGACTTTGCCCTTCTCCATGCTCTGAGACTGGCAGACAGACAGAGCACAAAATAAGAGCTGAGCACCAGGTACAGCTCAGACTGATGCCAGTCCAGGGCCCAGCTATCTGTGATAGCTGTCCCCATCCACGGACCACCACTGAGATGCACAAACTCTATCCATGGCTGCTGTCCTCCAAGTTAGAAAGGCACACAAATGTACCTCTGCCTTGTACCTCTGCCTGCAGCCTCACCTTCTTGGGGCTAACCTCCCTCTGAAGGCAAAAAGCCCTGCTCTGGCCAGTGCCCTTCCAGGACCCCATCAGATTCCTCTGACCGTTGTGGCCTCTGCCATCCCTAGCTGTGACTTTGACCCCAATTCAAAGCCTGTTGATGCTGGAGCCCATCTGGTCCTCCCAGCTCTTCCAAAGGCTGATCTCAAAGGACTTCTGTCTCACTGTGCAAGGAGCCCACCTGCTGCCTGTTAGTGAGGGCAAGTGTCCAGGCTGTGAAGTCATCTCCGGGATCCTCTGAGATCAGGTGGACATGGAAACGTCCGTAGGCAGCTTCGCCCTGGGTGGGCCAGAACTCCACGTATGTCTGGGGGACACACACACGGGTGATCACACACAGCCCCAGCCTACATGTGGCAGAGCTCAGCACTTTGCATGAGTGTGATGACACCAGTCCATAAACCACAGCGTGCATGTGGGTACTCTTCCTTCCCCATTTGCTGGGGACCAACCCATGGTGCTGCAGCCAGAAAAATAACACTCCCGCAGAGAGGACACCTGGGCAGGGGTAAGCAAAACCTGAGGGATGCTCCCTTGCTGTGAGATTGAGGATGCCCCACTGCTGTAGTGCCACGGTGCTGGGACTGTCTTCAGGGCTCTCCCACGTGGAGCCCACAAGCTTGCAGCAGGCTCCCGTGGCAAGCCGGGCTCTTGTGAGAAGAACTGTGTGGGGGCAAGGGCAGAAAGAGCCATGGGGGAGCTGGGAGAGGGGAGGGCTAAGTGTGGGCTGCTGACCTTGTCCAGCTCCTCGAGCTGGTTCAGCACAACGACCGACGTGCAGGTGTAATCCCAGACCAGAGCCCAGAAGTCCACCAGTGTGTCAAGGAAAGGCAGCTGGGTGATGATGAGCCTGTCCTCCTCCGTGTATGTCTGCAAAACACACCAACTGGAGTGCTGGGGGAAGAGGTCACACAATCCACCCGCGGAGAGCCCCTCCGACAGCAGGAATGGCTCCCTGCCTCCCTGCAACCAGGGCTCTGCAGGCCTGGAGCAGAGCCCGAGGGGACACAGGGCACCCCAGCCCTGCTCAGAGGAGGCTTGTACCCTGCTGCTCCCCCAGCTCATCACACCCGGCCTCTGCTCCCAGCAGGCAAATGCCAGCCTCCGTGCGTCAGCCTGGTGTGCAGGCAGGGCTTATGCTGATCACGGGGGCCATCTCCTGGCAGCAGGGCCCCAGCTGCTGGGAAGGAGTCACTGTGAAGAAGCCCCCGGGGCTGGGACACCTCAAACCAGCCTGGCATGGTCTAGCCCTGCCTTGCGCTAGTGCCCCAGGGGAGTCTCTGCTGCTCTCAGCAGCTCCCACCCCATGCTGGGGTTGCAGCCTTACGTTGGCAAACACAGCGTTGATGTAACCTGGCGAGCCGTCTGCGTTCAGTGAAGACATCAGGATAGGCCGGTAGGAGTCGGCTGCAGAGGCAAGAGGCAGAGAGAGAAAGGATGAGCCATCCTGTCCCCACACAGAGTCATGGGGCTTTCCCTGCAAGCGGTGCGGTCAGCGTGGCTCCCTGCGGCACGGGCTGGAGACGCTCAGGTGAACAGGCACCACCAGCCCCATGGCCATGGCAGCTCAGGGCTGCCTGTCACGGCATGTCCAAAACCCCGTGGACAGAGGCAGAGGTACAGCAGGTCCACTCTCCTCAGTGCTCCTTGATGCCTCATCTGGGCTCCTCCACAGGGAAACATTAGACCTGGAGACATGTTTATCCCAGGTATACCCCATGAACACGTGCTTCCCGCAAGCCCAGAAGGAAGCAGGGATGGAGTCTTGCTTCCACGGAGGGACCAGTCTAATCTATGCTTTTTGCCAACCAGAAAATGTGGGTTAGACCCTGGGCAGAACCTGTCAGTGGCATGGTGCTGGGGAGGGAAGCAGCAGGGCAGCATCGTCCCCCCACACTGCTCTCAGGCGCTGGGTCGCAGAGCAAGTGGCTACCCAGCCCTGCCAGAGGTACCTGGAAGGATCCCTGGCTTGCGGTTCTTGGGCTGATTGCTGGGTTTCTCCGCTTCTCTGCATGGCAGGAGCTGGAACAACTCGGAAAACTTCTGCAGGGTCTGTAGGGATGATTCAACCAAGCAAGTCCTGCCTGTCAGCTCCTACCCTTCTTCAGCCACCCCAGAGAAATACTTCCCCATCTCCAACCCATAGCTAGGAAGAAGGGAGCAGCAGGGGGAGGCACCACATACCAGCCTCCACAGAAACAGATCCTGGTGGTACCTTGAACTCCTTCTCAAGGACACTGTTGTGCCTTGAAGTCTCAGCTTCTTGAAGGCAGCGGACATGGCTGGCGATGCTCTCCACTGGGATCCCAGTGCTGCCGCAGAGCAAGCCTTCGAGCAGCACCTCGTACAAGAAGATGTACTGCTCCTGCATGAGGACATGGGTCAGCTGCACAGTCTGGAGCAGCTCCATGAGGAGTCACAGAATCACAGAATGGTTCGGGTTGGAAGGGACCTTAAAGATCATCTAGTTCCAACCCCCCTGCCATGGGCAGGGACACCTCCCACTAGACCAGGTCTCTCAAAGCCTCATCAAGCCTGGCGCCTGACTCCTCATCCAGTCCTGGGACTCCAGACCACTAGCTCATTGTCATCAACCTGTGCCAGGAATGAGCCAAGTGCATCCTTCACCTTCCTGCTGTGGGGCCCTGAAGCCAGACACCTCTCAGTGCAGGCAGCCCTGCTCTGAGAAACAGCCAGCAACTGCAACAACCCAGGCAAGACCATCTTCCTGTGGTTTAATGCTCCCTCTTTGACCAGGCCCCAGCTCTGGGGAAGGAAACCCAGAAAACCAGTGAACTAGTTAGTCCTCCTACAAGCAGCTGGATGGTCCTGTCCAACCTAGTTTCCTCCAAAGGGTCCCAGCACCCAGCATGGGCAGACCATGGGGATGTAGTCCCTTGGCCAGGACACTGCTTCCCAGAAGATATCCTGAAAGCCTGAAGGACATGTGGACTCTTGCTCATGCTCCATGCCTACAAGACAGGCTTTCTATGCCAGGGTGACTGGTGTGTATGAATGCTGCTTGCACCTCAGAGGGTCTCAGGGGAAATGGGTCCCAGCTGGGTTTGGACACAGCATTGAAAACAAGATCCTGAAGTCTCCACCACCTGGCAGCTCCACTCCCTGTGGCTAGACCATGGCCAGTGTGGCTTTGCATGCCACATCCCTGGAAAGGGTGGGAAGCAGATCTGCAGCCCGACAGTGTGCAGGGAGCAGGTAACTCTCCTCACCTTGGTCTGCACCATGCTGACCCGCTGCTCCCGCAGCCTCTGCACGCAGTGAAACACATCCACCTTCCCCTCAGCCTTCCCCATCTTCAGGAGGAAGTCCAGGGCGATGAAGGTACCTGTCCGCCCGATCCCTGCACTGTGGACACAGAAAACTGGGGGGTCTGCACTACCCCAGCCAGCCTTGCCCTGGCACCCAAGCGCTCCCAGCCCCGTACCTGCAGTGCACCAGCACAGGTCCGGCAGGCGCTTCCAACCCTCTCTTGTTCACCACCTCCACTAAGCAGAGGAGCTGTGAAGGGTTTCTGGGGACCCCGTGGTCTGGCCACAGCAGGTAGTGAAACTGCTCCACCACTCTTGGGAGAGCACAGCCTGCCTACAAAGAGGGAGACGTGGCTGGGAGCAGGGAGCAGGAACCAACCTGGAAAGCTGCATGACGTAATTGCATGCCAACAAGTTGGGAGCAGTGGGTAAAACCACTTCGAGGGGGGCACCAGCACAGTGTTCCCCCCCACCACCCCCACCATAACGACTGCTCCACTACAGCTCATCAGACAGCAAAGGGCAAATTCACCCAGCTCACTGCCACACCGTTCACTTTGTTCTCTGCTTCCCCATGCTGTGAACACTAAACTCAGAGCAGTAAATGCAGCTTGTGCCCCAGAGAAAGAAAATAATAATAATATCACAGCATAGAGTGTTTCTGTAGTCATCAGAAAGCCCTGGCTTCCCCAAATAAAGTATTTTCTAAGGCTGGTACTGCACTGATGTGAATGTAATCCCCTTTGTTTCCAGACCATCATGTATTTTTCCCTAAACATCCATTCACTTGGCCTGAATTAATGAACTGCTATGTCCCACCATCAGACGCACTTTCAGCTAGAGTTTGCTCTGGGCATGAGAAGAAAAGACAAGAATATGCATAACTGCAATTTCTTTATATTGTACCTGTTTCTCCCTCCTTGCAGGTCCTTCAGTTCCTGCTTATCATCTTAGATATAATTTCGGCAGAAGTACTCGTTTTGAGAAATGTCATTATGTAAGTTATCTTAAACAATGAACGATCTGTTTGGGTTTAGGAGCTGTAAGTGACCATGGAGCTTCAATGTGGACCCTCTGCAGATTGGCCCAGGTGACAGGCAGGCACGTGTCCTGTCATCCTGGGTGTACAGAGATGCCATTTTAGACCCTTTAACTGCTTTTATCCCCTTTGAGATCACCTCATCCAAGCCTTCAAGGATGCATGATCTGCCCATGTGCATCACCAGTGCAGACACAGCTGGGGTGACCACTGGAGCTCACCAATTGCCTTTGCCTGGCACAGAAACCTGGGGACGATGCCCTGGCATGGCATCCAGTGATAGCAACGCTGAACCTGACAGTTCTGGAGACAGACAGGGCTCCCCACAGAGTCTCTTGTCCAACAGCTCCCACCAGCTGCTAAAACCCAAAAGCATCCTGTGTCCCCATCTCAGCTACACTCCAGGCTTACCTTATGCAGGCAGAAGACGCGTGTGACAAGGCCCGTGGTGGTCCTGGTGTTGTTGAGTGTCACAGTGAAGTCCCCATAGATCTGCTCCTGCTCTGGCCAGTACTGCTCGCACTTGGTCTGTTAACAGCAGTGAGACCACTAGGCGCAAGCAAACTCCTGAGGGGAGCGTTGCAAGACGGCAGTGGTGTGGAGCTGCTCTCTGCTCTCATTGACAGCTGCACTGAGAGCAAAGCAAAGCAAAGCGGGCAAGGAAGCCTGGGCTCTGGGGAGGCCCAAGCTGAGCGCAGGCTGAGCTGGTCTCTCTACCTTGTTCTGTTCCACTAAGCCCGTCAGCATCACAATGACTGAGATCTTCTCTTGCCAGACCATCTGCCAGAAATCAACCACTGTCCCAGGCAAGGGACCTTGGGGAGGAAGAGGAGAGCCCTGTGCCAGCGTCCAAGCCATGGGGCTATAACTGCTCCCAGGTGCAGCTCAGACATTCCCAGGCTATGAGCAGCCCTGGACTTCCCTCTGCCCAGGGACTAACACTGCACAGCCTTGGCACAGCAGCACCTGGCAGGGTGGGCTGGGCACCTTGGCTTCATCACCCATGTTAGAAACTGGGACAAGGAAGAGGGAGGGCAGGTGAGCCCGGGATATGTCAGGAATTCACTGCTACTTCAGGAGCTTCCCCATCCAGACCCTCAAGATGACCATGAGTTGCTCCCACATTTAGGATCCTGTTTCCTGAAGAACATTCCTGGAGCTTTGCAAGGAGCCTGAGACCTCCTCACCACATGCTGCACAGAGCAGACAAACCCATCTCGGCTTTGCACCATTGGAAAGAGCCTGTCTCCAAGTGCACTGAGTGCAGACGTGTCAGGCATTCACAGGCTTGTCCCTGTCATGCCAGCAGCCAAAGGGAACAAACCAGGCTTGTGGTGGAAGGACCATATCTGCAGCCTGGCCAGTGCAGGGACCAGCTCCAGCTGGCTGCTGCCAAACTGCCACTGATGCCTTCCATGCCCTGCTGCAGCTGTAACCACTGCCCAGGACACAGAGGGCCTTGGATGGAGCCATTAACAGGTTCTCGGCTGCTGTCCCAGTTCCCCACTCCCGAAAGTGCTCAGGGCAGCGACAGGCATGAAGGCCTGGGAGCACTCACCCTGAGCTGCGATGAAGAAGCGTGGACTCCGGTAGCTCTGTTGGGGAGAAGTTCAAACAGGTCTGATCACACGGGTTAAACGTTTAACAGGGAATGAAATAAAGGACCCAACCCCACAGGCACCCAAGCCCAGACCCCCCCGCACAGTGTGTTCCACAGTACCACTCCTGGCCAGCACGGGGAGCGGGTACCCAGGGGCTGCATCTTGGCTCCTATCCCACCACACAGGTCCCTTCTTGTTAGACATGAGAACAGCACACAAACCCACAGTACTCCAGGTGTCTCAGACAGGACGCAAGGAAAGCGATATCCCAAGATCTGCCAGCACTTGAGGGCAGCAAGTGCCAGACCTCGGGGCCACCCTTGTGAGCAGGATTGCCCTCACCCAGCACACCCAGGCACTTCTCCTGCCCTGTCCAGGCACCTCTGCCCTGCATCCCTCGCTACCTACATCCACGTAGCTGGCATTGATGTAGCCATTCCCTGTGTCAGAGGGCTGCAGCACCACACGGCAGTGATCGTCTGAAAGAGAAGGGAGGTGTGAGTCGGTGGACTGTCTCTTTGGGGCAGCAACGAAGTGACTGTTTAAGGAGGGAGGTGCAATTTCGGAAAGTCTGAGACCGTTTGCTCCCTCCTCAGCAGCACTTCAGGCCTCAGGACATGCTCAGAGGTAAAGAACAGCTAATGAGACAAAACGTGACATGGCACAACAGGAAATGCAACGTGCTTCTGAGGAAGGCTGTTAATGCAATGGCCAAATGTCCACACCATGAGGGCCCCAGAGGACGTTTAAGTTTTCACAGAAATTTGGTCACTCCCTCCGCTTGCCCACAAATAGTCACCTCTGGGTGGGACACGGCAGTGTTCAGCAATGACTAACAGCAGGAACAGGAATACAGTGATGAATGATTAAGCTTGCAGGAAGATTTGAGGAGCAGAACCAGGGTTCTCCAACTGGACATAAAACAGTAGGGCCAACATGACTATTTTGGAAGATCCTTCTGGGTTTCAGTGACCACAGAGGATGAGACGAGGAGTTCAGCATTGCTGGATAGCTGGAGGGGCACCTACACCACCCCAACACCCTGTACCACCCAGCTACCCCCAAGTGCCTGTGCCAAGCCCTGGAGAGCTCTGCTTACATGGGATGATGCCGTTGTAGCGGTTCTTACTCTGATTACACAGCTCCTTCCCGGCATCGCAGGGATGCAATAAAGTGGAGGACAGTTGCTGCAGAGGAAGAAGACAAGACTCTGCATAGGCATGTGTTCTGGGGCTGGCCAAGGCCAACTGCATCACACACCCAAGGGGCGAGGGCTGGAAGGACAGTGCATCCAGGCAGGAAAGCACAGCTAAACCAGACCTGATACTCTCTCAGGCGCCCAGCACCATGCCTGTCGACTGATTCATCCTCTGTCTGCTCTGCCTCTATTTCTGCCCTCTTAAACCTCTTCAGGGCCTCCAGCAGTTCCTCCACTGGGATCTCTGTGTTCAGCTTGGACACACCTACGGAGACCATGAGTCCAGGAGTTTAGCATGCACCTGGTGTCTGGCCCTGGAGCTCTGCAGCTGGGACTGAGCTGGCATTACGGTGGTCAGGACCCCACCAAACCCTACATTGTCCCTCCCCATGCAGATCCCTTTCCCCTGGGAGGTGTCCCTTTCCCCTTTCCAACCAGCTCTGGTCCCTGTAAGCACCCTGCTTGTGCTTTCAACAGGCAGCCTGTCCAGACAAGGCACACAAGGCCTCTGCTCATACTGCACCTCCTCGAGATCTTCGCAGGGGGATAGTGCTGTTGTTCTCCGAGGATTTTGAACTGTTGTACTTTCGCCTGCAAAACAGCAAGTCACGCCCATAGACCAGCAGAAGAGAGAGACACAGGAGAGGCTGTTGCCCATGTAACAGCCCTGCCTCCCACCTTGCTTTGTCTCAGGGTCCGCTTGGACAAAACCTGCCAGTGCAAGGTGCTGGATGCCTCACAGAGAGCAGGAGAGGTGAGGCACATACAAACCTGAAAAGAATGAGGAGCAGCAAAATCCCCAGTGCCAAGAGTGCAATGACCAGTGCTACTGCCGTAACCAGGGGCATCCTGCCTGACAGAAACCCTGGCTCCTGCCCTGCAACGAGCACAGCCCAGGCTCAGGCTCCCACACAGCCTGAACCAGGCATCAGGAGATCCCACAGGGGCATGGAGTGAAAAGCAGCTTCCCGCATCTCCCATCACAGACCTATCATTGGCGAATAGCTAAGCCGGTGCAGAAAGAATAGGTGCTCGCTTCAGCGTGGTCCCTCTCTCCCTGACTGCCCCCAGCCTGGTGAGGTGACTGCATTTCTGGGATTGCACAAGCACTGGGGAAGACCCAAGGCTGAGGTGCAACATGCGATCACGGCAGGGATGATGCACAGTGTGCAGCTGCCATCAGTGCCACACCTGCCCAGGTAGCCTGAGGTTGCCCAAAGCCCATCCACCACAGATAGCCTCAAGATTGCGAGAACTTCCACAGTGATGGAAGTAGGACAATGAGACCCCATTCAGCCATCTCCTCTCCAGGGGAACCGGCCAGGCTGGGAAAAGGGAACATGTGGGAGAACCCCTTGGGCACAGGGAGTGAGGAGCCCACTTACCAACAGAGAAGCTGTAGCAGACACAGATGAACTTCTCTGCCTGTTGGAGGAGACAGGAGGGAGAGCTCAGGCCACTCCTGCCCCACTGCCTGCTCTGCCGGCACAGGCTTCCCACCCACAGCCATCGAATGCCCCAGCTGTGGCCGAGGACCCGGCGACACTGTCCTGCCAGGGTGCCGGGGCTGTCACCACAGAGGCTGGGAGCAGAGCCCAGGTGGCACTGCCGCTCGCCATCAGCGGCCAGCCCAGACCCCACCGAGGGTCCCGGCCCTGGCTGGCAGCATCCCCGGGGAGCAGGAGCCCCCCATGCCGGGTACCTGCTGCGAGCGGTGGACGTGGCGCAGAAGGACCATGTAGTCCCAGCCCGGCTGAAGGGCAGCGTTGTGGTAGCCCTGCCCGTGGGTCCCGTTGCCCAGCACAAAGTCCGTGGGGCCGGTGAGGTTGAGCACGGCGGCAACATAGGTGGTGGGCTGCTGGCTGGCGTTGAAGGGCTGCGGCTCCCCCAGGCAGGCGCCTTCCAGCGCTGTGCCATTGTGGGCCATGGCCACGATGAGCTGGTGCTCCCTGCAAGGCAGGGCGGTGAGAGGGATGGGGGAGATGGGGATGGGGGAGAGCGGGACAGAGGGGGCTGCGGGCAAGCACTGCCTTGGGGGAAACCCATCCCGGGGGTGCGGAGAGCAGAGCTGCCGGGGGCTGCACTCACCTCGTCGCCCCGGGCGGATGGGCGATGGGGCGGAGTGGGAGCACAGCTGTCCCGTGGGATGGGGAGATGTCTTGGATGCCGCGGCAGCTGGTGTCGGGAGGGTGCGGAGTGTCTGGAGGGGAAGATACAGAGAGATTCCAGAGGGGAAGAGGGATGAGCACCAAGCGTGCAGCACGACAGGGGCTGTGCGGGGAGCAGGGGCAGCCCCGGGCAGTGCAGGCTGCAGAGCACAGCTCCTCTGCACCCAGCCTCCTCCACGCCGGCCAGGAGGCCACCGGGCTGGGGACAGGGAGCTGCCTCAGCCAGGGCGCACGCCCTGGCCACCCCGCAGCGACGGGACACAGCGAGCCTTACCTGAGCTGTTGGTCTGAAACTCCCACAGCGACGCAGCCCCGGCTCCGACGGCCGTGACTCCCTGGATCGCCACCACGTAGCTGTTGCCGGGGCTGTGCTGAGACAGCGGGTGCTCAGTGACGGAGCTGCTCAGCCGCAGCCGCTCTATCTCCAGGAAACCGCCATCCTGCGCGCTCCTGGTTGTGATGTTCAGCTGGGGAGAGGAGGCAGAGCTGGAGGGCAGCAGCTCCCACCTGCCCTCTGAGGGCTGCCCGCAGCATCCCGACACACAGCAAAGCACCCCTGCCAGCCTTCTCTTCCCTCTGACTGCCCCAGGTGTGGGAAGCTCCTGGAGAGGAACCAGCAGGAGCCTTGGCCCCATGTGTGGACCTCAAAGCAGACAAGAAGAGGAGAGGAGGAATTTGGAGGTAACACTCAAGGTATCAGAGTGGCTGCCTCTGTGAGCAAAGGACCAAGCCTCTGTGAAGGGCTGAGGGCAAGAGGGAGGCCGTTCCTTTGAAGAGGTGTATATACACATGATGAGTCCAAGGCCAGGTCACTGGAATGGTATTGCAATGCCGCAGGCACTGTGGTGACATCCCTCACAAGAGGTGCCCTGAACTGCTCTTTTCTCACACAAGTCATCATGGCTTTCTCTTATCCACTCTCTTCGCCTGCCTGCACAGAGCGCCGGGCATGGAGAAGCCTGGCAAGGTGAAGGAGACTGTGGGGAATCTGGGGTCCTCTGGTACCTGGTATCCAATGATCTCCCCTTTGCAGGAGGGCAGTGGCTCCCATGAGAGGGACCCTGTGTTGGGATCCAGCCACAGTTTCTCTGGTTTGTCCGGCACTGTAAGCAAAAGGAGGACAGAGTCATGCATGTGGCCAGTGAGGAGGGTGTGAGCCCAGAGCAGGGTGCAGGCTGCTCCTGGCCCAGGGAAAGAGCGAGGAGGGGATCTGCTGTGCTCCAGGGCCCTGCATAGCCCCTTCCCCAGTGTCCCATAATATCCAAGGAGTCCTGATCCCAGGAAAATCACTGCAGGGAGTACACGATGTAAGCGCAAAGGGCACCTTTACATTTCATTTAGGAGGACACATACCTGTTTCCTTTGTTGTGAGGAGCCGTGTGTACAGGACTGTGCTGGGGGGCAGGGAGATGGTGACACTGTAGACAGTGTAGGGCTGCAGAGGGGGACAGGTGAGTGTTCCCTCCTGGCCATGGAGCATCTCCTCTCCCTCCACCTCCTCAGCCTCACAGGGAGGGGACAAAGGCACAGCCAGACGGCACGTGGCCCGCATGTGCTGGCAGGCATCAGGGAGCCTGCAGGTCCAGTTCAGTTTGATGCTGGTGCTGGAAATCTCCAAGGATTCAGAGACAACCTGGAGGAGCTCTGTGAAGGAAACATTGCAAGAGAGTTACTTCCTTCCCTTCCCCTGCCAGCCTCGCACGGGTGCTGCGGTCAGACAGCCCTGCTCCCCACCCAGCTGAATGGGACGGAAAGCGAGAGGCTGGAACTGGTGAGTCCAGCTCTCTGGTAGGGGATCAGGAGGGGTTTGCGGTAATGGTATGTTCAGAAGCTGGACATGACCTTTTGGGGAACAGGGGGGAGTGCAGGACAGTGTGTCCCCAGCTGAGCTACATCACAGCTCACAAGGACCAACAAAGGGGTCCTTCTGCCCTCACACCCTCTGAATTATGTGGTTGAGTCTTCCTTTGGTGCCATGGGAGTGCACAACAGGATATATTTCATCCTGGCCTTGCAGGAGCTGCTTCCAGGTCGTCAAAGCTCATGGCACTGGCAGCGAGGGAAAACCATGGCCTTCGCATGCTGATTGTCACCCAAACACATTCCCAGTAACCCGCCCCTTGAAAGTAGCATCCTGCTCCTGGTGCCTCCCTTACTGGTGCACTCCACATTGGACTGAATGCTAATCCAGTCACCGCTCCTGTCCTTTCTCAACCATGAGTCTGTGTAGACAGGTTGCCCATGACTGGTGATCTGGACTTTCTGTGCACATTTGACATGGGTGAAGGATGGCTGGAAACCATCAGGGCAGCTCAGCGTCACTTCTTCGTTCTTCTTGTAATTCTCTTTTTCTGGTACTATCTGGAGTCTTGGGTCCCACCAGGGCCTTTGGCATGTTTCTGGCAGAGGAGAAAGTGGATGTTGTTGAGGTAGGAGGTGACAAAATGGGTCAGGGGTGGGTGATGGGATATGAGAAATCATTCAGTTTGGGGCAGAGTTGGGAGTTGGGTGGTCAGGAGACCTCCTGATGCCTCCCTTACCAATGCACTCCACACTGGACTGAATGTTGATCCAGTCACCTCTGCTGTCCCTTTCACTCCAAACTCTCTGTATAGGATTCCAGTAGCTGTTGGGCCAGACCTTGATCAGACATTTGATTTTGGTGAAGGATGGCTGGAAACCATCAGGGCAGCTCAGCACCACTTCTTCATTCTTCTTGTAATTCTTCTTGTTTGGTGTTAGCTGAAGCCTTGAGTCCCGCTCTGGTCTTTGGCATGTTTCTGCAGTGGTGAAAATGGGTGTTAGTTGGGGTGGAAAGATTCAAGGAGGTGGGGTAGGAGTAGGTCATGGGATATCAGCAATCCCCAGCAATCCCTCCAGCCGCTGAAGGGAGAGGGAAGTTGACATGTCCATCTGTCAGCACGTGACCCCTCAGCAAGACTTTTTGGGAAGGGACTGTCCTTCTGTACTGCTCAGGAACCACTGCAGTAGTTAACAAGGTGGCCCGGCTGGCACTATCGTGTCTCATCTGCTGCCTGGGCTGTCCTCTTCAACAATTTGGACAGGCAATGCAGCATCAAGGAGTGACTGTGGCATACCTGCTGCTCAGCTGGGCAACATCACAACTGGCTATAGAGGGTGAAGGTAGAGAGGGGACATGGGAGAGCGGCTGCTGCCTCACTTACCAACACACTCTACGGCTCCCTCAATGTACATCCAGGCACTTGTGCCGCTCCTGCCCCACCAGACCTCTCCGTAGACTGGTTCTCCAGAATGCATTTCCAGAAATTTCCATGCACATTTGACCTTGGGGAAGGATGGCTCAAGATCTCCAGGGCAGGTCAGCGTGAATTCTTCATTCAGTTTGTGATTTTTTTTGCTTGTTACAAAATGTAATCTTTCATCCCACTGGGGCACTGAGCAATTTTCTGTCAGGGCAAAAATGTGAGAGTCCTTCTCAGGGACAGGAGATGCTCAGGCAGGAGGGAGCTGAAGCTTTGCCATGACTGACAGTGGTATCAGCATTCAACACCATGAAGAAACCCAAGGGCCCCCAAGTGCAGGAAAGGAGCGTGTGCCTGGGCAAGGTGGTGATTGATATAGGACTCTGGGAGAGAGGTGAACTGACGGGCAGGATCTGGCCTCCTCTAACTTCCCCATGGCCTGCAACTCGGGAACTGACAGGGTGGAAATGGAGGGCCAGTGACAACTGAAGGCTTCTGTCCCTCCCCATCTTGGACATTGCTCCCAGTTGGGGCCCATCTCTGAGCTGTGGACAAGGTGTCTCACGGATATGGCAGGATGTCAAAAGTCCCTCCTTGGGGAGAAGCACCTGTAGCAGGGGAGACCTACTGCTCCTCCACTTACCCGTGGGGCAGGTCAGGTTCTCTGACACCCGATGCCATGCTCCTCGAATGTCCTTCACCTCCCAAACATTCTTCCAACCTGGAGATACCTCTTTTGCACATCTGATCACAGCAAGGGGAAAAGGGACCCTCAAAGGGCAGCTCAGTGTCACCTCTTCATTAAGCCCATAAAACTTCTCCTTTGGGGTAAAGCGGAGCTTTGAGTCCCACTGGGGCTGCCGGCATCTCTCTGCACAGAGGAGAAGAAGCGGGTGTAAGCAGAATGGGAAGGGGCCTGCTGTGGGTTTTGTTGCCCTGATTTTGCCACTGTCCAGTTCCTTTGGTTACCATATTCCATGCCAAACCCCTCTCTTACAGCCTACAGCAGAGTTAAGGGTAGCAGCAGGCCACCCTGAGAGCAATCCCATCCATCCTACAGACGGGTAGGCTTCCCCATTGAGGATCCATTTGGGTAAGTCTGACCGGGGACTGGGATCCTCCCCAGTCTTCACACAGAGGTCATTTCACTGTCACCACCTCGTCCATATGCCCAGACACTGTTTGAAGGCACTGGGCTTACAGTAGCCCCCAGCGCCATCGCCTTTTAACCCCTCCCCAGGAGCACAGAACCCTGGCAGCTGCCTGTAGCAAGATGCTGAGATAAAAGGTGCCCTGGCACTGCCAGGACAGGGGGGAAAGCCAAGACATCCAGATCCCCTGTTCCTGGACTGTCACCCAGGTGGGGCTGAGGCATGACAATGTCACAGAGGGTCTGCCGCCACCCCGGGACCCCAGGGCCAGGGTGATACGGGGCTGTGCTTATTCTTGCAGGTGGTATTCTACAAGATCTGGGTCCCGCTGGAAATGCGTCCCAGCCGGTGGGATACGGCAGCCCAGTGGATGCTGCTCTCTCCTTCGCTCTCTCCCCTAAAGATGGGGGCTGTAGGACTGCACCAGTCCCTGTGAATCTGTGCTGGCTCCACTCACCTGTGTCCTGTCATCCTGCTGGGCACCACCTGCTCACACCCACATGCACTCTTATTTGCAGCAAAAAGCCCACTGAAGTTGCCAATTTTCTTTTGCTCTGCAGGTTACACTTGTTATTTTCTCCTCTCCATCCATTGCCCAAAATACTTGGTTGCTCCTAGGACTGGGTACCTCCTGTGCTGTATCCCTCCCATCCTCACCTAGGAATGGGCAACAGCCCCACATTTGGGTTGGCAGAAAGGACTCGACAGGGGCTGCAGGTACGTATTTAAACAGCTGCATGTTTAGTTGCATTTTGCAGTATGTAGATAAGGCAACTGATGGAATTAAATCTTCATATTCATCCTCCATTAGTTTCTAGACAGGAGTGCTATTGTTTCTCTGCATGGCACCAATTTGGGTCTCAACCCTCTGACCAGATACCAATTTTCATGTAATAAGTAATGTACCTCTCCGTGAGTTCTCCTCATTCAACGAATTAATCTGTAAGTACGCAAACGTTGTCCAAAGTTACCAGGGTGCTGCCAGGCAGGCACCAGTGAGTTTACACTGCCTCCCAACACACACAAATGGTGTTAGGACTCACCATGGAACCACGATTGCTCTGCGCTCACTGTGCAGCAGGCCAGCAGACCACAATAGCTGCATCACCTCAGCCAGAATAAAGCCCCTGGCAAGTAACTTGAACAAAATCCCACCAGATTGGCAAATTGAGCAGCAATTTTCTCAGGCAGGTGAGAGCTACTTGTGAAGGCACTTCCGATGTTTCATTTTGCATCTCAGGGCCCCGCACCATGCCTGTACAATGTTTATTCATCGATGGGGGTCCATTCCAGCAGCAATGTGAATAGTTGTTGCTTGGAAAGAGGTTTGTGGGGCCTGACCTCAAGCAAGAAGCAGTTTGAGGGAAGGAAACCCCTCCAGCACAGACAGCCCCAGGAGCCAAGGAGGCTGCAAGTGCCCACGGACATGGCTGGCCTTTCCCAGACTGCCCCAACTTTGACTTTCAGTGCAAAGGCGGCTCGTTGCTTTTCCTTTTATAAGTGCTTCCTTCCATCCCTCCGGGTAGCTGTTACAGTCCCCACAGTGACACAAAACCCACTGGCAGCACAGGACATGGCAACCTGCTGGGCAGGAAACGAGGAAGGAAATAAAAATTATGCTTCGCGTGCACCCTGCTGACACAGGTGCAGATTTTGAGAGATATCTGGGACAGTGACTTCCTACAAACACTGGTGCTCTGCTGGCAGGGGTGGTTGCAGAGGTACGCCAGAGCTCTGCCTTGCTCCCTGCTCACCGAAACGGCCAGTGCCCTTCATGTAGCAAAGTACTTGCTGCTGATACAGCCATGAAGGAACCTCTCAAGAGGCTTCTGGTCTTGTATGGCGCTTCCTCACAGAGACCAGGAGTAACGCCGCATTTAAAAAGGCTACATCTCATGGTTGCTGCTTTAGAGGTGTAATACAGTGCAGACTTACTGTCGTATAAAGGAGAATTAGCCTTTGTTTAAAGTTTATGGGGTTTTTTACTGAAAGGTGAAGCTTCTGCATGCTGAAATTAGGCATATTCAGCGCTATACTAATTATTGTTGACAGGCACTCGGGATTGATTCAGCTGTTCCCTTAGTTATGGGGGGTTCACTAAAGTGCAAGTAAATAGGTGCTGTGTAAGGCTGCCAGGCTGGAAGCGGGTGTGAAGGGATCCCTTGGACTGAGCTGGCACAACAGCCACACATTTCTGACTAGGCTGGCCACCTCCATCGGGACTCCAGTCAATCAGTTCTCTTAAACCTGGGAGTTTATCAGCCTTAATCCTTTTCCAGAGACATCGGCATCTTTTCCCTTTTTGTTTTTTTCCAGGTGAAAAGGTCCTGGAAGAGGCACAGTTTTGCTTCAGGGCTTCCTCGGTCCTCCCGTTGGTGTCTGCTGGGGGGGTGACGAGATGCTACTGTGATCCAGAGTGCAGCATCAGGCAAGGGCAGATGACTGAAATGTGCTTCTGCAAAGAGCAGATCATGGCTGCCCTTTGGGCACAAGGACTACACTGGTGAGCAGTCCCACAGGCAAACCCTCTTGCTTCCTCCTTCTACCTGGCTGTGCCCGCAGAGCCCCTTGCCAGCACCAGCGGGATGACTGACCTCTGCCACTCGTCCTTTCCTTTCCGAGCCCTCTGAGAGGTAGGGGTGGTCATTGGGCCGCATTTTTTCTTCCCCGTAGGCTCCCCTGTGCACTTTGGCCTGCCAGATGTGTCCCTGTTGTGCTCCCGCATGGGGCAGACGTGGGCTTATACAGCACCCAGACCCAGGCTGGATGGGGGGGATCAGAAAAGGCGGGCAGAGCCCACAGGTCAGAGGGCTCAGAGCCCTTCCTGGTGGCATTTCGGATGGCTGCTTGAGGGTAAAACCTAGAAGTCTCTGCGTCCCCACAGAAGATACTTTCAGTCCACACCTGTTTTTGTCTCAAGAACATTGCTGAGTACAATCCAATTCAGTCTCACTTCTCTAATAAGCCCAAGCCTAGCAGGTGTGTGATTACCACTTGGGACTCACTGAGAGAAACCATTCCACGACTGCTGGGTACAGTCGAGATGCACAGGCTGGTGGAGGTGGGACACATCTGTCCTGGTCCTCTTTCTTACACTCCTTCCCCAATCACTCTGTAACATTTGCAATGGGAAAAGAGCTCCTTGGAGCTCCTTGCTCTAACTCAAGGTGGCTGTTTCCGTGCTTTGGTGTTGACCATGGGAAGATGTGTGGCACAAATGAGTCAGAGGGTATAGGATCTCCACCAGGCCAGAGCTCACCACTTGTGCAAAGGAGATGGACGCACATGCCTGTGCGTGGGGGAGCGGGGCGCTGCTGGAGAAGGGAGGGTGCTCAGAGAGAAAGGGGAAAGAAACACTCACCTTCTAGCCTTGTAGGAACTAACAGCATCCGGGAGAATAAAGAAACAGTCATCAAACACTGTTTTTCACCCTGCACTGTGGTATGCAGACAGCCGCCCACAGGCCCTCCGCCCCCAACTATAGGAAAGAGGATGAGGCAAGTGCAATTTCTGCATGGAAAATATGGTGTAGACGTGACCAAACAGGCACCTCTTGTAACGTACAGTGTGTGCTCACTGCCAAACGGAGAATGCTGAATGCCCAGGCAGAAGTGGCAACAAAATGTTAGTCTATTTGCCTCATATAGTCAGAAATTAACTGTTATGTTTTTCTTCAGCTGATGCTACTAAATTAATACCCTCCTTGCTAACCTCGTTTAGTACCCATGAATATAGTACTCATTTTACAGAAGTATCTGGACTGCCTGTCCCTGCTGCAAAGGAGTTATGAGTCTGGCAGGCAAAACAAAGCCCCAGCATGCCCCAGAGGCAGATGTCAGAGAGGATCAGGAGAAAGGAGAAATAGCTGTGCTGGTAATTCAGGTCAGGCTCCTGGGTTCAGCGCTTTCCTTACCAGCAAAAGCTGCACTTTCTTACATCGTATTATGCCAAACATGAAGAATAAAAAACAGTCTTGCTGCGCTTGATGCCATGTGCTTGCTGAGAGGAGCTAAGAAAAGCAGCTGCTGTTTCCACCAGTGGAGAGTGGTACTGCAAACCACAGAGAAGACATGCACGGGTCCTAAAGCCGCTCGTCGCCAGCAACCAAAGCTGCCGAGCAGGTCTTCAGGAGTGATGGGCAGTGCAAGGCTGGGGAAGGGGCAGAGAGACCTCGGGGCTGCTCGGCCTTGTGAGCAGTGCCAGGGAAAGGAGGCAGCGAAGCAGGTCCCTGAACAAGGCACCGCGGGAAGAGGAGGGAGATGGCAGCGCTTTAGCCTGTACTGCCCTGCCATGCAAAAGGGTGTCTGATATGGTTTTAAGAGCAGGAGGTGAAATACTTGTTTCCTGAATCCCTACGCTGATAATGGGAAGTGGAAGCATGGCGGAGCACACAGTTCACAGCACCAAGGGTGTCCAGCCCCAAGGCGCTTCTCCCCAACATCTCTTAGCCTTTGTGTTCCCCGCAAGATTTACTCTAGGCACTGTCTGAAATTCCAGTCCCACTGACACAAAACTTTTTGGTTTGAGTGTGGCCTTATTTTACCTGGCACCCTCCCACCCACCAGGTGTTGCAGCTGCACTCCCAGTTAAGGCTCGCTGTCAGCTGCTACTAAATCACTGTAACGTCAAGAAAGGCTGATGAGAAAGGGGCCAGGGCCAGCCTGGATCACAGACCATGCCTCTGCAGGGAGAGCATCCCCTAGAAGCTTGTCCTCCTGCCTCCCAGGCACATGGAGTCTCCAAGGAGATGAGGCTTTTGTGCAGGTGAGGGAGGCATCTCAGGGGAGAAAAAAACCCGGTGCAAAGAGCGCAGCAAGACAATAAGGTGACAATAGGACAATGAGACAATGCATCCTGCTCGGTGCAGGGTGCCGGCATGACGGGGTGAACAGAGCGGCAGCGCTGCACTGGCTCACATTTGTACCACGCGTGCTGACCACATCCTCTGCCTGCTGCTGCTCTGCACTTCCCCGGGCTCCCAGTGGCACCACCATGTCCCCTCACCTCCTGCCCAGCGCTGGGACGCAGCTCTGCCATCTGGACTCATTTCCTTGGCCATTGCCAGGCCCCGTGGCCCACGGCCCTTCCCCAAAGTTATTTCCATGTCTGCGACTTTTCAGGAACCAGCGCTGCCAGTGCTCAATGCTGGGGGGAGAGAGAGGGCGAGCGGGGGAAGCTAGCCCAGCAATTTTGGCACACTGAAAGGGGACAGCCCCACACTTCCTGGTAGCCTGGTGTCCCCCCTGGCCAAGTGTGAAGGGAGTTTTGTCGGTGCCTGGAAGGGGACAGCAATGTGCAGTGGGAGCACCTTGTCCAGTGTCCCCACTGGGTAGTTCTCCCTCCCGGATTGTACCCTACATCTGCCAGGGTCATGGGAGATGCTCAGGGACCCCTGGGAAGGGGGACCTTTGGGTCACGTCCTGTTCCCATGTCCCTCATCTCTGCCCAACAGCTTTACCCTGCCCCACTGCCACCATCTGCCCCTCAGAGACCCATTTCACCCTAATGGGGATTGGATGGATCTTCCCGCCCCATCCTGTCCACCCCCCTTGTCCGGTCCCTCAGTGAAAGAAGGCCCCTGATCCATCAGGTGGGGACCTCGGCACAGGTCCTGGGATGGAGTGAGCCCATGTGCTGAGGATGCAGGCAGGGCTGCCTGCACTGCTGGGTGCGGCTGCCAGATGTTTTTGTCTCAGTTCCTCTTTTCACAAAAAACAAGGTGCATACTCAGCAATTCCATCTCTGCCGCGGGCAGCCCCAGATTCCTCCAGGGACAGCTGGGCGACCGAGATGGGCAGAGCGCACCAAGACGCTGCTGGCCACCGGGTCCCCACTGCGTCCCACAGTATATGGTATGGCCAGGTCCTGGCCTTAGTGTGCACCATGCAAACAAGCTGGAGAGCCATGCAATGCTTGGGCATGCTTGCACATGCTGGCCTGGGAGGACAGCTTCACTGGGGGATCTGAGCAAGGGGAAGCCACGCTGGGCAGGCAGATAACCTCTGTTGCAGGTTTACCCCTTGGTTGTTGAGTGACAGTGCGCTGCGCTCATGCTCCCTGCAATCCCAGGGATGTATTTCCCCTGGGAATGGGCTCCTATGGCCCATATAGAATCATAGAATGGTTCGGGTTGGAAGGGACCAAAAAGATCATCTAGTTCCAACCCCCCTGCCATGGGCAGGGACACCTCCCACTAGACCAGGCTGCTCAAAGCCCTATCCAGCCTGGCCTTGAACGCTTCCAGGGATGGGGCATCCACAACCTCCCTGGGCAACCTGTTCCAGTGTCTCACCCCCCAAACAGTAAAGAATTTCTTCCTAATATCTAATCTAAATCTACCCGCCTTCAGTTTGAAACCGTTTCCCCGCGTCTTATCATTACAATCCCTGACAAAGAGTCTCTCCCCATCCTTCCTGTAGGCCCCCTTTAGGTACTGGAAGGCTGCTATAAGGTTTCCACGAAGCCTTTTCTTCTCCAGGCTTCACACAGTACAGACCCTGCCATCACTTCACATCAGCAACTAAAGGTCCTGGTCACGTTTCTTGGCCTCTATCATAGCGAGGGTCCTTAATCAGATGGTTTCCCCAGCCTAAGTCAGCCAAGATACATCGCCACAGCCAGTTGGGACAGCATGACTAGGTGCTAGTGCAATGATTTTCATCACCTAGCTCCAGCAAGGTTAGTTTAGAGAAATACACCAATTCAGACAGATGCAGAGAAATGCAAAGTCATGTCCCCTGGACCACAGCTCAAACTCCAGATGGTGCCATGCTGGACAGATTCACCAGCCTTCTGGGAGGTCAGATAACATGTGAGCCTGAAGATATCCACTGTCTCTGCCGGGTTGGAAGTGTGCAGCCTGTGTAGGAAGAGCCCATCAAAGCTCTGGGGTACCCTGTCCCTCCGGCACCAAGGAAGAGCGATCCCCGCACATTATAACTCCTGCCCCACAGGGTCTCCTGGACACACAGGGTCTCGGCTCACAGTTCCTCAGGTCTTTTCTGGGCACCAGCACCCATCTCCGCGGCAGGGAGGACACGTCATCTACACACCATGGAAAGAGAGATGGCCACATGCTGCTCCCAGAGACACTGACGACTCCACAGAGGAATGATACGGGCCCTGCGGAGGCTTTCCCAGCACACTGAGGTTTGCTGCCCTCCATCCCCAAACAGAGCTTCACCCCACCACAAGCCGACATCAGGTCCAGTCCTCTCTGACAGAGCTAATGCATCCTGCACGCCGTAAAGATACACAGCAACCTTGCAGCAGGAGAGCAGCGAAAATTTCTCTTGCAGGGGGAGGAGCGAGCACTTCTTACCTGTTTCCTTCGGTGCTCTGGAGATGGTGGTGTCCGGCCTGTCCTGCTCCTGTGCCACCAGCAGAGGTGTGAGGAACATGAGAAATAGCCATCGCAGGGCCATGTTTGCTTATGCTCCCAAGGGCAGGACGGAGGTCTCGGCCCCACCGGCTGCCTCACAGCACACCCGTCTGATTGCAAGAGATGCAAGCACAGAAAGGAAACAGCCGTGCAGAGAAATCACATCTGCTGCAAGAGGCTTCCTCATTGGAGAGGGAACCTCCGCCAGTGTCAGCGCCGCTTTCGTTCTTCTGTGCACTGAGGCTGCTTCACGCTCCTTCTGCAATCTTGCTGCTCTCTGATCTCTTGTCTGAGAACCACAGTGTTCAGGCTTTCTGGCAGGAGCAGCTACTAGCCACCACAGCTGGCTTGCCTCCTCTCCTGGCACAGATCTCAGCGGTCCCAGAAGGACTTGAAAGCTGTGCTGGTTTGTGGTCCTCCAGGACTGGTGTTTTTCAGGAAGATGTAGCTTCCAAACTCACACGCTAAAGTCAAGCAGAGACTACATCAGGACACTTACCTTGTTACTGCCTGATAAGGACTGTGATAAAAAGGACTTCTGAAGTGCACTGATGATCTTAATTACCTGGCAGTGCCTGCCGTGGGCAGGAAAGCAGATGCTTGGGAAGAAGCTGGCAAGAGCCCTGGGGACCTGGAGTCCAAGCGCTGTGTCAGGTTGTGTTGCCGACACCTGCTGGGCATGGGCATGAAGATGAAGGGATGAGAAGGCGTCACAGGAACGGCAGTGGGCAAGAAAGGGCCTGCTGGTGAGTCTGTGTGGCTGGCGGCTGGTGGCACGGGCCACAGCAGCAGACCCGACCATCAGAGCTGGCCCAGGGCAGCATTCAATGAATTTGTACTTCAGCTTCCCCAGCCCACCAGCAGCCCTTGCTGGAGGTGCTTGGCCCGTGTCCCATCTGAAACACACAAACTGGGAGAAAAACATGCCCTGACATCTTTTCTGAGACTTTGCAGCAGGGCTGCAGACCCTTGCGATGGCCTTCCTTTTTATTATGCTCTTAGGCAAGACCCGCGTCCTGGTTTCAGCTGGGATACAATTAATTTTCTTCCTGTTTAGTAGCTGCTATGTTTTGGATTTAGTATGAGAATAATGATGATAATACATATCATTTCAGTTGTAAGTAATTCTTACATGAAGACAAGGAATTTTTCAGCTTCCCATGGAAGCCGAGAGGGAGCACAGACAGGACAAGCCGGCCAAAGGAGTATTCCATACCACAGACATCATGCTGAGTGTATAAATGGGGCTTGGCTGGGGGGCAGGAATCCATGATCGCTGCTCGGGATGGGCTGGGAGATTGACCAGCGGGTGCTGAGCAATTGTCTTGCATCACTCTTTTTGTATGGTCTTTTGCCACTATTTTTCCCCCTCTTCGTTACTGTTCTATTAAACCATCTTTATCTCAACCCATGAGGTTTTTTTTTCTCCTTTTTATTCCTCTTCTCCCTATCTGACTTGTGGCGGGGCAGGAAGGGAGTGAGTGAATGGCTTTGTGATCCTAGTTGCCGGCTGGGGTTAAACCACAACAGCCCCATACTCCCAAACCCCGGGTCACGCTCTGCTTTCTGCTGATGCACATCCTCTGCTTGATTTCCACACTCTGCAACACCTTCATTCAGCAGCATCGAGCAGGCCAGCGTGGGGTGGCCCGCTCCAAATACGCTCTCCCCAGCCACCCCCAAAANTGATGGTGTTTGAGGGCAGACACTCCAGCAGTCTTTTACCTCTCAGGGACAGAGCTGGAGTCTGCCCTGCCACTTTCCTTGTGCCTTCCTATGCTGAGAAAGGCAGTCGCAGCCTCTCCTCCTGTGTCTGTCTTTCATCTCTTCCAGCAACAGAGCTGGCAGAGCCAGTGCTACCCCCCCAGGAACTTCCCTTTTTACTTCCTTCACTCGGATTATGAAGCATAGAGAGTTTACCATACTCGAACACACTTGCCCTGGCAGAAAGCGCCCTGGGGCTGCAGGGCATCACAGCAGGGCACATCCCAGGAGGTAGCTGTGCTCTGCCTCGGGTGGGAGGTTTGTGGGATGGGGGGAAGCAACTGCTCCTCTGCCTCCAGCAACAGCAACAACCCAGACATCACCCCTCCCTGCCCCTTGGTGCCTTATGGGTCTCTCAAGAAATAATTAAAGGGCTGCAAAAGGAAACTTTATCAGTGGGAATAGATTCCTCATTTGGAGGATCTTTGGAAAATAAGTAGGGAAATTCCATAAATCAAAAAAGACTAAAAAAATCACATCCCTGGCTCCTCTGTGCACCACTCCCAGCACAATGGTTGTCAGCGCCTATGTTGACAGTATTTGCCATCTCCAAAAGCCCTTCATTACTTCATCTGAAACCTCAAAGCCATGGAGGAAGTGTGGACCAAGCAGTTGCCAGGAAGCCTTCTCGCCCGCTCGGTCTTCACACTTCCCTTTCCTCCACACAGAAAAATCCAGCCTCGAGCGCAACCCGGGCTCTTGCACAGGGGATGGAGGGGTGTTGCAAGCCCGTGCCACCTTCCCCATCGGGTCCAGCAGCTACATGCTCTGGTCACACAAGGCAAACGCAGAGCCACAAAGACAGCTTTGGTTTGTTTGCAACAGGACAGGAGGTGGGCTTGTTCATTTGGCAGGTCCCACTGCTGTCTCCCCCCGTGTCACCCCATTGCAGAGGGCACCCGGCAGACCTGGCACAGCCTGGAGGATGGGCAGGGTGTATTTTAGCGGGGTGCAGGCAAGGACCCGCGTCCCACTGTGATGCCAGGGTCCAGGCATGCTGCCACACGTGTGTCCCATTTTGCTACAAACCTCACAGCGCGCTGGCGTTTGAGCCACGTTTCACAGCAATCTTACCAACCCTGAGGGACGTCACTCCTCCGCTGCAAGGACATGCTCTCCTATTGACCCCACAGACTTTGTGGCAGATTTGAAGCTCTTGAAGTGTTTGCAAAAAGGACTGCTGGCTGCTTCTACAGGCTCTTCCTCGCTCTCTTTTTTTGTTTGTCTTACTGAGCTTCTACATCTTACCTGCGTGACACTATTTTTTGTCATCTCCACATGACTTCAGCTCTTTGAAGGGGTCTCTCTTGTTTCGAATAACCTCTGGCCCTGGTGGTTAGCCCTGCTGGTTCCTCTTTACCTTTTGACACCAGGAGCCCTGAAGGGCTGCCTTAAATCTTTGCAAGCTTGCTGGACACTGTGTGACCATGTTGCTTCTTTTCACTTCATTTTATCCAAGTTTTCTCATTTCACGCCGTTTCCTCTTTCTGAAGCTGAACAAGTTGTCACGGGAGTTTTCAGCCTTCAGTGATTACGCAGGGTCACGGAAAAGAAGCATGTGGCCGTTACCAGCGGGCAGCCCTTTCGTGAGAACATGTTCAGTCCAGTCCAGTTCCCCATCTTCCCCCCTGTCCCTGTGGCACACATGGAGGACCCATATGCCGATGCCTTGCTTACCTCTGCCTGATATTGCAAACCAGCCATCGGGATGCTAAGACCTACTCTGACATCTGCAAGGAGGGCAGGAGGAACTTTGCCGAGCAGCGGCTGAGAGCTGCCTGCAAGGGGCAGGAGTGGAGGACACCACCGCTGCTCCAGGACCCCACGCAGGAGGGTGACATGAGGTGGGCAGGATTGAGCGTGCATCTCGCTGCTGGTCTAGAGGTGCTCCCCGCCTCGCTCTGTGCCTCAGGGGATGCGAAGTGGGCACCGGGCTGGGGCTGGCAACGGCTCTGCTCTCTGGATGTAGGGCTGGTACTGGCAGGCAGCCTGACACTAGGAGGCTGGGAAGGGATTTTAATTGGTGCAGTAATGAGGCCAGGGATCTGCGCCATTTGCTAGAGTGAAAGGTTGCTGGGTTTGGGTTCAGGGGTGTGCTCAGGAGGTGTCATGCACACAGCATGGCTGTCTTACCTGCTCCCACCTACTCACAAGGCTGTGGGCCAGCACCTGCCCCTCTCTCTGTCGCTACCCCACAGCACCCACCTTTCTGCTGCCATGTCCCAGCCAAAAGGGTGTCAAGGGATGCTGAACTCCCTGTGACAGGGTCTGGCTGAGCTGCCCTCCCTGGACCAGGATCAGCTCCAGGACACAGCAGCTCCTCGTCTGCTCAGCCTGCTCCCGGCAGTACTCACAGTCCCATGTCCCCACCAGGACCCCACAGCTGACCCTCTGGGACCGGGCCACCAGCTGGGCCACGCAACCACAGCAGCAGCACTGGCAGCCACTGCCCCAGCCATGCAGGCTTTGTGTCCCGTGACCAGTTCCTGATTGGGACAGGCTATCTGATAACCGCCAGCCAGAGCCTGCTTGAGTTTAGCCAGCTGGCCCCGCAGACAACTTCAGCAGATGCAAATTCTGTAGCAGCAACTCCAAATCCAGCCTCTGACACCCTAACCACCCCGCTGTGTTTCCCTTGCACCCGAGGCTGCCCCAGCAGCGAGCACCCAGCGAGACGGAGAGCTGGAAATCCCCTCTCCTGCCCCGGGGCTGACACAGCACCCCGTGCGGCACATGGTCCCCTTCCCCATTTGGGCCAGCCCCGGCATGTGGGGAGAACAGCTTGGCTCCGTGCAATTTGTAAACAGACCTGACCCCATCCCCTTGGAGAGTATTAGAACAGCTCACATGCAAGCCCTGGCTGCTCCAAGCCTCTCCAAGCCAGGACAGGGCCTTATGCTGCTTCATTTCTGGATCTTTTTCAACTGTTTTGACTCATTCCAGCACCGCAGACAGTTTGCCTGCACGGATGCAGCAAGCTCCAGCATAGTGTCCTTGCAGCAAAGGCTGGAGCCTCAGGCAGAGCTCTTCCCTTCTCCCAGGAGTTGCTGAGGAGTAAAGGGACGGGCTCTTTGAGTTCATTCCTGCTGGACTTGGTGGTCCATCACACGTGCAAGTCTAAACTTAAAAGCCCCAGAGCCCTTCCTTGTGAGTGATGCACAGCCACTGAGCCGCATGCCCAGGCTGTCCCAGGCACTGGGTCCCAGCCCCACAACCCATCCTTCATTCCCTCCTTCCCGCGCTTCTCAGGACTTCCTCCCACTGCCCGCAGTTACAAGTTCCAGTTTGGGTGCACCTATGGACACGTTACTCACAACACCCTGAGCAACCTTGGGAAGCAGATGCCAGACAGAAATGGTGTGAACTCCTGCCTGAAGCCTGCTTGGTCCCCATCCAGCATGCACGAGGAATAAAGAAAAGGAGCCTCGGCTGTCTTCTCCAGGCATACCATCATCTGATGATGTGGTGTAGTCCCCCACAGTCTGAACTGACAGGTCTGATAGCTGCAGGCAACCTGCCACCTTCTGAAGGTCTGGAGTTGGCTGTGGTGGAGGCAGGACGAAGCCTGCAGTGCAGTGTCCCTGTACAGGTAACCCTCAGACCCTTCTCAGGGACAGGCTGAAATCACAAGGCTGTGTAGCAGGGACCTCAATCAGCACCTTTTTTATTAATATGCATCATAAATAAAGAAATAAATAAAGGCGAGACACCTCGTTCTAATGGGGAAATACAAATAAAACATGGTGCAACGTCCGCTAAGCGATGTACAAGCAGGAGGTAACCTTGCAAGACCAGGGCCCCTCGCCATGGGGAAGCCAGCCCAGGCATAATGCTGTGAGCAGTATCAACCTGGCCAAGGCACCAAATACTGGCACGGCCTTTCATTAACACTGTTCCCCACCTGTCAGGCAGGCGATGATCCCCATCCCAGCAGGTGCCATGAACATGGCAAGGAAGGGGTTGACTGGTGTTGCCTCTACTGAGGACACCAGGACCCCCAGCATCCCCTTGTGCTCGNCCCTCCAACCCCCCTCCACCGAGCATCCCAGGGCTTCCCAGGCACTGGCTCCCTACTCAGCTTGGAGGGCACAGGGCCACCCCCCCAAAAGCACAGGGTGGCACTACCCATCCCAGACCTACGTTAACACTGAACATCCACGTGCCTTCCTCACGACCCCATGCACCCCTTTGCTCTGCACGCACACACATATCCCATTCCCCCTCCCCTGGCCATGGCCAGGCACAGCCCCAGCCCTGCTGCGTGGCAGTGCCAGGCCACTTGGCCCGGTACAATCCACCAGGCACCACTACAACACGTTAGGACAGGGCTGCTCCAGCGTGGGGGAGCCTACCTTGCAGCCCCCCCATCAAACCGCAAGGCAACCCATCAGCCCAGCCTTGCAGAGACCTTGCCAACACACGGTGCTCCCACCCCTACAGCTGATGACTCCAGGGATGCTGGAGGC
Organism: Stercorarius parasiticus; assembly: GCA_013396915.1. Lineage (NCBI taxonomy): Eukaryota > Metazoa > Chordata > Aves > Charadriiformes > Stercorariidae > Stercorarius > Stercorarius parasiticus. The sequence continues at coordinate 172,647 of VWZL01000028.1, read as the reverse complement.
TGCAGGCTGCACCGCCACCCCCGGGGAGGGGACGGACTGCATCTTGCACCCTCCAGCACAAAACTGAGCCTATCAGTGGGGCAGCACTGCCCTGGCATGGACTGCTTGGGTTCCTGCTATGTTCGAGTCCGTGGGCTGTGGGTGCTGGAGATGGCATGGGGTGGAGGGGGCTTGGGTGATCCCCAGTGTGGCTGCATGCATGGCAACGCCTGGCAATAAGAGGTGCAGCTCGCAGAAGACCCCGGTGGCCGAGTCGGCCTTTGGCAGCTGCACGAGGAGGAGCAAGAAGGAACCACCTATGGTTACTGTATTCTGTAATGGCAAGAAAGGTAAGAAACTAGCAAGAAGCTGTGTCTGTTCCTCTGGCAGGGTGTGCTTCCCCAGAGGAGCCTCAGCAGCCCACGGTACTGTGCTTGGCCTTCCAGCCAGGTCAATAGTCCTCGTCCTCCGGGTGGGTGACGTACATGATGGGTACCAGTCCCTTCTCGGAGCCGAGGCTGCACTGCAGCCAGTCACCATCCACCTTGGAGATGACTTGCAGGATATCCCCTTTGTTGAAGCTCAGCTGTCCTGCCTCAGTGGCAATATGATGGCAAAGAGCTTTCACCTCACTGCAGGCAGAAGGAGGGGAGGAAGGGTTAGGGTTAGCTCACCACAGGATGCTCACCCTGCTGAAGCCCAGGGACCACCATGGGCACAGAGCAGCGAGAAAAACACCCCCTCCCTCCCCACCCATCCAGACTCCCAGCTGCCCCTCGCCTGCAGACTGCAGAGTTGGGGTGGATGGATGCACAAGCTGCATCACTGTCCCAAACCATCCCCCTGGTCCACAAGTACAAAGAGGGGCAAGGACACTGCAACAGGCAGAGCCATGCCAACCCCAACCCACCAGGTCCCAGCACCTGCAGGACTCACCAGGGAGGGTGAGGAGACAGCCCCCGGGCTGGCCGCGCCATGGCGGGCACTTCAGGTGACTCTGGCTGGGCTGGCTCCGGCTCAGGAGCTGCTTCTCGCCACATGGTTGCCCCAACCGTCTGGGCCACCAGCTGGAACACAGACTTGTCCAAGCTCAGCCAGCCAGAGGGCAACCTGCAAGAAGGAGACAGAAGCAGGTAGTGGCAGGGAAGCGTACCTGGGGGCAAGGAGCTGCTACTCTTATGTCAAGGTCATGCCTTAGAGGTCTGGCTCCATGCACAAAGTGCACTGTGGTCCCCAGGCTGTCTCCTGGCAGGGCGGGCTCAGCATTCTCCAGACACACCATGGCCTAGACTGGGAAGGACTTTTCCAGTGGCCATAGAAGCAAGAAGGGTGCAGATGGAGAGGCAAGGCAGGGAGGTCTCAGCTACGTGAGGCAACTTTACGCCTCCTCCTCACTCATTGTGTTCAACAGGGATGGCTCTCTATGTTCTGCTCTCCCTTACTACACGCTTTTGAAGGGATGAGGTGATGATGGGGGTGGTGCAGCAGGAGCCCTTCCCCTGGAGAGAAGGCTTAGGAGCCAAGGCAGGAGAAGAAAGCCAGTGAGGTGGATTAACAAGGGTAGGAGCGAAGAGGGGAATGGTGGTGTGGTAGGAATTAAGGCAGGCAGACAGGGCTGGGCAGGGGTGGGAGACCTCTTTATTCACACTCTGCCTCTGGTGTACCACCATGGTATAGTCCAGCAGTCAGCCATCGGCCTGACTTCCATCTGCACTGCTGCAATCCCACGTTAATCAGCCCTCTCCAACCCCAAACCATCCCTGTCTCCCTACCTGTTAGGCTGCCTGGGCTCTTTTTGCACCTTCCTGGACCCAAACAAGTGTCCCCACTTGATGGTCTGGCTGCCCTCTGATGCACTGGTGCTGCTCTCCTCTTGGGCTGCTGCTGCTGCTGCTCCTACTCTTTGTGGAGCCCCAGTCTCCTTCTCCTTGCTGTGCTTCAGCTCTGTAACCACCGAGTCTGGGGGGCTGCCCATCCAGAAGGGCCAGCTCCGTTCCTTCACCTCTTCGCTGACCAGAACCTGCTGGGGCTTTTCCAAGGGCTCTTCCACAGCTTCAGGACTTGGCTTGCTGACAGCCTTGGGTCTCTCCTCCAAGGTGCCCTCAGCAATGGGGCAAGCTTCTGCACCCTCCACCACTCCTTCGCGGGGCGGTGGTGCCTTGCGGGTCTCCGCTGACCTGGGAACAGCATTCAGAGCCTTCTTTTTCTTCTCATAGCGGATAAACTTCGAGCCTTCAGCTGAGCCCTCAATGTAAATCTGAGAGCTCTGCATGAGCTGGTACCACCAGCCCGCCTGCTTGTCCTTCTTCCCTTCCCACGTGCTCTCCCGCACCTTCCTCCGCTCTTCCTCCCTGTCCACATCTCCGCAGGAGGCCCCCACCCCCTTCACCCTCTCGCTCACTGCTTGCTGGGAGCTGTGGCCTGGTGAGATGCCACCATCTCTGGCGCCTGCTTTGCCTGCTTCGGGGGCGGTGCTGCAGCCATCAGGATCGTCGCTGCTGCCCCGCGTCCGCATCAGCTGCAGGGTGGAGTGGGCAGAAAGTAGCAGGTCCTGCTTCACACGCAGCAGCTCCTTCTGCTGCTGCTGCTCTTTGCCCATCTGCATCAGGTGGTGCTCGAAAAGGAGGTCCAGGTTGAAGGGCAGCAGGGAGAGAGGCTGGAGCAGGAGCAGGAGCTCCTCGAAAAGAGGCTGGCATACGCTGTGAGACAGGCACAAGAAGCCCACGGGCTGGTAGTGTGCCAGGATGATATCTGTAGGGCAAGAGACACCAATTAGAGGAGAGGCCCTTGCCTCCTTTGCCAAGCCACCAGGAAGCTGCTGAAGCTATGGGGAAAGGAGTTGGACACTAGTTTTTGGTCACATCTGTGGCTGCAGGGTAACGCTCAGCAGTGGGTCAGGGAGCACCAGATGCTCTGGGCAATCTGGCTCAGGTCCCTCTTCCAGTCATGCCTGCAGCCAGGACCTGCCTGGACCTGTCAGACTATCCAGCAGGATGACCTCTGCCACAAAATACCGTGTGACTAGGGTGCAAATAAAGAGCATCAAAGGGTTGGCACATGTCAAGATTCACTTCTCCACCTCCTGGAGAAGAATAAGGAGCTGCAGATCTGGCCAGTCCAGGTCCCTGTAGAGAGAGGTGTTGGGGACAGCGGAGGTGTGTCTATCTTTCCAGGGACCTGGCTGGGCTGAACTGTGGATCCTAACAGAGAATGGACCAGCATTTCTACCTGCAGCATCCATCCTTCGCTTCACTTGGCCACATCCCACCAGCTTTGTTGTCAGGTCTCACTCCCAAGGAGAGGGCTGGGAACAGGATTTGTGGCCAGTTGGCCCCAGTGAGATAACAAGCTTACACCACAGACAGGACTTGCACTTTATTTCCAACCCCTTTGCCTAGCCTTCATCATCCTGACAGCCCTAGCTATTGCTCACGCTTCCAGCTCTTAATGATGGCTTCAAACAGAATGGTCGTCTTCTGCTCCAGAAAACCAGGGTGCTTTCTCTTGCCTCACTACAAAGACAAGTCTGCTCTCCTGTCTGCTCCAGAGAGAAGTGCTGACTGCACACACAGACCTGGGAAACCTCCGCTGTCAGCTTCCAAACCTGCCAGAAGATACTGGGCTGGACTTCTTGCAGCGCATGGGGCCCTGGGCTGGGCACAGGCTGAGCCAGCAGCACTCTCAGGGGATCCAGCAGGTTGAGGGTGTCTGTCTCACTGTGCACTTAGCACTTAGTCATGCTGCTTCTAGGCATCAGGCAGCTTGGCCGTGCTGCCGGGTACTCTGCACGCTCTAGAAACGTTGCTGGTTGCAAAAACAGATACATCGAGTAAACTCTGCTTTTTGTTTGTCAGGAGGTTTTCCTTTCCATTTTTTTCCCCATGCCTGAAGGGCTTCAGCTACGTGTGTACATCTCCAGCCCTACAAAGCTCTCAGGCACTGAGAAGGGAAAAATTTGGGGAGGGTTAGATCTGGTGTCCTTCGAGTAGACTGAGGCACCTGCATTAGAAGTGACAGCCTTGGGCACTAGCTGCAGCTGGGAAGGACGTGGCTGGCCAGGCACAGGTAGAGGGAGCTGCACGGAGCTTTGACTTCCGCCTTGCTCCCTTGAACTGAGCAGCCCTCCAGCAGCACTAGGACTGTGTACAGTTGAGTCCTTCAGCTCAGAGCAGAAGGGAACAGTCCAGGCTGAAAGACCAACAAGAGCGTGCCCCAGAGCTTCGATTGTGCTCTACATTGTGCAGAATTTGGTCCCTGCTGCAGCCCACAGCCCTCAGGTTCTTACCTTCATGGTTGTAGAGGTGGTTGAACCAGAATTCCAAGGACCGGATACTACAGGAATCGAAAACAAGCAAGGAAAGAAAGGAAAAGTGAAAACTGATTCATCCCCTTCATCCTAGGTGCTCTACAAGAAGTGTGGCTGGAAAAGGGAATTTACAGCATAGCCCTGTGAACTCCAAGACCTAGTGAAAGGACAGCGGCTCACCCCCACCAGCATGCACTGACCACAGAGACCCAGCCTGTCATGAAGCCATCCAGTTTGCTCTACATGAGGCATTGTGCAACCATAACCCCTAACAACCATGTTTCCAGAAGCTTCCTCATGATTTGGCAGAGCTTAGTTTTGTTGAGAAGGGCTCATGTGGGAGAGGGAGATAATCTACAAACACAAGACCGTTGCTGCAGGCTTGGCCTGAAGTATGCTGCCATCCTGTGACAGCAGAGGAGAGCTGGGCCACCCTCAGTGGGGAAAGCAGGTCAGAGTTTGCTCCTGCTTGTAAGGGTCCCCCAACATTTGGAGATCTTGGGGACTCTGTTGCCACTGCCACAGCTCTTGATGACCACTTGGGAGGAGCAGTGAAATACCATCCTAGCAGCACTCGTCCCTTCACCACTGCCACCTTCTGTTTAACACTGAGTGTAGTGTCTGTACTCCTTGCCCAACCTGGATGGGTCAGGCTTGACCAGGCCAATTTCTCCTTCAGAGTCTCATGCACTGGATTGACTGCAGCTCCAGGAAGCAGTGATTTAAGCAGGGGTTTTCAGGAGTAATTTATGCATGGTATGTCTATCCTTAGATGAACCATGACAGACAGACTCTTCCCAACTAATGTTTTGGGGCTAAAACAAGCCGAGAATGTTCTTCAGTGGGCTACAGCCAGTGCTTCTCAGTCCTGGCCTGGTAGGGACACGTTTTGATCCTTCTGGAGTTCCCTGAGGCTCACGGCTTCTTCCTTCTCTCACCTACAGCAGCTTCCCATGTTTCTTAAGTCTTTTCATTGGCAACTGTGCCTGCCTGCAGTCAAGGACCAGCACCTGCTGCCAGCCCCGAACAGGGATGTACAACCAGCCCAAGGAGCCTGCTTACTTGAGGAGGCCAAAGAGGAACGCGTTGAACCTCATGGTGTGGTTGGTGAGCTCCGTGTACTGGCTGATCTTGCTATAGAGGCTGTGCAGCAACTTGGTAGAGGGACCTATGGAGAGAAGGAAAATGCTGAGTCAGCAAAGCCAAAATGGCACCATGGGAAGGAGCACCAAGGCAAAACCAGACATTGGCTGGATGCCCATGGCTGTATGTGTGCTGCCCCTCCACCAATCATCAAGATGAGCTCACTCCATCCCAACAGGTAGAATCCACAAGGGAGATAGGTTGTGGTCTGTCCCAGACTGCCACTCCAAAACTTTGTGAGAGTTTCAATACCACAGGGACCTGCCTCACACACTTCAAGGTTAATCACGGCCCTTGGCTCAAAATCAACAGGTAAACAGAATATTGTGGTGGGTGGTTATAATCTGGGGTATCTGCAAACACAGACATAACCCCAGAGCTGGAGATTTGCCACAAACAAGCTATAAGGCTTCCCTTCTAGCTGGATGTAAGCTCTTCCCGACACAGAAATCAGTGTGGCCCTGCCACCTGCAACCTCAGAAAGGAGTTCTCCTGGATCTACCATCTACCGCTGTCACAATCCAGGGTGCAAAACCCCTACTAGCAGAGGGTACAGGTGTTGTGGGCACGCTTGAGCCACGTGAGATGTGTATGCAAATTTTCTTACAGACCAGGCTAGAGCACAACTCTGCCTTATAGAGTAGCTGTGCACGGCTAAAGATGAAGGTCTAGAAACACTCTAGAAACTTAGAGGGGGGGAAAGGATACTCTTCATTTTTGGGGTTTTTTTTAAATTTTTTTCATTGTGAGGGCCTATTATAGGAGAATTTGGAATTTTCAGGGGAAATGATGATAAATATTTGGGCAGAATAGAGCAGTGTCTGTCTTGTCTTGCAAGAGAAGGTCAACCTGCATCCTGTTCCATGCAGGGACCTGGGTACTACTCTGCATCCCCATCCTTGTAGCCAACCTTCCCCAGCACCTCCCAGCCACAACCTGGGAATACTGCAGAGTGATGGGCATTGCTGCACACCCTCCATACCTAGCTGAGTGGATGCCTCCACCACGCTCCAAGGGATGTTCCTCCTCTGGCCGATGATCATGTCCAGGACGTAAGCCTTAAGCCCGTCACTCAGGATGTCCCGGACAGCAGGGCATAGGTATTTCAGGATGAGATGCCCCACGTTGGGGCTCACAGAGCTGTTCCCAAGTTTGGCCTAAGCAACAACAAAACAGGCAACAGGGAGCAGCTGGTAACTGCTCTACAAGGTACAGATGCATGCAAACAGTCCAGCCCCACTTTCCTACCACAGCCAGCCAGAAGGTAATATCCAGGCTACAACTGATGCTCAGAAGCTATTTGAACAGGCAGGCTCTTCCCCTTCCCCCCGGATGCCTTATACACCAGTTCTGGGTTGCTCCCTGCAAGGTCTGCCCTAGGCTGGGGTGAGGCAACATCTTGGGAAGAGAATATCACAGACTGGGATGAGGATATACCAGTTAGAAGGGACGCCTGGTTCTGCCTACAGGCTGTCCTGCTGGAGGAAGAAAAGAGTAAAGGGATTTTTCTGCTGCTGTAGATTTTCTTGTTGCTATTTTTGAAGCAGGAAGCAGCAAACCACATAGGAACCACCAGCACTGAGGGGTTAAGGGACACTTAACTCAGTGACATGGTGAGCTATAATTCCCAAGGATTACTATAAATAAACAGGGTGAGGGCAAAATGGATGGACAGAGCCCAGGTTGAAGTGTGGAATCGTGTAAGGGCCCAGCATCAGCAGAGCAGGGACATACTGTGCTGCACACAGTCCTCGAGCTGCCGAGAAGTCAATCAAGGGGGTCAGCCACAGGCCTTGCACGTCACGTTGGTGGTCCCAGGCAGTTGTGTTCAGAGCGCAGATTTTACCAGCTGAGCTGGAATTACACTGGCCAGTTGGCATGGGTCCACAAAGGCCCTGAACTGAGACTGAACTTCTGGGTCAGGAATAATCCCGCCAAATCCATCGAGCATGGAGGCATCAGGGATGGGTGCTGCCTTTTGACAGCCCCTGGCACACTGATGCACAATGAAACCCCAGGTCAAAAACACAGCGTTGTCTGGTAAGTAATGTAATGGGTGAATGTTGCAATTATTCTCCAAACCAACACTGCAAGAACAGGGAATTCATAGTGAAGCCTTAAAAAACTGTGTGAATCCAAAAAGCTCTGGTTATGCTGTACGGCAATCTCTGCATCAGTAACAATTGTAATTAGGGCCAAATTACCCTGGGCTCTGAGATAAGATTGAATGGGCTTGGAATCTGACCCAGTCAGGTTTCTCCTTGGGGATGGCACTCCAGAGCAGTTGCCATGTCCAAATAGTGTCACATTGCTCCCCCAGAGTCTCCCTGACTGAAGCAGAGCATTCAGCATTGAGAGGAGGCACCACAAACGTGTTTAGTGACACAGGACTGCAAACACTGGCTGGTACAAACAGAAGTGAGCTTGCTCTGCTTCTCTGTCATTCCAGAAATGGGAGATGAGGGAAGCACAGGCCAAAGACAGCCAGCCCCATTGTCAACCTAGATGCTCTCTGAAGCTAGTGGTTAAGGGTCATAGGGGATGCCCACCTGCCACAGATGAGCAATGACTGATGCACTTTTTTATCATTATGGAGCTGTGTGACGCATGAAGGGACTGGGGACACTGCACTGTGCCCTGGCACCAGTGCCAGAACAGAATCACGGGATGTGTGGAGGAGGGAGACACAACTCTCCACTGCACGAGAAAAAAGAGGTGGTGTACTGCATCAGACCAGAAGTCTATCTGGCCTGGTATTCTCTCTTATAAAGAGCCATGAGTAAGTACATAAGAAAGAGTCAAACCAGAGCAAACATATATAACGTTTGCCCTGAATGCTCTTGCAGTCTACAACTACTTTCAACTCAGAGACTACCTAAGCTGGACATTATCGCTATGTGTTCAGTCGACCTCAGTGAATTTCCCTTCCTTGTGTTTTTCTGGACTTCCATGTAATCCTTTAGCATCCCCAGCACCACGCTGCAAGAACTCTCACAGATTTACTACCGTCGCCTTTGTTTGATTTGTTCTTTCTACTACTGCCTTCATTGGATACCCTGTAGTTTTTGACTGGCAGAGAATGGAGATGCAATCTTTCTCCATCCTCTCCATGTCACTCATGATGTTGAAAGCAAGACGTACCTTCACCCCTGGATCCCTGCTGGTTCCAAAGTGAGCCACAATCAGGTCAACAGCAGTGTTGATTGCCTTCACCAGACCTTGAGGGAAAGAATGAGTCAGAGAGCTGCCTGGGGGGCTTCTAGCACAGACCCTGAGCAAACACTTCACGAAGAAATCAGGCAGGGGCATTTCAGGCCCATGTCAGCACACACGCTCTCTCTGCCAAAAACATGCATAGCCTCTCCTAACTCCTCACCAAATCTATCCCTGATGGTTCCAGCACCCACCTATCAGCCCAACAGTAGGACAACCTTCAGAAGTGGCTGAAACATCAGACACCCTGTCAATATTCCCAAGGGACATGGACCATCACCTCCATGCACCATCCCTTCAGGATGCAGAGATGGGGTCCGAGGCAATGAGTCTTTTGCTGCTTTAATCCTACAGGGTGGCAGGGCAGAAGCCATGCATTTGGCAAGCTGTGTAATGACCTTCAGTAACAAGCCAGTGGTGGGTAACCTGACATCTGCATCAGTATGATGCAAGAACGGAAGTGGAACAAAGGGGAAAGCTGCCATCTGGCAAGCACCAACACACAGCTGGCAAAGCCATGGGAACCTTTCTGCACATCCCTTGCCTCTGCAATGATACTGAGTCAGCTGTCAACAACGCAGTCCCCAACCCTGCCTCTAGCGTGGGTCTCATCACAGCCAGACATAGCTTGTCCTGCTTTCGAATCCTTTCTCCCACCCTTTTAAGTAAACAATTTACCATGTAGGACCCAACAGACCTTCTACCTGAATTACAAAATCTCAGGCTAGCACATCTGCAACATCACACAGATCCACAGGCCTACCCTTGTATAGCGAGACAGAGGTGGCAGCACACCCTGCCTTAGGGTCATACTCCTGTGCCTGCCTGCTCTCTCTGCCCCTTCTTGCGGACTTAAAATCCTTTCTAATCATACTTCCTGGGACAAGCAGCGCAAACATATTCCATGCCATGTGTCACAGTGCAGAGAACAAGAACCTGCTGTGGAAACAGCCATCAGTCCAGGGGGACATGTAGTTATGGTGCTGCAGTAGAGAAGGGCAGAGAAAGAAACCACTATGTCTACAGAGATGAGATGAGACACGGAGGAGCGCTGTTCACCTTATGCTGTGCTATGCCGCACTCTCGTCCACAAGAGACGCATGGACTCACCCTTCTTCTGCAGCAAGTCGATGGAGATGGACTCTGTGTTGCCATCTGGGGAGAGGCAGAACTCAGCAGGGGGTTTCTCTGCTAGCGAGAAGTAGTCAGGGAAGAAGTCAGTGTAGGTAAGCTGGAGTTGCCTCATAGACTGTCCTGTAGTGACAAGACAGGGGGGAGAAGGATCAGTCCCAAGCCCTTAAACCAAAGCCTCTCCCATATTGTTTGCTTTTCCCAGAAGCAACCTACACCGGCAGGAGTGTTCAACCCAGCCTGTCCAAGACTGGGACAGCTAGGTTACAGGCTTGTTACTCTCCCAGCAATGGTCTGCAATGTGAGCCTGTAGCGTTCAACCCCACAGCCCACCCAACATCCAGCTCCAGCTTGACTGGGGGCCGTGGGCACTGGAAGATGCTGTGGGAGGTTCACCCTCATGGGCTGGTACTAAGGGAAACCTCATTGCACCAGACTCTCAGGGCTGCTGTGCAGACAGCCCCCGCAAGTGGGGTCAAAAGTAGAGCACACAGAGAGAATCCCTACTTGTCACACTCGGGCATTCACAGGCAACAAACTGCACGTCTTCTCCTGTCCCCCGGGATGGCCTCCCTTTCAGTGGGTGACTTCTGCAGGAGCTCTTTCATGTGCTTGATTTCCATCTGGTTGAACATCTTCCCATGAAGGGGGGGATGAAGAAACTGTTTGGATTGGCAGAGTGAGGTATACAGCTTTGAGGAATTCCCTCCATGACTTGGGGCTGGCCTGAAGAACACCTCCCCTCTCACAGACAGACCCCACTGCTCTTCCCAGAGGACTCTCAAAGGTTCAGCCAAATGCAGCCTGTCCCTCTCAGTCCTTCCTGCATGGGTTTTTGGAAGACAGGGAAGATCTTAAGAGAAAAGCATACAGAAGACAGAGCCCCACGGAGCCGTACAGTGTTGCCAGCTGCCCCATGAAAGCTACAGCCCAGCACCTAGCATGCTGCCAGAGTTGGGGCAGACGGGCAGACACCGTGGGGCACAGACAGGAGATATTCAAGGGCCACAACTCCTGAACAAGACATGAACTACAAGCTGGCCATAGTTCAGGAGCACTTCCTGAGGTCTGAGCCAGCTCTTGGGCCATTCAATCTAGCCCAGAGCTGGGCCTGACTGCTCTTAGCTTGTGCAGAAGAAGGGAGGTTCCACATAGAGTGTACCCATCAGTGAGGCAATTTTCACCTTCCTCTTGTACCCCTTGGCCCCACTGTGAGAGATGCATTGTCCCTCCTGCTCAGAGCAGACAGGGCAGTGATGAGGCCAGGCTGAACCTGAGCCCCAAGGGATACTGAACCTGAGCCCCAAGGTCACTTCCCAAAGCCCCCCAGCAGAAAGGTGGTGCGCACCGTTCAGCTTGCAGTGGAAATGGCTGCTGTTGAGACTGCCAGGGAGCTCAAAGATGGGGTTCCCCCGGTTCAGCCGGGGCTCTTGCTGCCTCCTGTCTAGGCTGCTTGCTAAGCCGGGCAGCCCTGAAACACGGTCCAGACCCAGGGGGTTCCTCCGCCTGTACTCCCGCCACTTCAGCGCTTGGGGGGAGAGGTGGTTCGCTAGCACGCCGCAGGCAGTGAGCACCAGACGGGAGGATGTGAGCAGATGGGAGGATGAGGAAGGCAAACGGGGAGAGAGAAGATGAGGAAGAGGGAGGACAGAGAAAGAGAGACAGCACATTAGTTAAAAGTCCAGCAGCATTTCAGGACGTTAGCACACGTACATGGAGGGAGGTGGAGGCCGCAGCCGGCAGAGCCGGGCAGGAGCCTTGGTGGCCTCATGGCTGCGGGCACAGAGGTAGCAGGTTTGGGGTGCAAGGACCTGGCGTGGGGTGCTGTAAGATCAGCAGCCCTCTCCGTGGACACAGTGTAGGAGTTGGGACTGGAGGGACATGCTCTTAGTGCAGGACTCTCTTTTGCAGGCAAAGTGATGGTATGGGCTGTTGGGCACTGCAGCACACAGATGCAATTTTGCCCCGGGCTGTGGCTACAAGAGAGGGTGGTACTACAGGGAGCAGCCATAGCCATAGCCGGAGATGTTCCAGACTAGCCTGTCCTGGCAGTTGGGGACCTACCATTGAGGGGCCGTATTCCCATGCTGCTAAGGGGACCAGAGCTGCTGGTCTCGCTGCCACTTCTCCAGTGGGGATCTGCGTGGCCTCCCACTCTGCTCACAGGCATGCCACCCACCGAGAGGGGTGGGAGGGACACACTGCGGAGTCGGTACTCCGAGAGCGGTGGGTTTGCTTCCAGTGGTGCCTCCTTCTTGGGAACCGGCTTGGGGTTCTCCTTCTGCCTTAGGGAATCAGCTTTGGTGGCTTGGGAGGGCTGCACGGCACTGACCGCAGGGGAAGACCTCGTGGGAAGCAGGCTGGCGGAGATGGGGCAGGACCTGCTCCTGGGGGGCTGGTTCTCTCCAGCTCTCTCCGTGGTGGGCGAGGAAGAAGAGTCCACACTTTGAAAGAAAGGCACGTTGCATCGCACGGGAGAGTAACTCCCCAGGGGGGATGGCCGGGTTGTCTCGGGGGCAGGCTTCTTAATGCAGACGTCGTTGCGGGAGGCAGCTCCGTCCGCTGAGCGTTGCGTCAGGAGCGTGCTGTGGGCTTGGCTGCCTGCCGCCGCCACCTGCTCTGCCGAGGCGCCCGAGGCTGAGGACTGGGAATTGGAGGAGATCTGCTGGCTGGCAGGCCGGTTGCTGGACAAGCTGTAGAGTTGGGAAAGGCTGGAGGCAAAATGGCTGTGCAGGGCACGGGCCTTGGGTGGCTTGCTGAAGTGGTGCTGGAAAACGAAGGGCTGGATGGGCAGAGTCGTGGGACGCTGGTCCTTGCTGTAGCGTACCACAGGCTTGCTGTCTGTGCCACCACCTTCGGGGAGAGAAAGGGGGACAGAGTGTGAGGATGGGCAGAGGGACAGTCATTGCCAGCCCAGCAGATCACAGGCAAAAAGGAATTTGCTCTCAGCTGCAAGAGGAAGAGGATGAGCTAGAGGCCAGTGACACACGCAGACTGGTTCAAGTCTGAACTGATTACACACACCATAAGCTGGCAGGGTAAAGACACACGGCCCCAAATGCAAAGTTTCCAGCTGTTGACCGCTGTTTGGAAGAGTAAAGCACTGCACCGGGAGCTTGTCTCTCCTGGTAGGGTCACCAGCTTCATATCCCTTCCCCATTCCCTGCTCCCAGGACAGCACAAAGTCATGGCTCCATGCGCCTGCTCACAAAGACGTGTCCCAATGCACTGCGGTACAGCAAGATTTCTTATCCAGAAGGACTGTCCCCTCCCACATGCGCTGAGAACTCGCCCAGCTGAGCACATGCATTACATGCAAGAGCACTGCAGCTCTGCATCCCACATCACACCCACTGCTGTCGGAAAGGCTGCTTGCTTCCCCTTCTCCCTCCCTCTTCTTTCTCCTGTAACTGTCCCCCCTCTGAACACACAGCTCCCTTCGTCCCCCTGCCTGTACCAGATCTAGGCAGAACTTTCCCAACCAAATCTGGCCCGCAGCAGAAACAGAAGCGCTTCCAACCCTGGGAAGCGCAGGTCTGCTCCAGCAAATGATGGACAGGGATGTCCTAAGGGAGTGTGCTGGGCCGATCTCCTATGCTGATGGCCTCCAGCTCCTGGTGGGGCCACAATATCCTGAGGGACACAGCTGAAGCATGACACACTGTGCACTGAGTGCACAACACACACAGCACTGGCTGCACACATGGGGCTGACGGGGATCCCTGATCACCAGCCACACCGCATCCCAGCACAGTGCGGCACCTTCTCTCTTACTTCCTCCCCATTTCTCCAGTCCACGGAAAATCCTGGGACAAAGGACCCATCCCAAGCACAGCCCTGGTGTTATCTGCTGCCTGTGGGGTGTGCCAGGCCTTTCTCCCTACAGCTAGCTTTTAGCAGGGCTTGCTTTCCCTCTAGTCTCTTCTCAGACACTCTAGGCTTGCATGCTGCTCTCAGCTGGAGCAAGGCAGCTCTGCCTCTCTCTCTTTCTGCAGAATACTAATGCCTGCCTTGCTGTCATAGTCCAGAGGAAGGGACTGCAGCAGGGGCTGCAGAAACTGCTGGGATAAATTGCTCTGAGAGGTCCTGTGTGCCCCCTCCTCCCTGAGCAGCTCTTGCTCCTTCCAAGCACTCCCTCTGCAAACCAAAAGGGCTGCTCCTATGCTGCCTTCTCCCAGCAGAGACCTGCCTTCCCTGCCATCCCACACCAAGCACACGTTCAAGACTCAATAAACAAACAGGACAAGACCTAAAAACCTCTTTCTCCAAAGGCCGAAATCTCCCCCACACCTGTCATGGCAATGAATGACATGTTCTTCCTATCTCCTGCCAGAAGCCTTCAGGGCATTAAATGGAGACAGTCTGGTCCTTGGCATGTTAGGGGCTCCTACTGTAGCAGTCTGGTCAGAGGCATTCTAGACAGGCTGTTACCTGTGAAGCAGGTACAAGGACTGTCTAGGGCAGAGACAGAGGTCTGCTGCCATGCTGGAGAAATGGCCATACCTCTGATGGGGCTGCAGCCACACCTCACCAGCTTCCTCACCAGGACAAGTGATGGCAACACCAAGGTGGAAAGCAACTCATGTATTACAGGCTTTCCTGCAGAGGGAACTGTGACAGTTACCCTCCGTAGGAACCTTTGCTGCAAACCGATGCACAGTGGAGGATATGACCAGGAGAGACATACAGCTCCTCTAACCTCTGCAGGACTCATGCTGTAAGTCTTGGCAGAGACTGTGTGAGCTCCCCGACCCTCCACTGAGAGGAGACCGCTGGCTATGCCTCTTCCCTCTCCACCTCTGCCCAATGTAGCTCCAAAGAATAAAGGCTAAAAACTCCTCAATGGTTCCCTTCCCTTCATCTGCTGGGAACATGACTCCATTGAGCATCTTCACATCTCTGTCTTAGGAGCTAAAGGCAGGTGATTCTCATGGACTGGGGGAGCACAACACCCTAGAAGGGAGACAATCTTCCAAGCTGCACAGACCCTAAGTGCTAATGTCCTCCCTTACACAATATGAAAGGCTTGCAGAAAACCTCAAGAGGCTTTAGAAGTGCAAGGAGAAGACACATGCACTGATCTGGGTCTGAAATAAGCACAGCAGGGCTTTGTCCCATGGAGGGGTAGACCAGGAAACAAACTGCACAGGCACTGGTCTCCCATCACCATGCAGGTTCCTCTGCTGCTCCCCTCATGTCCCAAAGAGCAGCCTTTCTTTTTACTTCTCCATTCTGCCTAGTTTGGTTCCTTACCGTCTGCTCGGGCTCTAACATCTCTTTGTCCATGGCCACTGGCAGAGCCACCTGAGAAGCTGGCATCTGCCTCCATCAGCACGGAGAGAGAGGCTTGCTCACCTGCCCCATGCCCACTGGGGACCTTCTCACTGGAGACCAAGTCTTTGGTGGAACACGAAGCCTGGCTATCCCCAAAAGTATGATTCAAACAGAAGCCCTCGCAGCTCCGGTTCAGGCCATGGACAAAGGGCATGGGTGGAAGACTCTGGCTGCGGCGAGCTCTTTCTTCAAGGAAGGTTGGGCAATCCCGCTGTGTCTCAGGGATCGGGGAGAACTCCAAGGAGGAATCACCACTGGACCGGAGTGGTGGGGAGGTGCCATTCTTTTTCCGGCCTTTAGCTAGTTCAGCAAAAGATGTCACTCGCTTTGGGGGGGAACTCTGGATGGGTATTGCTGGACTTTCACTCAGCTTGACCGGACAGCTCACCATGCGCTCCAAGGAGCCCAACCTGCTGCTGGGACTCCTGTCCAGGTTCTGATCATAGCTCCTGGAGCGCTGCCGGCTTGCGTTGAGGTTAGGTGGTGACACATTCACATAGACCTGACCCTCAATCATGTTCTGGGTGGCTTCTCCCTTTGCCTCCTCTTCACTGCACTCCACATTATTTTCTTCTTGTCTCAGGTCAGGTCTTCTAAACAGATAGTATTCAGTGGGCTGGGCTGGGCTACCTTTGGTATGGTCTTCCGAGCAGCTAGTTATGGAAGATCCTGCTGGGCTGGGGGATGACTGGGAAGACAAGTCACATGTGACTAACTTATAATAATTCTGAGTAGCCACAACGAGCCGTGCTTGGCTCTGGAAGCAGGCAGTGAGGTCTGAGCTCTCTGAAGCACAAGGCTCACAGTGGAGGTGGTAGGAGTTGCAGTTAGCATCAAGGACAGGTGAGGAGGAGTGTTGACACCCACACACCTTCCCTGAACTCTCTGGGTGATGCGACTCGCAAGACATCTTGGATTCTGTGGGTGATGAATGCAAATCCAGGTAAAAAGCTCCTGTGTCTGAGTGGCTACAGAAGGAAGAGTCACAGGACAGGTTGGCTGAATTCAGGTTAGATCGAGAATGGCCATTCATTTTGTTGTACAGAGCACTGAAGTTCACCAGCACCCCATCAGAGCTGTTGCAGGAAGAGTCACTGATGTAGCCCATCTGTTGGTCATTCACTTCAGACTGACTTGATGAACTGTAGCAGCGACAGTGCTGGAGCTCTGAGCTGGAACAGCTGCACGTCCGGCTGTGCAGGGCATCCTGATTCCTCAGCGATTCACCCGTGTTCTGGTTCCACTCCTGGTCACCACCATCGAAGGAGAAGCTGGAGGAGCTGCCGCGATGGCAGCTGCATTCATCCAGCTCCATGCGTTCTGAGGCCTGGCTCAGGTGGCACCTGTTCGCGTTATTCCTCTTCTGAATGTCGTCACTGCTGATTTTGTCCTCTTGCCCGTCTACCACACCGGACCGGCTGGACATGTTCCAGGATTTTACAATGTGGTTGGAGTCGTGGAGGTGGAAAGGGGGTAAGGCCAGCTCGTGCAGCTGAAAGGGAGGCTTGCCAGACACAAGTGAGTTGTGAAGGTGGAAAGATTTTTGACCCAAGTCATCCCCAAAGATGCTGAGGTCTTCACCCTCACTCAGCAGGAAAGGGTTGTGTCGCTTGCTGACACCAGGGACAATCAAATCCCTCGCTTTGCCTTCTTTGTTGTCTGAGGCCTCTGCTGAGGTTTCAGAAGTCTGGAGAAAGCTGCTATACACCAAGGAGTCAGTCTGTGAAAGGTCTCTGTCTGGAAGGGCAGAGGTCCGTGTAATGCTGAGCTCTGGCTGGCAGAAGGGGTTGGTCCTTTTGCTCACGGAGCAGCACTGTCTATCAGGGACCTGGCAATGCACCAGGGGAATGTGATGGACAATCAGCGTCTCACCAGTCAGTTTGGGTGGACTATCCATGGTGAGGAATGCTCTTCAGGACATCAGTTAAGCTAGTGCTACCCATGGACAGGTAGGGATGCACATGAGAGGCAGGGAGGACACTTCTCATGAGGGAATTCAGATACCTACAGAGAGACAAAAACACAAAGGAAGTCACCTCTCAGGAAAGGCAGTGACTATTCAAAGCATTCTTGGTTGATTGACGACTTCATGGGCTGACAAGGACCAAACAGACTGGTCCTTGTGAGCACAAGTACCCGAGCACAAGGTCCTGAGTTGTCCTTCTTCAGGGAAAGCATCGCAATGTAAGACAAACATGATCCCCTCCCTGCAGACTCCTGGAACAACACTTGTGTCTCCAGCTGACCCCTCTCAAACTTATCTGAAGTGAGTGGCTGATTTCACTCAAGTGGCTTAAGGGCTGCATAGGCTTTGGGCCAAATGAAGACCTCACTGTGGATGGCACCGTACCCTCACAGGAAAACACAGAGGCAGCACAGGTTCTGAAATGAAGTGCTGCACTCTGGTGAGAGCAGTCCATCTTCTGACACTGGATTACATATCTTTGCCTCCCTTTAGGTACCTTGAACTTTCCTTTAAAAACCAAACACTGAACTGGACTGCCAGGCCTGGCATTGTTAGAAACGTACAAGTCCAGGCAGAGACTGGAAAGTAGGAACAGGTGGGAACAGGAGAGCAGTAACAACCATTCCTCTCCAAAATCCAGGAGCCCTCATGAGGTCCTGAGGTCTTTCAATGGCGCCAGGGGAGCATGCCAAAGTATGCAACTACTTATGTACACAAGGGCCTCTCATATGAAAAGGGGTGGATGCCTTCAGTGGGGCCATGGGGAGCCACTGGTGATGGCTAAATAGGTCCCATCCACCACATCGCCTTCTGCTGGCCTTTTGCTGATGGTTAAGCCTCAACTGTTTCCTCTTGTGGTCCAGGGTGCCCGATTCACACTTTTCTGACACTCTGCCTATCTGTGGCTCTTACCTGCTTAGCTTATTACCTGGTGCACTTCACAACAGTACGACTGTCACAGCCCACAGTCCCAGGAGCTGTACGTGCAGGGCACTAAGAGCCCCCCTCCCTCAGTCTTCAGCAAGTAGCAGGTTCTCATAAAGCCAGAGGAAGATGTTACCCAGAGTTTGATATGCGGGAGGAGAGAACATATTCATTCCTCCTTCCCCATCTAACACCGAGGTCCAGCCTGCAAGTGCCTCCAGGACAGCCTGGAGGGGGTTTCCCTCTTGCCTTCCCTTCTACACCTCAGAGAAGCCAATGCAGAGATGTGCATGGGAGGGCACCTAAGGCAAAAAAGAAAGGGAGAAACCACAAAAGGGAAGAGCGATCCAGAATGATCCTGAGGGATTAAAAAATGACCTAGTGCTCTCATAGATCCACCACTTGTTCTGAAAACCCTGTCCTAAACACCCTTGGTCAGCAATCCACATCCCATACCTCATCCAGGCACCCTCAGTGCTCAGAGCAGCCTGACACCGCATACTGCGATCCTGCTCTGGACTCCAGGACCCCTGGCCACCACTGACCTTCAGACTCCAGAAAGCGGCACTCACAGTATCTGTCTTTGCCTGCCTTACCCCATCATTTGTGACTATGGGATGATAACAGATTTGGAGCAGAGCTGCAAAAGCACATGTGAGCCCAGGAGGGAAATTGAGAAATGTGGGATAAGTGAAGTTAGAACAACAGTATAAGCAATGAGACAGCTCCACAGAAAGATCAGGAACTTCAGTTCTTTCAGTGTCGTGGTGTAAGAATAGCTATTAAAGGATGCTAAAAAAAAAAACCGATCAAAAGCAGTACTTTCCTCCCACGCATAGTAGTGTTTCTCACAGACACAGGATGATGCTGGTAGGAAAAAAAATACAAAGACGGAGACGGACCTAGTGTTTACAGTAAACACCCAATGATGTAGAAGTTTATGCTAACACCAGTGTTACCAACAGACAAGCCTTCTGGTAGACTGTACCAGAGATCATCATGAGACCTACATGAGGGACACGCTCACCCCCATGTCTGCTTCCCCTGGGATGTTTCAGCCAGGATTAGGCTCTGAAGTAGGGAGGTCACCTGGACCATCTGGACCACATCCAGCTGGACTACTGTGCGACCCTAAACTCTCCCCCACCTCTAATCTCCCTAATGCCTGTACCATCCTTCACTCCCCCTCCAGGGACTCCTCTGCCCTGCAAGCCTCTGGCTCCTTCCCCACAGCCGCTGCCACAGGGGCTGAAAGGAACAAATCTGTCCTCAGCCTGGTTTGGGGGTGAGATGGGGGAGCAGATCTTTTACATCAGGGATTCCCAAGATCACATTATTGAAGAATCACTGTGGGTAACAGCAGCTCCTCACTCCATGCCTAGCACACACACGCTGAAAGCGGTGTCCAACAGCTGGGGCTGTGTTCATGCCCCATGTTGCACCTTGTGCACCATTGATAGTAGATGGAGCAGCAGGAGCTCCTTTTGATCCTGTCTCCCCCCACCAACATTATGCAAAAAAAGCTGGTCCCCCTGCTTTTTGAGCCTACCTGCTCATGCAGGCCTCCCTTGCCCTTGTTACCGTCTTCGTAGCTGATTGGAATGCTTAGATCATGTCTCTCCATAAGGCTTTGCTGTATTTTGAGTGTTGCCACAATGCAACCACTTGAAAAGCATCATTTTGAGGATACGGACCGTGATGACAGCACCATTTCAGTGCTGAAGCACCGGGTCTCCGCTGCCTCTGGGAAATGGCTGCTTGGAGCCGGCTGCCAGCACCAGCACTGATCTGCCAACCAGCCCTGCAACCAGCAACGCACGCTTCACCTTGGTGCAGCCGCTGCTGTGGGAGGACAAGGTTTGCACAGGCACATGCTGACATTTGACAGCAAAACGTCAAGAGAACTGACACACAGCCGTTTCCCAGCTGTCTCTCTGGAGCTCCGGCTGCAACGTGCAACTCTGCCCAGATACTGGGTGTCAGTGGCAGCACGGGCTCCCCGGGTGGGCTGTGATTCCCTGGCTGCCACAGATGCTGCAGCAGACGGATGCCCACTCTGCCTGCACCGGCAGCCTGCTCCCAGCACGAGGCTCTGAGGTCCAATATCACCGGTGGCATCCAGCCAGCTCCTGCCGGGAACCATTCTGACAGCTTCCCCAGGGGTATGCATGACTTTTTTTGTGCCCTAGATACCCCTCCTCTCTGTCTTGAGACACCTCTCCTTTCTTACGGATGCAGGGAGGTTGGCAACAGCACTGCCAGCACAGGGATTATTCCATTCCCAACCGCAGAGCATCCTCCCTGGCTGTACCACCCCCAGCTCTCCCTCCCCGATTCTGGAAGACTGTAGAAGGATCCTCCCTCTTCCTATTCAGGGTCTGGTAGGCTGGGATTGACACTGGGGCATAAAATCCAGCAAGCAGAGTAGTTTCAGATTCTTCTGGCTTTGATCAGCTCTTTGTAAAGCCGCACACCGCTTTGCATGGGGAAGCTTCCAGATGTGGATAAGCAGTCTCTCTACCTGAACACTTTTTGCCAAATCAGTTCATTCTTCTTATTTATCATTTGCAATAGCACAAGCTCACTGTGTGCCGAGTCCTGCTTAGTCCTACACATACAACAGCAAACATGATCCCTGCCCAGAAAAGCGTACTGTGGAGTGCAAGGCAGGGAGCACCATGACTTTAGACGCATCAGTACAACAGCCATTTTATTTGCAAATGTCAAAATTCTTTGCCTTCTCCATACTGATATCATCTGCTACTACCTGGGAGGTATAAGTTATCTATTCTGTCAGCTCTTTGAGGTGCTAAGGGTTGCCTGGAGAAGGCGAAGGCCAGACATTTCATTATCTGTGGATGCTTCATTCCAGAAAAGGTAATAGAGGAAATGGCCTCAAGTTGTACCAGGGGAGGTTTAGGTTGGATATTAGGAAAAATTTCTTCACTGAAAGGGTTATGAAACATTGGAACAGGCTGCCCAGGGAAGTGGTGGAATCGCCATCTCTGGAGGTATTTGAAAGACAGGTAGATGTAGTGCTGAGGGACGTGGTTTAGTGGTGGACTTGGCAGTGTTAGGTTGATGGTAGGACTCGATGATCTTAAAGGTCCCTTCCAACCTAGATGATTCTGCGATTCCGTGATTTATGCCCTGCAAGTCCTTGCTGAGCCCTACATAGAGGTCCCCAAACCCTTCCCCTCTTGTACCCTCAAAGACTGAGGATGTTGTGCCAAGCTGGTGCAGGTCCACGGCTTCTGGAGTATACAACCTCCTGCCTCTGCAACACTGCTGAGAAGGTGCAGAAGCCATCAGAGCTGCCTTCAAACTGGCCTGGCAAGGCTCTGCTTCAATTAGAACAGGCTGGTGCAAACACCAGCCTCGCCTCCAAGTGCTGATGCGTTAGGTGTGGTGGTCACACACCACCAGGCATACCCTGCTATCTGTTACCCCTCCGTCCGCGCTTTTGGAGTTCCATCGCTGATTGATTAATACCCGGCTCTGCGGAGGGAGCCGCAGGGTTCAACACACAGCGACCCAGGCTTCCTCATAAAATGTAGTGCAATACTAGGGGAGGCATGCAGAGATTTTATATATAAATTTGATATAAATGTAAAAGGCTGCACATATAGCACAGAGGATGAAGGTGCAGGAGCAAAATCATCAGAACTGTCAGCTGGAGGCAATACTGGCTTTTTGGAGGCTGGCTTTTCTGAACAGATTACTGTTTCGACAAATCTCCGTCACTTCATCTATGAAATTGAGGGCCCAATGGAAACCTTTAACTGTGAGGGTTCTTGTTGCCTCTTTCTGAATGGCAATGGTTTCACTGTCATCATCATCATCTTCCTCAGACTGACCGAGATCCATGATGTCACTCAAGGGTGAAAGATGGAATAATGGGGTTAAAGGCTGGGCATTCGGTTTCATAGATGAACCAGCAAAAATCCTTTTGTATTGGAGCTGCTTGTCCTTTGAGGGTTGTTCTGCGTGAATCCCTGACTCCCATAGAGCATTTGCATTAACATGCCTGAAGAAACCACACAAGTCCACAAAAGAAGCATGCGCAGAAACGCTGCAAAAAGAAACAGTTTGTGTGAGCTTGCAGACAGGGGCACAATACAGACATCTCCTCTTTGCTCCACGGGGAGAGATATATTCCATTTACTCCCTGTAAGTCTGCCTCCAGCAAAAAGGTCTGGGAGATGAATGCAAACTGAAAGCCACTCTTCAGACAGCGTGGGGGATCTCAGGGCTCACTGGTTCCAGCACCAGTTTCCAGCACCCCAGTAATGCAGTTCATCCCTGCCCCAGCTTCGCCACTCCAAAAGCTGCCAGAAAGTACGGAATTGTTTTTTTTAAAAAAAAAAAAAAACAACTGAACAGGAAAATTCCAGGAAGCTGGAGGGCATTCAGGGAGCAGTGAGTGAAGAGGATAGGGCGAGGGGCACTGCATGAGTGGCCTGAGGGTGGGTCTGAACCATTGGGGTGAGTAAGAAGAGGGTGGAGGTCATGAAGCCTGTGAGTTGTTATAGGGTGGGACTTCCCAGTGGTATTTGTTTGGTCATCCATTTATTTCTCGCCAGCTAATACATCTCTGCCAAATTCATGCCTTCATTAAATGCCTTAGTAAATCATCAGCAGATTTAATGCAATAAAAGGTGTAAAGGGAAATACTAGTTGTTTGACTCATTCTAAACCTCTAGCTCTCCTTCCCTGCCGCGGGAAACAGGGAGCAGAGTAAGGGTGGTCTGCCCGGTCCCAGGGTGAATACTCCAGCACTCAGTGTTTAAAGGGGGCTGCAGCAAGATAGAAAGACTAAATACTTCCTAAATTTCTGCCTCATCTCAGGCTGATTCCTCTTGTGATGCTGAGCAAACCGTGATTCCTGAAAAGACCACTTCCCTTTTCTTTCCACAATGAGGTGCTGCCTGGGCCAGGGCTTTTTCCAGAGGTTTCCAGGACAGCCTGACTAAGCCCATGATTAATGCATCATTACATCCCAGAACCATAAAGGACTATGATGTGTTCAAAATGGAAGCTGCAGCACGTGACGATCTATCACAGCCCTTGCGCTCAAGGCCGCAAGGAGCAGCGCAGGTCAGGGGTGAGGGTCTCTCTCGCCAGCAGAGATGAGAGGGTGGGTGAGAAAAAAATAAGCAATAGGTAGGTATGTGTATTCCTGCCGATGACACAACTAGCATGGGGCAGGGACTGCCTCCCAATCAGAAGAAAAAAGAACCCTCAGCTGCTTTGCGCATTTTGAGATACACAAGACATCAGAAATAGCTCAAGCAGCTAACACAGGAGCCGGACAGTGACCAAACCAGTTTCTCCCATTTCTGTGCTCTCTTGCTCCGTGACTCATCACCTGGCATGTGGCAGGTGCCTCTTATAGGCCATGACTCACAAGCATCCACCGAGGTGATCTGGGCTGGAACCTGTTCCTCCTTCTCCCAACCAGCCGTCCTCTGCCCCAGCCCCCAGCACATATGCTCCTAATTACTATATGCAAATCCGCAGAGGAGAAAAAGACTCTGATGTTTCTAGCTATTAATATCACACCGAAACTGCTGCTGAATTAAACTGCAGACACAATAAATCCTTTCTTATCACGGACACTCTAGTAGCAGCAGCAGCAGGAGGAGGGACTACATTTCTACAGCACCTTTCTGCCTGAGCACTCTGGAAGCATACTGTAGATCTTACAAGAGCAGAAACTACACAATTCCTTCCTGGAACATGGATCTGCCTGGGCGCTGGAGACTGGTTGATTCAGGGTTCCCAGAGCACTCAAGAACCCATGCAGAAAGAAAAAAAATCCTGTAAGCAAATGAAATTGCCAGGCAGAATCAGTAGCTGAAGATTCCACGCTTAACTCCTCCTTAACTGCACAGCTTTGGCCAGGGCTTAGCTGCAAAGCAGGGCTGTCAGCTGGCTGCCACATCAACCTGCTCCTTTTACAGACCTGCCCGACTGAGGACCCTAGGAACCAGAGGCTGCAGATGAGTAGTGACAAAAACACAGGTAGAGTCAAAGCCAGCATAAGTGCCGACTGAAGGTTTTCCCACCAACTTCTATGCCTGGGAGCCGCGAGCTCCAAAGTCTCCACCACAACAGCCACAGGAGGGCAGGGACTGAAGTGTTCTGCTGAAGGAGTCGGGCATCAAACTCAGCGTAGCTTTGTGAATCAAAGCCGTCTCTCTGACCTGTGCCTGCAGGCGTACAATATGGCAAAACTGCTCCTGAAGTCTGTTATATGGCTACAAGCAATGGTGAACGAGCAGCCATTCTTGCTCTTGTGTGCACTGCAGGGGGGAAGGCTCCTGAGATGACAGCAAGAGGTGAAGAGGGCACGGATGCTTCATATGGATGGAGATATTCTCAACAGCACTGGAGATTTCAGGGGTTGCTGAGGATCTAAAGCATCCCTAGAATTACTATACTTTGGAAAGACTTCTCAGTGAGTGGTCACAAATTACTTCCATTGGGGCTTCAGGGCTTTCCTCCCTAACATTTACTGGAATCTGGCTTCAGACAACTCGGTGTTACACAGACCATGGCAAAGTAAATAGGAGAAGAAATGCAGGTATGGCACTACCCACCAGTGATGGGCATCCGCTCTGCCAGACAGACAGAATGCCTGCATCTGCAGAGCTGTGCTATTTTTAAATGATGGAATCCTACATGGAATTTAATACACACTGTGTGCAACCAGATCAGGAGCTCCAAAATCAAGCACAAACCAAAACCATCCCATCAGCAGCCTGGTTTTATTAGATGTTCCTCTTCACAGTGCACATCTCAATGGTTTTTCAAGCAGCAGCTATGGCCAACAGCTGACTCCTCCTAAGACTGCAGGAAACTTTAACCCTTCCTAGCTCTAGGTAGTTCTGGCAAGACCAGAGGCAATAACTGGATATGCCGGAAGAAATTTTCTGTCTCTCCAAAGAAGGAATATGCAATAAGCAATTCAATGGTCTGGAGGCTGGCAGCACCCTGATTTGGGGATGACACCACGCTACAGAGCAAAAAGGTTGAGTAACAGCCCAATCAAGGAAGCATCTGATGAGACTAGTGCATGAAGTTTACCCTGACCTTCGAAGGACATCAGGACTACATATACTTTTGCTGCTGATTTCCAACTGCTTTAAGACCAAAGGATGGATTTTGTAATTCCTTGAAGGTAGCTGGAGGAAAAGACCCTGTAAAACAGGTTTGAAAAGGGAATTTTCCTGATCACTGTTAAGACTGTGCATTTCTTGACCCTTTTTTGGCCAGGTCCCTAAACAAACAGATCCTCTGTAATTAAGGCCAAATGGTATCTGAGTCTTATTTTTGCCAAATTCAGCATGTGTGGGGAAAAAAAAAAAAAAAAAGCAGAGTGATTCCCAAAATGATGGGACAAGAAGTTTCTGTACAGGGGACAAAACTTTGGACTACAGCAAGCCTGTGCAAGATTAGAAAACACTCTTTGCACTCCACAGCAGGTCTTGGTATGACCTCCCTGACCAAAACATGTCTATCAAGAATGGTCTTCTCAAGAAAGACCGACATCAAAGGCAACTATTGCCACTAGCTGAGAAATAGAGGGAGGAGAAAGATGTAATGGACAGATGAATAGTCTTCATGGATCAACTGCTACAGGGAAGTTTTGATTTCAGCACAGGAACACAGATGTCTATGGACTGAATCAGGGGGGTGAAGCCCCGTCCTCCAGAGTTCAGATGCTCTGCATGAAGTGTAATAACCCCAAAGTGGGCAAATGAGTCACCAGCTGCTCCATTCTCCCCACCCATCACAGGCAGCCTCCTCCATATGGGAACAGTTTACATGTAGAAGCAGGTTTCATAACCTGCCCATAAGAAAGTTAGGAGCCTACACAATGACAGTGACTTTATAGTGTAACTTTTTTTTTCCTGAATTCTTGCAACTCTTAGGGCTTGCAGCTTCCTGAACGAGTGAGTTCCACATCAAATTACACACCACAGTAGTTGTTATCTGTCAGTCCTTTTGAACATACGGGCATTTAATTTCATTGCTTGTCCTTGGGGCTAGGGCAGGGAGAGTATCACATTTTCTACTACATTCACCACCCCTCAGAGCAGTCCCAAGCTCTTCATTCTGCTCACGTACAACAGTATTCCCAGATCCCTGGTCTGGTCCCCAACTTCTCTCCAAGTGTCTTTGTGATGTGTGGGTGTGTTTTTGTGTTCACATGGCCAGCAGCAAGGCAGAACGCAGAGGATCTGGATGAAACCGCAGCATCAATTTACGTAACAGAATATTTTCCATGCAACAGAACTAACAAAAGGCCATCCAGAACCTTAATAAAATACTTATGAAGCAGCCCAGGCACTCCTAATGATTACACATACTTTTCTTCTGAGAGGAGAAACTTATCCCTTGCAGGGGCAGGAAACCCAAAACAAATTCAGCTTGTAGAGCTCTATTCGGCACAGTTTATTTTAGGATATCACTCCACAAGACAGCTCACCTGCTAATTAGGCTTGGAATGACTGGGCTCAACAGAGCATTAAGTGTCTAACTAACTAAATCTGATAACCCTGGATTAACCAAGGTCTTCTGCTGAGGAAAGTCTTGCTGTGCTACAGAGGATACATAGACCTATTCACTAGGAGAAAAAAGGAGGTCAAATGGGGATGATCCTTGTCTCTGTACTGGAAGTAAGAGTCCCAGGGTACACACCAAGACTAACAGAGGGATGACCACTCTGCTTCTGATCACTTAAAAGGTGTTTGAGAGAGCTGAGGAGACACTTTAAGACTGTAGGTTCCCAGATCTTCCTTCCGGGCTAGGACATGCTCACATTTGGACACCTCCTTTCTTGAAGCTCTTGTGTCCTTTCTGTACCAGATGTCTCAGAGAAAAGAATAAGTACCTGTAACAAGCGGTGATGAAGAACTTACCTCTCCTAAACCCTTGCACTGAGATGGGCCTCAACTCAACCACGAGGTTTCAAAACTCCACAACTTTGGAACACGTATTATAAATACACTGGCTAGTCTTATTCACACAGATGCCAAGCCATTTGGGAATACTGATGGGCTTTGAAGTTTGACAGCAAGATTTGTGGACAGTCACAGTATGTGAAAATTATTCCTACTATCAGTTTCAAATAATCCTCCTTAATTTCCTGGAATACTTCCATGTTACAAGCTTAATATCATGAACCTTACGGTTTCTCATTTAACACAAATAACTCCTATTTCTTCAGTCTTTCCTCTTATGAGAGTTTTCCAGGACTTTGTGCAGTTTTCTGGGCAGTTTCTCAATGCCCTCCAACTCTGCAGTCATGCTTCTGAGCTGGGGTGACTAATTGCACACAGTTTCCCAATCAACAGTGGGATGTCCCCTGCTTTCTGTATCAACATTAAAAGACTCTGTACCATATTTTTCCACTCCATTTCTTATGTACTCTAACATTCATATGTAGATGTTCACCAAGCAAAGTTCCTTATGACATTCAGGTACTTTTTGCAGTTTAATGACATCAGTTTAATGAGTTTGAATCAATTTAATGAATTTAATGATTTGGAACCTGACAAAATCTAGTTTTGTGACTATACTCTGTTACACACACTTACATAACATAGCATCAAGTTCAAAAACTCACAGTTTGCAACAAGACTAGGCCAGAACAAATCAGGGGATTTTTCTTACATATCTGTTCTCTGAGGAGAGGAGTTTCTTTTTGCTGTCTGTGAAGTGTGGCTTTTGGGCGGTTTGTTCCCTCACGTTGCACAAATTCTTGGTGTAGGCATGTCGGGAGAGGTTTTCCATGTCCCCATGCAAATTCTCTTTCTGGTCCACCAAGAGATAAGAGGGTCCTCAATGTCTGACTAAGATCCAGGCTGAAGGATATTCTCCCTGGTGAATTTGTCTCATTAAATCAGTGAGGTCTGGTGGCTTGCCTCCATGAAAGAAGATTCCCCTTTTGTTTTGATGAGCAGGCCAAGAGGTTGTTGTGGTTTTTCTTTTTCAACCTCAACTCACGCCAAGGGGAAAGCAGACAACATGGCAGTAGATCAAAACACTGGCTGTCGAACATGCTGCGGTACAGAGGGGAATCACCTCTCAGTACCTCCAGGACAAATACAAAAACACTGCTTCAGACTTGGGTGTTTCTTCACCATGCAGTACCAAATCATATCAGCAGCACAAAACCTGGGAGAAGTCAGGGTTACAGAGATGGAGACATGCTTTGGGGTCTCTGAAGCTTGTGCAAAGTCACCAACAGAAGCACAGAGAACAGAAACCTCAGTGGGTCAATGACTAGTATCAGTCTCTCAACAAGATATGGTCAAATATAAACTGAATGACGTGTGACTAGAGCATTGTCACCTTTGTGCATTAACCACCCTCATGCCATTGCTTGTCAGTGCTGGGACACGTCTGTTTCTGGCAGTTCCTCCTCTCCTCCTCTTTTATAGTGCCGTGAACTGGCAAGCCCTACTGTACTAGGGTCTAGACACCTCCAGGAATGTCCGAGGTCCCCCCGCGCTCCATGCTGCTTCACCTTTCCCCTGACCCAGTCCTCCCCCAAAACCCACCAGCCTAAGAGGAAACAGGGAAGGGAAGCACATGGGAATGAAAAGGCTGTCAGGCTTACCGTAATAAGTCGTCACCACCTTCAGAGTGCTTTATAAATACAGTAATTATAAATAATAAGTGTTTGCAGAAATGAAAATGAGGCATATGACATGGAGCAGAAAGCAGGAGGAGACATCTGGGTAAGGAGGACGATCTCCTCAACGGCCATTTCAAGCACTATGACCTGCAGCTGGAGATAAATCTCAGCAGTAGGTTAAGCTAGATGCCACAAGACTATGCCCAAGAGAGAACAGCTTGTTGCCAATAGAAAACGGTTAAGTGCAAATGCCTGCTGAAATCCACTTGCTGTTCTTCTGAAGGGTCAAGCTACAATCACTGCTCATGATAAGCCACATCCAGGCAAGAAATCCCTTGGAAATGACCACAACTTCTCACGTACTAACAAGCGGTGAAGGAGAGGTCAACCAGACTAAGCCAAACCCCAGGGCTGATGTGTCACTCCAGGTATTGATCACTAGAATGAATTAGGCAAGGCCAGGGAAGATATGCTGTGTGGGACAACAATATTTTGGGACCACAGATACGAATTATTTATACCTCCTACTGGCTCGTCTCATATATGGGCCTACGACTCTACTACATGAGTTAATAGGAAAGGTCTGAGGGTGGGACTACAGGGAAAAATGGCATGTAAGCAGTCTCTGGAACTATCCTCACTGTCAGGAACAGTAAATTGCACTGGTGCAATGGTCCAGACAGGTCATTCTCCCCACTGAGAGGGACATCTGTGAGGACAGCTATGCTATCTGAGCTACACAGAAGACACACGACAACGCAGCACGAGGCACACGTCCCTGCTCTTTGCTATGGGAACCTCAGGCACCAAAAGAAGGTGGCCTGGTAAACAATTCAGGTGAACTGGACCTACTAGGCAAAAGGAGGCTAAGTAAGGATGTGGTTGCTCCTGCACCAATGCA
The DNA here is from genome assembly GCA_013396915.1 of Stercorarius parasiticus. Taxonomy (NCBI): domain Eukaryota; kingdom Metazoa; phylum Chordata; class Aves; order Charadriiformes; family Stercorariidae; genus Stercorarius; species Stercorarius parasiticus. The sequence goes on along the minus strand of VWZL01000028.1, from coordinate 143,102 downwards.
TGCAGAGCAGAATGGAGAAGAGCCTGCCCACTGAAAGTGTTTAGGTCAGATTTTTCCAGAAGTGATGGCAGTTGATGCTAGTTTACAAAGAATAAGGCACAGTTCTGGAGTTAAATCAATGAGATTAGTCCCTACATGAGATATGTAGGGAGCAAGGATTCCCTGCTCCCTTAAAGAGTAATACCTGAAGAGCCCATTCCCAGAAGGAGCTGAGAGAGATGATCTAATTGGTGCTGAACCATGTCTGTGCTACACAACACCCAGGAGCACAAATTTTCCCCAGGGTTGACTGCATCACAGTTGAGCAACTCATCAGCTCAAACCTCACATGACAACCTGAGTTCTCGTGAAAAACTCGATTTCCTGCAACTGTATGTGGGTTTTTTTCTGGCACTGGCACGCAGGAGAGCTCCTGAGCGTTTGCCAAAGCCACAGATGCTCAGGTTGAGTCTCTTGCACATCTGTGAACCAAGGGGAAGGCAGACTCCCCCAGTCCAGTACCCATCTCTTGTCCATGTGTCCCACCCTTCCTTAAGAACAGAGCACGGTCTAGTCATGGAGGTGACAGTGGGTCCCAGGGACGTCTCAGGTGAAAATCTGCTGTTGATTTGCCAAGGTCTTCCCTACAGGCTCTGGGGTTTTTTTCCTGTAACTCCCAGAGAAGAAAATCCCCTCTTGCCAGAAGGAACTGCTAGCTCTCATCACTCTGAGGTATCTGTGCCACTGGCCCAAAAAGCACAACAGGGCAGTGACACTCGGTCTGTGCTTCCAGGGAACCTCTTCTTGCGCTGGAACCGAGAGCAGGTGTGGTGGTTGTGCCAGTTTCCCATCACTGGCCAAGCAGCAGTACAAAGGATTGCTGACATCACTCAAATATCTATTATTTGTCACTCAAAGGTACTTCCAGCCCCACACCCTCAGCACCCAACACAGGGGCTCTCTCCCAGCAAACTCAGAGGGTCAGCCTGAGCCAGAAGCTGCCATCACCTATGGCCATTCATCCACATTACAGCTCTGTCTCATGCCTTCCTTGCCTTTACCAGAGTTAACAACCACAGCCTTTTTTTTTTTTTTTCTCTTTTTTCCCTATCTGCTGTTATAACCACCAGCAGCCTCACTCACTGAGAAAGAAAAAAACCACTGTCTACATGCCCCTGGGACTGCAGCACAACTGCGGTGGGGAGCGGAAGAGTCTGTGGACACGCCTGCTCTTGCGCTCATCTTAACAGGTATGCCCCTGCTCTGACCCACTTCTTTAAGAAAATGAACATTAAAATCATTTGCATCAAGAGAGAAAACTGGAGCAGAATCAGGGACTAGAGCCATTTTGACAGCCTGTTTCTTCCTCTTTGGAGAGTAACCAACTTTTCAGGCGAGTGCTAGTGCATGCAGGGAACCTGCTCAGCAGACAACACGACAAATTCCTGCTAAGGCTGGTTACCAACACAGCTGCCATTGATCATTGCTATGGATTTCACCCCCTGCCAGCCAAGCTCCCTCAGCTACTTCAGGCCTCATCGTGCAGCCTTTTGCATAGCTCTGGAACGGGGGGAAGTCCTGGCTCTTTTGGACTTACAGACTAGACTGCCAGAAGCACTTTATCCACATCAGGACTCTTCCCACCAAGCAGCGCAGGTAGTGGACAAGTGAGGTTTCCCACTCCCGGTTGGATTTCAATGGCTCCCAGAAATGCAGGGACAAAATCTCCTCATCCAGTACTGTCCTGTGATTCCACAGCTGACAGGGAGGCACTTCCACCTCCAATCCTCCGCCTCTCAACCACCCGCACAGATCTCCCCATCCCTCACTTTCGATTTGCTTTTCTTGGGTTGAACCGTCAGAACTGCGGCCACTGAGATGGGTTATCGCCCACCACCTACAGTATAGAAGTGGCTTTCGTCTGAATACATCAAGTTGGCCCAGTTTATACCAAACAGAAGGGTAAAAAGCAAAGAGCTCTGTAATGAAGCCTTTTTAATTTTTAAAGAGCAGATCTCCGGTGTATCAAGGAAAACAGCTATAGAGCCAATAAGAACAAAGAGATTGGAGAAGTACTGCAGAAAAATACTTTGAATGTACATCATAAGTACTGGAATCACCAAGCAAGGTCAGGAAATTAGAAAAGCAGGACTCCTGACCAACCTGAATGAATAACCACACCAAGAAGGACATCAGAGGTAATTAAAACAACGTCTTTGGTGCTGATTTGGCAAGAAGAATAATACCAAAGCTGTGGAGACAACAGGTTGGATAATACAGAGGAAAGGGGGTACAGAAAAGGAAATGAGCTTTTGAAGTGGAAACCAATTCTAGAAGATGAATGCTCTGAAGTCAGCGGGACAAGATATTCTTGATTCCAGAAAAAGGAAAGAACAGTTGATGGAAGCTGGCAACAGGGCTTTTGACAAAATTAACCACGAAGAAAGAGAGGAAGTAGGGGAAGCTGTGTGGTTGGCAAATAATACAGGTAAGGTCTGTACCTGTTCCGAAAGAGGAAGGGAAGTGACCCACATTAGATTTATCAGCCTGCCTTTAGTACTACACAAGGCTTTCAGAAAACATTGGAAAAGAACAATAAGACTGGGAAATAAATGAAAAATGGGGCAAAGCACAACATGGGGTTGCAAAAGGTGGGCTACTGTCTGTCTATCAGGAGTAATACCAGAGTGAGATCTTGACTCACCAGAATCATCAGACTGGAAGAAAACTGAGATCTCTGGGACAGAGAACTCATTTTTTGTTTGCTATCACAGCCTCAGACACCTGAGAGGTGGAAATGGAGCCATGGGCAGGCCATTCTGGAATCCATGGCATATTCTCCTGGGCCACCTGCACTTTCTGCAATGCAGGTCCAGGTCCCTTGGATCCAGAGATCCACCTGCATTTTATCTCCAGCATTCTGCATCAATGCAGTGAGGAAGAGACACAGCAGCAGTTATATCTCCTTCCTGTGAATCATTTCGGTCAGCTTCAGTCACCAGAAGCTCTTGCCTGTCTTTTAAGCATCTCAAGGCAGAGATTATCTGTGCACTCTCACTGCTTAACAGATGCTCTGGTAAGAGTGGCACCTACGAGCTAGTCACAGCCTGAATGCCCTGGGGAGCATTCCCACCCCACATGGACAAGGAGGCTGCATCACCTTCTTTTTATTCCTTTAGACAAGCATTGTACACACAAACTATACACAATTTTTCTTCCACACCCTGATAAAAGTATGTGTATCGTGCATGGGTGTCCTGTTGCATTTCCTGTCCTCTGGCCCATGATGGACCTGCAAACACGCATGTGACGTTGTTATCCCCCACCAGGCTCCTGCAGGAGCCTGTTCTGCAGCAGCACCACAAATGCAGCGTATCCCGCTCCCTGCTCCCATGGGAGCTGAATGGGACAGAGACCTGCAGACACAGAGAGAGTTCCCAGGTCCCAGGGAAAGATCGGGATGAGAAGGATGCCCTACGGTGCTTCCAGGACATTGTCACAGAACTGCGAGCAGAACACGCTCTGCTCCATGGTTGTGCTGGAAGCCCTCTCCTTCCCACCTGGCACCCTGCACTGAAACTCTGGATTTATCTTCTTCACCTGGTGTAAAGGCTGGAGAGTCTCGCCACTCCATAGGGATGGAGACAGAGCACCAAATTGAGAACGTGCAGCAGCAAAATGGTTCCTTCAGAAAACTGCTGCAGAAAAGGCTGTGCTGAGGATCGCTGCCACCTCCACAAACCCCTTGGAGCTGCACACAGCACTGACCATCTCGGGGAACACAGTGAGAGGATGGAGAATAACAGCACAAAGGACACATTTACATTCCCTGACAATGACATCCCTGAATTTCCTCCCCATGCCCTCTACTGCTCATCTCCGACCCACAACCCCCTGTTCCTCCAGCTCTGCAATGCCCCTCACACCCGCCTCTTCTTCTCCACAGTTCCTCTACACCTCTGCCAAACATTTACCATTTTATCTACACTTTTCCTACCATCCTGTTACTCCTGAAAGGATAAAGATGCTTTATTTGGATTATTCTTGGTCACTGGAGAACTACAGAAAGCTTTTGTGTAATAGGTTAGACCTGCTAAGCTCGGCTTTTAGCAACACCAGTATACAAGTATCTGGAGGTAAAAAAAAATCAGATCTTTGCTTCCCCCATACTCCATATACCTTTAAGACACCCATCAATTCAGTCCCTGCATGATCAACAGCCAATGCTAATCCAACTTCCATTAACACCACATTCCCCCAAAACACCTGCAATTGCAACCCCACATGCTTAGCACCTTCCATAACCTGAAACGATTGCATCTGCTATTTGTTTATCCCCTTTTGTTACTACATTCCCATGTGTACATTCCCCTACAGCCCCATCACTGTACCACACATACTGAAATGTCATTCTTTTGTACCTTTACCTTATTGTTCTCACTGACTGTCATCCTGAACATCGCCTCTCCAGCATCTATACCTCTATCCCACCATATACCCTTCTCTTTGTTCAAGCCCTCTCCCTTTGCATTTGCAGAGGCAATTTGATGGAAGGATTTGAGCAGAGGGTGGGGGAGGGAAGAAGAAGGAAGGTGGGGAGGGAAAAGAGGGATTTGGCTATAACAAGACCATGTAATTAAGCTCTAGTAACTGGTACCCAGCCTGGACCCCTCATTTCCATAATTAAAAGTAGTAATTCCTCCATTTCTAGATAACCTTTCTCATCCGATCTGTAAAAAGAGGCAGGGAGAAAGCATCCATTTAACAGTCGGCACAGACACACCCTGGGAAACACAAAGGACTCCAGCCTGCACAGAACCCATGCATCCCTCAGCAGAAGAGCAGGGTTTTATCTGCCACAATATTTTATCCTAATGCCTTTTGAGCAATTGATTTACCAGTATTTAGAAAAAAAGGGATGGGAAAAAAAAACCCAACCAAATAAAAAGAGCCAAAAGCCACACTGACAGCAGCCTTTCCTCTGTCTACGTCCTTTGTTTCTGGCTTTTCATGGAAGCGCTGCCTGTCAAAATAGCTTTTGAGCTGCACAGCAGCATCACCGCCAGGGATGCACAGAGAGCATGGTAGCCGGCGGGACCAAAACAATCCGTGTGGGCTCGTCTGTCATGGCAGGCACAATGGAGAGCTGTGCGGCGGCATTGTCGGGGCGAAGCACGGCTCGCCTCCGCACAACCAGCCCCGGACATGACAACTGTTATTTCATAGCTACAATGGACAAACACACATTCTGCGCAGCAACACCAGCCTCCTCGCTCGCTTGCATCCATTATAATTACCGCAGCTCCGAAGCAACACAGCCTCTGAAGAGACAAAGCAATCCTAAAATCCTTAAGCTCCATCGGGTAGCTGGCAATCTCTACAAAAACAAACCAGACGCTTTGCAGGACAACGAAGGGCCTGAAAACCATCAGCACGACTAACACCCACCCCGACCATTTCTCCATCTCACCTTTCCACAGATCCGCTGTTCCCAGCCTCCTCTCACTGAACTCCTCCGGCACTGCTGAGCACTCGGATTCCAGGAGGCTCTGTGCTCTCTCACCAGGATGCTGTGGGAAACACAGAGTCA
>VWZL01000028.1:121407-137490 GCA_013396915.1 Stercorarius parasiticus | reverse complement strand
TTTTTTTCACAGCTGCATCCCTGGCAATGCAGAGGGTCTGCGCAATCACATCCCCAATGCTCCTGCTGCTGCTGCTGCTGCTGCCGCTGTGACGTTGCTGCGTGCGAAGGAGCAAGCATGCCCACAGCACCACCGCGCCGGCTTGCAATTAGTCCCTGCGGGACCTCAGACGAGGCAGGGGATGGGAGGGAGCAGAGAAGGAGAGGAGGGGAGACAAGTCAAGACGGAAGATGGAGGATGGATTCCTACAGGAATTGGGAAATCAGGAAGGTAGCATCAGGAAAAATATAAAGACTTGTATATATAAATGTCTTATGACATAAAACAGAGCTGCAGCATCTTATTCTGTGATGAGCTTGGGTTTCAGATGGTTGCAAGCTGTCTGATCTCTGCTCCTGGCTTTGCAAAGGAAAGCAAAAGGAACTGAATTGCAATGTTCCTACTGTTGGTAATGTCAGCCAGAGCCCTTGGAGATATAATGTTAGTCTGCAAAGGAACACACAGACGAAGGAGGATGGGAGGACTTATAACTGAGAGATCAGGATGACTACAAGAAGCTTCTTGAAGCTTCTTTTACATTTCTATAGTGCCTTGTCCTAAAGAGCTCCGTCAACAGTATCTACACAGCATCCCTGAAATGCAGCCACCCCCAGAGAGAGACGCAGCCACCAGCACTTCCCCCGGTGCCGGACCCACCTGGCAGGGGCAGGATGTCACCAGTCCCACAGGGAATCTCAAAATCAAGATCCCACAACTATTAACTACAGCACTTGATTAAAGTGCTGCTCGTTACCCACGCTAAATCCCAGTATCTCTGCAGAGCAATCCACAGCAGATCTTCCTCCCCAAAACCAGGGACGACCACCTGCAAAAGCCCAGGCTCTCTCTTCCTACCGTGGGGCCATGTGAAGGGATTTTTCCATCATCCCCCTTTCACCAGCAGCAGCTGCAACCTGCTCCGTAGGCAAGTCAGTGCAGTTCCTGACAGGGCACAGGTAGCTTCACCATGGGATGCGTGTGGCTACTTTTGCTTTTGATATGACAGTCTGAGCGCGACCACACACCCCAGAAACTCAGCTGCCCTGAGACAACCATCATGGAGGGACCACTCACGTTACTGCATTTTGCCACCTAGCCCCACTCCTATAGCCACCGCCCCAAGCTGAGCTCAGGAAATGGGGCATCCACATTGGAAAAAACAACTCCTATGAGCCCAAACCAAACCCCACCTCCTAAACCAAGGCTCTGTGGGGAGCGGGTAAGCCAGAGAAGAGGTAAAAATGTCACACAGAGACACAGTTCAGAGCAATGAAGAACCATCACATGCCTGAGTACTTTTTGCTCTATGCCATCATGCATCAAAGGCAGCAACCAAACAAATACAACCGCCCAGTCGATAAAACATTTTGCAGAAGCTTCTGCTTCTGGAGAGGCCAACATAAAAAGCTATTCCAGAAAAATGTTAGACTCATTACTAGAAGCAGCTGCCAATTGTCTCAGATCCCAGACCACTAGAAACCTTTAGTTTCTCCTTAGAAACCTTAGTATCTCTTTAGGTAACATTCAAATCGGATTCCACAGAATCACACAGAATCACAGAATGGTTCAGGTTGGAAGGGACCTTAGAGATCATCTAGTTCCAAGCCCCTGCCATGGGCAGGGGACCCAGCATGGGAGACACGGCTCTGCTACTCACCTTCGAAACACCGGGAACGATCCCTCAGCCCGTCCCAAAGCTCAGGCTCCACAGGTGCCCCCCAAGAGGCTGATGCCCGTGCCCCATTCGTGGTACTTCACACTCCCCAGCCCTCTGCTTGCCTGTGGGTGCTCGGGACCCCACATCACCCCCTGGTCCTGTTCAAGCATCAGGGACAAGCCCCAGGGAGGAGGCAGGAGCGAGGGACATCATACCTCCACTCCTGGCCATTACAGCAAGCCGAAAGCTAGTCCTGCCAGGCTCTGCTCCACCGAGCTGCAGTCAATGAGACTATTTACTGTACCCCCATTAGCGTGCAGCCCCTGGACCCCCGTACGGCCAGCCCCATTGTATTGTCAGCGTTAATTAAGGCAGGCTCAAGCAGACATCTCTGGCCCGTTCAGCTGGGACAGTCGGGGAGCAGCAGGGAGGAAGGAGACAGAGAGTCTCAGCTGTGGAGCTCTGTGCAGAACAAGGAGCATTTGTTACCCAGGAGACTCGTTCCCACAGCAGAGAGGAGAATGGAAACTATTTCGGTGCCCTCCCCAGTCCTCCACCAGCACTGCCAATGCTGACGCCAGGAGGTATAAATGCTGGCAGGCGGATTGCTTGCCTGCATCCCCATCCCTGCCACAGGACACTGGTATTAACCTATTCACTGACAGCAATGCCTGCCTTGTGGCGCAGACACGCACACCAGAGCAGATGGAATCAGGGGGCTGTTTTGTTAAAAATCAGACACAGCAATGCAACAGACAAGGGGCTCCCTCAAAACCACTCCTATTCACATATCTGTTCCCAGCATTAAGATTTGCATCCTCCTCCTCCAAACAGCTATTCAGCACCTTTTTCCTCCACCCCAAGCTCACATCGCCTTGCGCCTCCGCAGCGAGCATCCCTCTGCTGCACCTCCCTCCCAAGATCTGCCCCTCTCAGCAACACCGCTAAAAACTGACAGGCTGTCCCAAAGATTCATAGGCAGCAAGAGATTACAGGCAGTAATGAGGAAGAAGAAAGCAGGGGACTGTCTTCTAGGAGGTGACTTCGCTTTGATCACAGGCGAGCCGGTGAGAGAAGGGGAGCGTGGCTGACTCCACAGTCTCAGGCAAGGAGGGGAGCAGGGATACTGCAGGCTGGTGACTGACGAGAAGCAAGGTGAGAGAGATGGAGGTGCCAGAACATGCCTGTCCCTACAGTATCAGGGATCCCTGTCCTGCTTGGCCTTGAGAGGAAGCGATAGGTGCTTCTGGGCACCATGGGGTGCAGCTTGGCAGCAGAAAACTGCTTATCAAGCAACGTTGATCTCATTACCCACAGCATCCTAGATGTAGGGCAGGCGTTTTGCCATCTTGCCTCCTTCCCCCATGCTCTAAGGGCGTGAGAACTCAAGACACAACACATTCTCCCACCCATGAATTCCAGCAAGGAGGCGCACCCCATTCCCAGAGCCGGGCTGCGGCAGAGCTCACCACTTCAGGGGAGCCCCACGTGCTGCACTCACACTGGACACAAGCCCTGTGTGTACCTGCAGCGCTTGCTGACAACAACCAGGACACAACCAGGACAACAACCAGGACAACAACCAGGACACAAAAGCCCAACATATTTCTGTCTTGGCCTTGGGCTTCTTCCTTCACCTGCTTTCACCATTGGCTGCTAAGGTCAGCACACCCCCACATACAAGAACGAAGAAACCTTTCCACTTTTGCTGCAGTTGTACAGCAAAATCATCCACCAGCAGCCCAAGCCTCCCACCTATTTGCTACAAATCTGCTCCAGTGATCCGTGAACTGGAAAGAGCTCGGCCCCAGATCCCAGCCAGCTGCCTGGGCTGTAGCTCTGATACCAAGCACTGGGCAGGAACAGGACTTTCATCACCCCTCACCCTCAGGCGTGATATACAACCTGCCCATCCTTGCAACAGCCGGACAGCCCCAGGGATGCAACCTCTCCACCACACCTCACGGCTATAACCCAGCACAGGGAGCTGCCTGCCATCTCCTCCTAAAGGATGGATATTTTGGTGTAGCTCTCAGTACCTTCAGCGTGTTCGTGCCTCTCTCAAGCAAGTAGAAAGTGGTATGAGCAGGTGAAACAGCACAAACATGCCTAGGGTACAGCTCACCATGATCCCATCTGTAGCATGGCCACAGGCGGGATGGGCATCCTCACTCTTTGCCATGTGCTGGACCACTCATGAGCAAGGTGTGAGGCACTCACTGCCTTTCCACCTCACGCGCTGATGGCTCACAGAAGAAATCTGAGTCCTCGAGACACGCCAACCCCATCTACCAGTGCTGACACCGCTTCAGGAATGCCAGACAGAGGGGTGTTGGTCAGAGCTGAGCTAAAAGCATGGTCCTGCTCAACTGGAGCAAGGGGGACCAGAACACAGAGGCCATCAGAAAAGCATGAAAACTTTATAAAAATCCTCAGAAAGAAAACCCAAAATCATTCCCCATCCCTGCCAACCCTGTCTTTCAAGGTCAAACAATATCCCTCTCTCAAACACACAGAGATCAATACAGGCTGATCATTATCAACATGAGCTTGACAACTTTTCTATTCGGTGGGAAACAATATGGGAGTTTTTGAATGAGGCGTCAGAACCAAAGAAGACTGAGAAAAGAAGACATTAGCCTCATGGCAATGGCTGCCTTCCGTCCTCATATTTCCCCAGGGGGTCCCCAGCTGATCCGCCCCCACTGAGCCTGCCTTCCGAGAGGATCTGGGGACAGAGGCACAGGGGTCTGTGGGGTTATGCTGTTTGCAACAGCAGGATGCACCAGCCCCCCATGATGATCCTGCCCCAGTGAGCCCTGGCCACTGCCCAGAGCAGCAGCACTGATTTCTTCAGGGCTAGCAACCCAAGGCAGGAGTCATGCCTCCAAATAAGAAAATGGCTTGAGAAGAGAAAGTCGTTGCCTTTTTTTTTTCCCAAAAAAATTCTGACATTTCTTGTTGTTTGCTAACCATTTTCTAACAGAATTAATTCCCCAAATTAATTCTTCTGATGTTTAAGAACATTCTCTAAATTTCCAGCTTATCTTTACCCATGCACAGCTCACTCCTATTCACTCATGTTCCAAAAATGAGCTATAACGTCAGCGTTTATCCAGTCTGTGTTTAAAGTTATATCATCTGAGTTCTTTAATCACTTCACATTAGGTAGGCTCTTCATTTCTTTGATCATATCAGTATCCCTTCTCTGGGCCTGACCCAGTTTGCATACAGCCTTCAGAAAGTCACTGGAAATGTACGCCGTCTTCTAAGCAAGATCTCACCATGCCTTAATACACTAAAATCTCTCCATCTCTGCTACAAATATTTTGTCCAACGTGTGACATTGATCTATGAAAATCATAGCTGCATCATACTAGCTGTTCACCGTTATCCTGCACATCACTGACAGACCCTGTGTTTTCCCCACCTCTTTCTCCAATGAGCTCCCAGTTGAGCTGAACTTTTTACTGATTTCTCATGCACACGACTATGCAATTTTGAACTATTCAATTCACATTTGTAATACTCCTTAAGGACATCCAAGCTCCTCCGGCTGAATAACCCTGAACTGCCTCTGATGATGCTTCCGAGCTTTGTGTCTTCAGGAAACATCACTAGCAAAATCTTACTTTTTAATGCTCAGAGCGTTATTTGACATATTGAATAGCTTCTATTTCAAGACTACTCTCTACTAACAACTTCCCTTCAGACCAGTAGTTCCTCTTTCAACATTCCTGTTATCTTCTTCTAGCCTGTCTGCTGCTCCTCACTTTTCAGCAAAGGATGTTACAGACAGAAGAAGTCCACAGGGGCTCAAGGGGAGGCAGGACAAGCACTTGAGAGATCAATTTCAGGTTACTGAACAGATAAAATATAATAGACTTAGCCAAGTCCCCTGGGAAAAAACAAAAATAAGACACAATATCTGCTTGCCCTGCTTCCACTCTCCCCTAGCTGACCACCCGCAACCGCTTTTGGAAAAATAATACTGGGCTGGGTGGTTCCTTCATCCCAATCCCTATCTTGATTTCCACCTTCCTGTATTAAGGTCAAAACCTTCCTATTGCTAGCGGCTATGCCTCCCTGCCCAGGAACAGAGGCTTTCACAAGCTCCATAAAAAGTCACAACTACCAGACAGGGCTGGTGCTGGCACGGCTCCCCATGGGGCTGGGCTGAGTTCCACATACCGCTACAATACTGAGATGTCAAGGGGAAAACCAAACCCAGCCCACAGCCAGCTGACCGTCTCCAGTCCCTTCCAGCCCAGGATTCCAGTATGTTCATGCTCTTTTTCCTAGGAAAGTGCTGCTACCAACATTTTACATGCAGGAGAACGGGGCAACAAGATGTGAATCGTTTGGAAGGCTGTGGGAAAGGGAGAACTGATCCTACAGGCCCAGTGCCCATCTTTTAGCCCTAATACTTAGTACTGCCCAAGCAAGAGCACAAAGAAATAGCTGAACGCTTTTAGGCAGACGGAAATCAGTACAGAAACAACAGAGCAGCTCCTGAATCATGCCTGAAGTCTCAGCTTCAATCTGATAAACCAAGCTCATAAACCTGGACAGAAAACCTTGAATTACAGCAAAGCCTGGACATAACTGATCCAGACTGAGATTTTCAGAGTGCCTGAAGCAGGAGGTCAGCTCTAAGTGCAGCCCTGTTTCTTCAGGCACTCTCTCAAATGTTTATGGTAACACTGAGTGGGAATATAAACTCTTTCACTAATCAAAGCCTTGGCAAAAGGAACAGCAAGGGTATTATTACGAAAAAGATATGCCTTTTAATCTGGCAATCAACTGCTCAGAGCAGTCCATGGTAACAAAGGATACTAAGGTGTTACTGGCTTCACTCCTATTAAAATTAGTGTTCAAAATGGAATCAGTGCTGCCTCTACAGCACAATTTACCTAAACCATTAGTTCCCCACTGCCGTGAGGGAAGTCTTAAGTTGCCACATTATATACTATATAGAAGCTGGTGAATTTGGCAGCTGCAGTTCTGCTGTATTCACCGGTTTGTATTTTGACCTCAAAGAAAAATCATGTGTTTCCAACTAAGCAGCCGAAAAGCTGCAGGGCTGAGCTGAATCCACAGCCCTGAAATGGTTCACTGCCTACATACAGGCACAGACTGCTGTGTACACAGCACGCACGGATCAAGGAAGGTGACCGCCTATGGTTCCTGTGATGTACACCAAAGTGACATCCCCTTCCCAGTGCAGAGGCATCGCCAGGCTGAATCAAAGTGAGGGTGACTGCAGCGCAAACGAGCTTCTGCTCACAGAAACTGCCATGGAAGTGATGCAGCAGGGAAGGGGCAAACAGAGGAGAAGAAAAACATCTCTGTTGGACACAAGAGAGGCCACATCCAAGAATGGAAAAAGCCTCCTGCCCTCCTGCTTCAGTACTGAGTCATAAATATTCCAGTTTTCCAAGGCAACGGCAAGCATGAAAACTGCTCTGGATTTCTTGCAGAAAGCCCACACTTGCCTCTCTCTGCGCATGCCCAAGCACTTCCCTGCCATCACTGCGCGGAGTGACAACAGAAGCAGAAGTGATCTGCCAACTCACCACCAAGCCAGTCCCCAGCAGACCTCCCTGTTCTCAAACACTCCCACCTTTGCAACAAAGCCCAGGGAGCATATATTGAAGGACATGGACCTGTTGGAGCGCGTCCACAGGAGGGCCACAAAGATGATCCGAGGGCTTGAGCACCTCTCCTCTGAAGACAGGCTGAGAGAGTTGGGGTTGTTCAGCCTGGAGAAGAGAAGGCTCCAGGGAGACGTTATAGCAGCCTTCCAGTACCTAAAGGGGGCCTACAGGAAAGCTGGGGAGGGGCTGTTTGCAAGGGCATGTAGCGATAGGATGAGGGGCAATAAATTCAAACTGGAGCAGGGTAGGTTTAGATTAGACATTAGGAAGAAGTTCTTTACAATGAGGGTGGTGAGACACTGGCACAGGTGGCCCAGAGAGGTGGTGGAGGCCCCATGCCTGGGGACATTCAAGGCCAGGCTGGATGAGGCTCTGAGCAACCTGATCGAGTTAAAGATGTCCCTGCTTACTGCAGGGGGGTTGGACTAGATGACCTTTAAGGGTCCCTTCCAACCCAACACATTCTATGATTCTATAACCACCAGCTGATTTATTAGGGACACGTGATTACAGTTGTTTACACTGATTTTTTTCCTAAGTTTCTCCATTTACCACCCAAACTGGACACAGCAGTGCTGCTCTGCAGTGTTACTTGCTCACCTGGCTATGTTTTAGTGGCAAATAAAGCAATGTCTAGACAGCTTGTGCTTCTGCAAAGCACCCTGTGATTAAAAGGGACCATTGAAGGTACACTCCAACACCAGCTACTATCAGCAATGTCACAGCACAACGTTGGCAGGCATAGGACTCCACTGCCACCCAAGAGACTGCCTGGGCACCCAAATGCCAGTAGGCATCTAGAAAAGCTGCAAAGGACAGTAAGGGAGAACCAGTGAAAACTTCTGCTAAAAAGCCTCTGTAACACAGGCTTGCAAGTAAATCCTGGAGACCGCGCTGGCTCTCAGGTGGAGGGAGCAGTTGTTTTTTACTCTTAATCTGTATCGTCTACAGTACTGATGCTGTTAGCTGAAGGGACGAGGTCGGTGCACAAACAGCAAAGTGACACAAATTATCATTACCGTGACACCTCACCTAGCACAGATTGCGCATCCCCACCCATAATCATCATGTGTGAGCGGCTCATTCGGAAGGGATCTGTGGCTACCGCTGATCACAGGCTGAACTTGAGTGGTTGTGGCATTTTGCTTTGAAGCAGGCACAAAGTATGTAGGGCTGTATGCACAGGCATGTCGTATGCAAGACGTGGACTAATCCTTCCTCTCTGCCCAGCCCCAGCACATGCCTTGTGGACGTGTCCTATAAGGACAAACTGGTGAGAGTTCAAAGAGAGCAAGGAAAAACAGCAAGGAGAGGACTGCAAAGCAAGCGGGTTACTTCTCGGCAGAAAACCAGGGGGTATGTGAAAGCAGTTCTGAAATGTATAAGAGGCTGCTGCCACGAGCAAGTGAACAAGCCGTTCTCCACATGCCAGACAACAGCAACAGGCTCCCTGAGGGGCAGCAAGAGAAGTTTATGTTAGACATCAGGTATAGCAGTTAAAACTAGCCATTCATTATTCCACCAAAACAGCACAGCAGTCCAAGTTAAGACTGGTTTTCTTAATATTTTGCATGGTCTTGTCTGTCTCAGCAGTTTTTTGCTTTACTTACGTAGAGGCATGCAATCCTGTTAATTTTCATAGGCCCTTAGTGTCAGAAATTGGAAACAATTTATTTTTCTAGCTTGCCGCCAAAGAAATGCCCATCTTAGGTTCTTGGCCAACCCAGGGTGCCATGGCATCAGGAGATACCGATAGAGGGAAGGGACTGGACTGCTAAAATGCAGGATGCAGCACATAATGTCCCAATCACTGGGAGATTCTAGAAAGATGAAATGAAGAAAGACAAGGAATGGCATAGCCCGAGTCCACTATGCCTGGGTCGGGGAGATGTAATTAATTATATGGCTTCTGGAGGTCTTATTCTCGTATGATTTCTGTTTGACTCAGAGGAACAGGAAGCCTTTAATGCAGGATTAAAAGATGAAAGCAGTTTATTCTGTGAGGCAGAATACCTGGAGAAACAGAAGCATGTTCCTGGGCGGACACAGCAAACCTACAGGTGTGGCCTGAGAGTGGAAAAGCATGCCATGCCAGCTGACCTGGCAGCTAATCCACCTGGCTGTTAAAAACATACTCCAGTTGGTTTGTTTTTTTTTTTTCCTAAATGGAATATGCCTAGCACCAGCTTTCAGACAGTGGATTCATCCTCCTTTCCTCCACCACGGCAAAGAGACTTTTTCTCATGAACTCAGTCTTGCGGAAGATGATTCTTGACCACCGCTGAGAGCTCTCCTAACTTTCTCTTTGGTTACCTCTTCCCATCTAATACAGCAGGCTGTCCTAGATCATCAGTCAGCTGTAGCCAAGGCCTGCATGTCAGGTCAGCCCGTGATTAAACAACCCTTTGGCTGTATGTGCTTATCGGTGTATGCTTAATCGGCACAAAGAGTCTAATCTGGAGCACCTAGCTGCTGTGCAGCCAGTTGTGCAAGGTCTACCTCCTCCAAAAGACATGTTCAACCAACGGGCACCCACCCTGTACACGGGCAGGCACAGAGAGACAGAAATGGGAAGTACGTGCCTGTCCACGACGTGCTACAGTTTTGACAACGTTGGAGAAAGACCAACAGCGAAGGAAACACTATAGGGATAAAGGGGATCCGTGTGTGGGAGGAAATCCTGCCATGTTCTTTAAAATAGAAAATAAAAGCTGGCAGAGGCAAAGCCCGGGCACCAGTGAGAAGGCAGGCCACGAAGGCACTGCAGGTCAGAGGAGATGCCTGACAAACATGCCAAGCTTAGACCACACTGGACAGGCTGAAAGAAGGCTCAGCCTCATGTGAAACAGAGGAAAGAGCTGGGGCACACTGCTCTACAAGGTTGCCTGTGGAGACATCTCAGCACTTCAGGAACTCCTAGAAACCGTGCTGTGGGGCTCTGGTACCACACAGGAGATGGTGCCAGAGCAAAGTCCAGCAAAGTGGTGCTTAAAGATGACAAACAAGATCATATGTTCCCCATAGACCTCAGACACATTCCAGTCAGGGGAACAAGAGCATGCCAGGGTGGAAAGAGCCCTGAAAGAGCCCTCAGGAGCTCTGTAATGTACGACGATATCCAGAGCCTTGTCTCAGGCCTAATAATAAGCAGGAATGATGATGACTCAGAGATCTCCTTTGTTGGCTGGACAGGAGAGAGGCGCAGGAAGGAGCAGAGGAACGGAAGAGCAGGAAGCCCCTGATGAAGGACTGATTGCCCAGAGCATGTTCCTGGGCAAACAGAAACATGCTTTTCATCTCCGTGACGTATTTCCATCTCCAGACAATTCTGAAGTCCGTGCTTTCAATACACATCTAAGAAAGCACTCCATCCTGTGCACAAACCCAGCATGTCCCTCTCAACACACAGCAAGGAAAAGAGAAGACCAGCTAAATGGTGAGATGGGAAGGAGGGTAGCAACGGCTGAGCATGCGAGATACAACAGTCCAAGCCAGAAGACGAGCAGCTGCTCTGCTCTCACTCATTCTCAGTGCGACGTCCAGAGAAAACTCTTGGTTGTGATGTTCTTACGGGACCTGCTCTCCATCCCTGGGAACATCTGCCAGAATTAGTAATCCCATATCAGAGGAGGTGAAGCATGGGCTGCCAAACAGCGCTTGTGACCTTTTTAGCAATTTTTGCACACCTGCTGCTTTCACAGCAACTTTCTGTATCAGCTTAAAATAAATCCAGCCCTTCTGAAAGTGAAGTACTCAAAGATTGCAGAAGCACCTGGCCTTTCCTCTACAAAGCTATAAACTAGCACAGATGTAGCTGGGGGTGCACACATGAAGGCCAAGGAGCCAAGGACCAAGGGGAATTAATGCTATAGTCCTGAACCCCAGCATCTGAAAGAGAAGTGTGGTCTCCTCTGTCCATGACACTGCTCCTTTCAAGTCAAGAGCAAATAGGTAAGCCCAAGAACTTCCCCCAGGTTTGCAGCCAGGAGACATCTCAGCTCTTTTCCTCTTCTGTGCACAAGGCTCCATGTATTAAGCCATGTAACAGCAATGGGTGCTCCACTCCCATGGGGGTAACTTCTCCTACGTCCCATATTAGACATGGCAAGAGTGAAGCCACATCATATACCTGCAAGAGAGAGCATTTCTGTCTTCAGATGGGGCTTCTTTGAGCGTGAGCCCTCCAAGAAGCTTTTCTGTTGCCTCTAGGCTCCATACACTGAAGACAAGGACTCAATGGGGTCCGCTGCTTTCCAGTGGGTCTCCTGTTTTCCAGCACACAACAGTGGCTGATGCTGCATCAGCATGGGAGCACCTGAATTACAGACCTAGCACAGGACTTGCCCAACAACAGCCAAAACCCAGCCGGAGGGAAACAAACCGCGGCTTCCAGCTCCGCAGGGGGATGGTGCATCTAGAGCTGGCTACACAGCCCAAGGAGCATGGCTCCCCAGCAATCTCTGCCGTGTGGTCCAGTTTTCAGTTATAGGCACTAACCACACCATGAAAGGGCAGAATTTTGGAATTACTTTTATGTTTAAAAGGATAGCAAGAATGTCCAGACCTATAGCTGTTTATTCAACATATAGATTTAATACACCTTCTGCAATTAAACCAATCTCTGGCTACCAGTCCTCAGGATAAACCTAACATAGGGCCAGAATCCCTACATATGCATTGCTACAGTCCAAAACTTTTTAGCGAAGCAGCCAGATCTGGCTACTTGCAGCAGGCTAGATTAAAGCTCAGGTTAACCCCTCCCAGCATTCCTGTAACTCTCATTAGACTTAGCGATAATAATCAGAACACACAGGGAAAGCTCGGCTAGCAAATAACCTAATTCGAAATGAAAGTCTCACATCCTCTTGGTGACCAGCACATCTTCTGAACCTGAGGATCAGTGTCCTCCGTGGTAAGCAGGAGAGCAAGAAGAGGCAAACATGGGGATCCCTGCTGGGCCCCCTCCTGCTGCCCCCTCCCAAAGGTCCAAGGCTGCTATCTATGGAAGATTCCCAACGCTTTGGCTGAAACAACGCCAGCATTTGGGCAGGGCTCGGTGTTATTTTTAACACTTGCTCACATAACTCTTTGGATGAATCCTGGGAAGAGCTTGTCACCAAAATAGTATACTGTGGGCACTATTTATACACCCACTGTCAGCACAGCAGGACATGGTAAGGAGGGAAAGCTAGAGGACCCCCTTTCCTCCTCACAGTTTAGCAACTAGGGATATAGGGGGAGTGTAAAATATGGTTTGTTGTTTGGGCTAGTGCTCAGTAGTAAACCATAACCTGCAGAAAGGCCTGGTACCCTTGTCTGCCTTGCTTAGGAGACTCTCATCCACATGGGAGGGAAGCCCAGGTACAGCAAGCTTGGGGAAGATGGATGGCTGTGTGTACAGGGGCAGGCACACCCCAGCTGCTGTGGACTAAAAAAGGAACAGCTGTGCCTAAACACCAGCTGGGTCAGAAGAATATGCTGCTACCCTCCTATTTTATCTATCCTTGGCTACTGCAGGGAAATCCAGCAGGGGCAGGATTTCTTGGACATCACCTCTTTTCGCTGTGCAGCCCCAGTAAAGATGTGCAGCGGTGCGGGAAGGTGGAGCATTAAATGCCAGTGAGGTTCACTGGAAAGGAGGCACCAGGCTAATAAGACTGACTCTCCTTCACCCCGAAGGACAACATCAGCCTCAGGCCTTTCCATATCAAAACACCTTGCCCTAAAGGTCTGAAGGGGGGATAAAAAAATAGATACCCTTTTAAGACTACCCAGGGAAAGGAGGCTCTTCCCCTGCCTAATTTTCTGGGGTAAAAATAATTTCTCTCAAGCCATTTCCATGAATGTTAAACTTCCTTGATTTTTGTCTTCCCTGAGTTTCTTCTCCCTCCTCCTTTCTTCCAAGACACCTTCAGACTGCTCTCTCTACAGCCATGTCACACGGAGAAGCAGGTGACGACCTGCAGAACGTGCACAGGATGCTGCATAAGATCAGAGGAGAGAGACAGGCTCTGAAGCACCAGCACAGCACCCTGGAGCAGAAAGGGAGACAGAGTTTGATTCTCTAGCGTGTAGGTAAAAAGAAAATGGATATACGCATTTTCTTTCCATATAATAGAGGCTGCAGCCTGAGCCAGCATAGTAACTGTTCATCAGAGCTACAGAACAATGCAAAATAAAACTACATACGCACTACTAATTGCAGCATGCTCTCCAGGCAGGGGCAGGACCGGCCGCATCACTTTTAGCAGAACAAACGGAACGGATCAGCTCCTACCTTGCCAGATACAATCTCCCCAGATGGTGGTCTCGGCTCACTGCAGCTGGGAGCCGGCTGCGGCAGCAAGGGCATAAGAGCAACAGGGAGAACACAGCACACAGAGCCAGCGATAATCCAAAGCAACACCAGCTTGTCCCCGTGCCGGCTCAGGGATCAGCGAGCCATGCCGCGGGGAGGCTCCGCGGGCAGCTCTGCTGCTGCTGCAGGATGGCGGGCGGCAGGCAGCATGACGAGGCACTTCTCCTGGATGGGAGCTGGCTCAGGGATTCCTCCAGCTGCCCACCACCTGCCGCTCCTCGGGCACGGCCGTGCCAGGCTGCTGGTCTCGCCCGCAGAGCATGCGGGCAGGAGAGAAAAGCGAGGTTCTGCGGGCTGCTGGCGGCGCCAGGGCCGGGCTGCTCGCTAAAGCCCCAGTGTAAATACAGATGCACTCACTCGTGAGAGGGCTATGGCAGAAATGCAGCTCGTGTTACAGAGAGCCCCCTTTACAGCAAGCTCGGGAAGAAGCGAGGGTGATGGGGCTCTGCGGGCAGCTGCCTACCAAGGGGAAGCTGTGGGGTGAAGGGACCCCTCGCGAGGGGAGACCCCCCCCCAGCTCCACACTCCCCTACATCTCTGTACACAGCATCTGCTAGCTGTAATGCAAACCTATGCGATTTCTCCATCCCACGACCCACCTGGGACAGCCCCAGCCCTGCATCTTCTCTGGCGCACGGTGCTGCTGCAGCCCATCATGCCTGGGAGAAAGGCTGGCCGGAGTACAGCTCCATCCATGTCTGCCACCAGCTCATGGTCCACGAGCACATTCCCATTTTCTTCCCATGCTCAGGGACTCTGGTTGCATCTTTGGGACTTACCCCCTCTCTCCAGTTTTCCGCTGGTGCTCTTTTTTTCCTTTCCATTTCAGGACAACTTACAAGCTGTATTGCGACTGGGTTTACACCAAATACAGAAGATGGGAGACAAGGACTGGGCAAAGAAGCAATGTGTCAAAGGGTTTGAGGGCTATGCCTCCGTTGTGCCCACAGCTGGAACAAGCAGTAGAGGGGGTTTGCAGGTTCCAGCCACTGCCCATTAAACCAGCACTGACAGACCTCAGCAAGAGGCTGAGAAGGAGCCGTTTCAGGATGCATACCACAGCTGGCACAGCCTATTTTCAGTAAGCCTGGTGCCAGATAGGCATAAAGGTTACGCCAGGGACCTCTTGGTGCAGCCAGTGACAAAGAACAGGGGGTTCATGTAGTCACGTAGCAACCTGTTCCATGGAGGTTGGGGGGCCTCCTTTGAAAAAATATTGCCTAGCCTCAAAAGAAAAAGATTGAAAACAATTGTTTTAGATCAATTGCATCAGGTAGTGCTGTTAAAAACCTACCTTCAAGGAGGGCACAGGGACCCCAAAGTAATAGGTGTGTGTCCTGGTGATACCTACCAGAGGAGTGAAGCCAGCTGGGCACTAAGCCAGCCTGAAATCAATCATAGAATCATAGAATGTGTTGGGTTGGAAGGGACCCTTAAAGGTCATCTAGTCCAACCCCCCTGCAGTAAGCAGGGACATCTTTAACTAGATCAGGTTGATCAGAGCCTCATCAAGCCTGGCCTTGAACGTCCCCAGGGATGGGGCCTCCACCTCTCTCTGGGCAACCTGTGCCAGTGTCTCACCACCCTCATTGTAAAGAACTTCTTCCTAATGTCTAATCTAAACCTACCCTGCTCTAGTTTAAAACCATCGCCCCTCGTCCTATCGCTACATACCCAATGCTCCCTGTTGATGAGAGCAGCCAGGTTGTATTATCTACTGTCTCCTACCCCTCCACACAACTGCGAAAGAAAGGTTATTCCTGCATAGTGACAAGCTGGGAACAGGTCTCTCCTGGCATGAAGCCACTACACTGACAGGCTGGTTCACTGCTAAGCAAGATAACAGTGAAGCCACGTCTTCAACCACGCTGCTTCTGCAGCCAAACCGGTCTCAGCCAGGGAATGCCTAACCACCAGATGATCCCAAAGGCTTTAAGAAATGATTCACACAAGCCCAGGCTCCAGTGAGGCAGTGGAGAGTTGTTTAGATCAAGGCTGCCATAAGGCTCACCGCATCAGCAGTGACAGCAATCCTGCCAAGGCACAAGTGACAGCCCTGTGGCATCCACAGCCTGCCGGGAGCACGAGCATTGACCTTGCCTGGGGAGCCCTGCCTACAAGTTCTCCCCTGTGCTTTCTGGCCATACCTAGAGAGATGGAGGAAAGTGATACCCACAGAAAACAGGGTTTTCTGTACAGCCTGGCCTCGTCTTACTTCGGGAGCTGCTCTTCCCTACACGCACTGCTCTGCCTCAGTCTGACCCACTGCCCACGTTCATCATTTGCTGGAGGGATCCAGCCATTACAGGACAGGACAGACACGGTCAGCACCACTTCTCAGAAGTTTACTTTTCTAGCTCAGCTGCATAAAA